>OZ025296.1:52897797-53120740 GCA_964019185.1 Maratus speculifer
TGCACGTCGTAAACCAAGATCTAGTGTCAGTGTTTTTATACCATAAGTTGGTATTTCAGTACCATTGGCAGCATATAACACATATGAGCATGGTTGTTCTGCTTTTACGTTTGCTGGAACCAAGGACACATCAGCACCACTATCGACTAAGAAGCGCACACCAGTTTTTTTGTCATGAACAAATAGTCTGTAGTTGCGGCAATCTATGTTCTTTGCAGCAGGACTTGCCGCTGACTCTACTGCTGGGAGGAGTTTTCCGCTTGTTGCCAACTACAGGGTTGTTTACATTTCTCAGGAAGACATTTTTTTCCAAATCTGAAGTGGTAATAGCAAAGCTTACCATTAGGATCATAACGCTTGCGGGATTGACTTCTGTATCTGCCAGCACGGCGATGAGGAGTACGACTACGAGATCGTTGAACATGCAAACTTGCAATCTGCTGCTCCAAGCTGGAGATCTTATCCAAGAGGGCTGCATAGCTGGAAGTCTCTTTATCAACTTTGGCAAGTTCCATATTAGGGTTCAGTTCAGTGATTTTATCAGCCATTTTGGCCAATTTTTCTAAATCTTCATCACTGACAACAATTATGTTTTTCACTGAATCCGGGAGCTTTTCTAACCAGAGAGTTCTGAGCACTTTGTCTGAAACGTCCTTCGTATCGCCTAATGCTTGCATCTTACGTAAGAGTTGGCTGGGCTTCAAATCTCCTAATTCCAGTCCAGTGAGAAGTCGTTTGATGCGCAAATTTTCGCTTTCTTTAAAAGTGCTTAAAAGTCTGTCTTTCGCGGCTGCATACTTATTTGGAGTGTCATTTTGAATTATGTCCCATATATTCTCCATAAACTTCGGGTCCAACTGTGCGATCAAATAATTGAACTTAGTTTCGTCGCACGTAATTCCGGCTATCTTGAATTGCGCTTCAATTGTAACAAACCACATTTCAGGTTTTTCCGTCCAAAATGGGGGAATTTTGATGCTAACTTTGCTAGCTTCTGCTGATCCGGAGTTTTGGTCGGTAAGAGGCATTTTGAATAAGTTATGTTAACGAGGGTCACCAATTGTAGCTACCGATTTTAGTACGTGTAGCTAACAAGAGTAATAACTTTTATAACTAATCTTTAAAACCAATCTTATTCACACTACATACTTTTTAAATAAAAATAACGATAAAATTAAATTTTTAGAACAAGCACGCAAACTTTATTAGGTAAAAAATATGTTAACTGCAAGAAGGTACAGTTACAGTCAAAAAGATGCACAATAATACACAGTTAAATAAATGAAATATAAAAATACAAACTATTTTATAAAAAGTATTTTAAATATTAGAAATGCATTTTAAAGTAAAGAAACATTATTTTAAATTATTATGTTAGCAAAGAATTATTATAAAACATTTTAATTTGAAAAGATGAATATCATTTTAAAAGTTACTATTTGCGATGCGATACAGCTTACGATTCCAGCTATTTTCGCTGGACCAGTATCGCCAACTGTCGGCATATAATGGCTCGACAACCTCACTGGTTAGTATGCCCTGATGCAGATTCATTGACCAGGCAGAAAAAGGGAAATTATAAAAACGAGGTGGAACCCGTCGAAATTCGACGAAAGAAAATCCTTAAAGAAGAACTGTTTCATTGATTTATAATAAACCTACAAAATTAGTTACCGTAAAAAAATGCATCTTATATTGGTCAGTCTAACTCTCAAGCAAATATTACTTTAAGATGAAATTAACAAAATACTATAAAACTCATATCCAAATTATTAAACAAAATAAAACCAAAGTTCACCGGATTTTATAATAGACGATATTTTTGGAATAGTACATGCATTTTAATTTTTTTTTCTTTCTTCCCTTTTTTTTATTTTAAGAGAAAATGGCATGATTCTCTTGCCACAATAACAAAATTGGAACTTAAAATTATAAAAAATTAATATCTCAAAAATAAATTAAGATACGGCTTTGATAGAAATTGCATTTAAAAGTACAATTTTTTCTCTATACGACGGTGTAAAAATTAAAAATGTACGATGTTTAGAAGTGTAAAATTTGCAATACCGAAAATTGCAAAACCGAAATTGCATGGGAAAGTGTTATACATTTTAATTTCTATTTCTTTTCTTTTCTTTTCTTTCTTTCTTTCTTTTTTTTTTTTTTTTTTTTTTTTTTTTTTTTTTTTACAATTTTAACAGAAAATGGAGTGATTCTGTTGCCACAATAACAAAATTGGTACTAAAAACTATAAAAAATTAATATCGCAAAAGTAAATTGAGATACAGCTGTCAAACAAATTGTATTTAAAAGTAATTTTTTTTCTCTGTACGACGGTGTAAAAATTAAAAATGTGCGATGTTTAAAGGTGTAAAATTTCCAGTAGCTAAAATTGTAAAACCGAAATTGCAGGTGAAAGTGTTGACATTCGCAAAACGACGTATGCGTTACGCTCATAAAGTTTGGCCTTTATAATATAGATATTTGAACTCTGAAGGACAATATTAAAGATTTAGATCAAACCCTATTTTTACTATTGTATGAAAAATATATTCGACAATGAATCCAAACCTGAAATTAAATATTGGGTTCTGAGAACATTTTTTAAATTACATAAAATTTTTATGTAAGGAATAATAATAAGTTTCTCACTTTTATTTTGACAACGATTTCCTTTCTGAAAAATTCAAGGATTTTATAAATCCATATATTATACGCGTCTAAACTGTTAACATAACTTTTACTAAAGATTTCCTAGTATGTCATTATGACAAATTGCGATTGAAAAATTTTCGAAACGTCATTCCTCTTTATATTTATAGGACAAAATATTGATGGAGACTAATATTTTTTAAAGATTTATTTTATATTTCAGATTAATAATGATGTTTTACATCTATATCAAAGACTTATATAGTATTTATATATTCTTATGCTTCGCACAAAATGAAAATAACAGTTCGAGAATTATGTCCCATCACATTATCAAAAACTGTTTATTTTTAAGGTTTCGTTCATCTGGCGTCCAATATAAGTTGTCCTATTCATCTTTGTCCTCTGTCTGTCCGTCGCGTCGGTTCCAGAGTCCGTACACAAAAACTGTATAAATCAGAGACTTCAAATTTTATGTGCTTATAGCTGAATATTTCGTATCGCACAACGATTCTTAAAGTTTTGAAAAAAAATTATTACTTTAATTAAAAACTTTTAATACCATAAGTTCATTTTTGTGATTTAAAATTAAAAAGAGAACCTTAATTTGAAAATTTTGCGTGCAGATATCATATCTTGGAGGTGAAGCGTCGAGCTTGTAAACAGGCGAATCTTACAAGGAAGGTCTCCATTGGGGGCACACTCAGAATTTTTTGAAAAAAATACGAATTAAACTACTCATGTAGGTAATAAAAGATCAGTGAAAATTAGCGGCGGAATTACATTAATAGATATGTAAAAAAATAAAATAGTTTGGAATAATTGGCGTGAAAAGCTGAAAGCGACGCGGGATTTGGCGAGCAGTGCATTTCCTCGCCAAAAGCAGACGATTTTAACGAATCTGAAAATTGATTTTAATTCACTGTTAAAAATCTGCAGCATTTACTGCAACGTCACTCCACTACTTTTATAGAATGTCTCTCTTCTGACCAATGAGAATGCTCCATAGCACGGTGAATTGACCGTGTCATACACAGTTAAAAATCTGCTGCATTTTGTTGCAACGCACTCCACCGCTTGTATATAATATCTCTATTCCAACCAATGAGAAAGCTCCATTTCACGGCCAAGTAGCCGTTTTCTATACAAGCAAGGGAGTGCGTTGCAACAAAATGCAGCAGATTTTTAACAGTGTATTTTTCAATTTGGAACAATTTTAATCAATTTAAATTGTGTTTTAAATGATAAAATATATTAATTTCATTTTGTTATAAGTACATATAAACGTATATGACAAAATTACACTTAAAGTAAAGTAAAAATGCAAAACTAAAATTACTTAAACTAAACTTATTTAAATAAATTGAACATAGAAAGTTTTTTCTTTAAAAAGTATTCGAAGCGTAAAAGCGTATTTTTCAAAATTTCGTTTTTTCGCCAACCGGAGATAAATCGCCAAATAAACGAAATTTTTATTATTTTTTTACGGACGTTATAAGGAGGTTCCGCCGAAAATTTTTTATAAACATATATAACATATATGAGAAGAACATTCTGTAATTTTTTCAGATTTTTCTGAGTATGCCCGTATGGAGACCTTCCTTCTTAGTTCGTTCCCTGGTGCTGGAAGTTGAAATTTTCCCATTAAGATGTATTTAATTTAAAAAAATTGCGTTTTTTTTTTTTTTTTTTTTTTTTTTTTTTTTTTTTTTTTTGGGGGGGGGGGCAATTTAAGGGTTAATGTTATTAGGGTTTCGTTCATCTGATAGTCTTATGCAAATCCACTAAATTTTTAATATGCGAATGAAATTGTTATTATTAAACGGGTAATATATTTACTGCTAATTTGAGGTTCACATAGTATGTAAAACTAAAATTAGAACATCCCAAATTTTTTTTAAAAAAAGGTAATTCTGCGATTTGTGATGTTGTTTATTATATGTATTTCGAAACTAAGAATGAATACTATAAGTATTCTTCTAATTTCAGGTCTAAAACAGTTAAATAGTTTTTCTCCCATCCTATTTTTGCAATTTGTAAGAGCTTCCTTAATATCACTTACCGACTACCGTTTCGAAATGCCGTTCTAACTCCGAGTTCAGAATAGCAGGTTGACATACAATACAGAATGATTCATTGTAATGGAAAGTTTCGTGATATTAGTTTGGCTAGATTAGCAGCAGAGGAAAGTGAAACTAAAATCACAATATCATAAATGATAATAATAATAAAAAAAATCTGTCAATTCTGCAATCTATAAAGTTGTTCATTATATGTGTTTAAAAACTAAGGATGAATACTTATAGTATTCTTCTAACTTCAGGTCTAAAACAGTTAAATAGTTTTTCCCACATTCCATCTTCGCAATTTGTAAGAACTCCCCTAATATCACTTACTGGCTATCATTTCGAAATGCCGTTCTAACTCAGAGTTCAGACTAGCAGGTTGACATACAATATAGAATGATTCATTGTAATGGAAGGTTTCGTGTATGTTATTCTGGCTAGATTAGCAGGAGAGGAAAGTGAAACTAAAATTACAACATCCTAAATTAAAAAAAAAATAATAAAACTGACATTTCTGCAATTTATAATATTGTTCATTATGTGTGCTTAAAAAAGGATTAGCGAATATTTATAGTATTCTTCTAACTTCAGGTCGAAAACAGTTAAATAGTTTTTTCTCCCATTCTATTTCTGCAATTTGTAAGAGCTCCCTTAATATCACTTACTGACTATCATTTCGAAATGCCGTTCTAACTCCGAGTTCAGAATAGCAGGTTGACATACAATATAGAATGATTCATTGTAATGGAAGGTTTCGTGTATATTACTCTGGCTAGATTAGCAGGAGAGGAAAGACTGCATTGATTAGATGCTCTAACGACTTCCACGGGCCGCGCAACAGCCCCCTCTTTGCGCTGCATCTTCGATGCGGTTGTCATGGAAACATCAAGTGGAAGATCAGATGGAGGTAAAGGGGTTGGTTAATAGATAACACAAACATCTTTCCAGACTTCGGCAGGTGTACCAAGAATATGGGAATACAGTCGAATTTCGATTTAACGATTGCAAAGGGGCCCTCGAAAATTACCCTTAATCCTTTAACGGACAAAGCATTTTCATAGCTAAGATGTTGAAATAAATGATTGACACTGAAAATTGCGAACGAATACATATGTAAAGAACAAAAAGTGCTTTTTCACATACAAAATAAAATGGATTTTTTAAAAGAAATAAAAAATTCTTTGTCGTTGTTGCATATCGGAAAGATTTTTTTGGGGTTTCGTAGAGAAATCAACGAACGTTAAAGAGTGAAATCATGAAACACTTTGCATAAATCTAAATTACATAAATGTTGGACATCAAACTTAATAAAACAAATTTTACTACAAGGTGAGAAGTTGGAAACACAATACTTTTTGAAAGGCAGCAAATTAAGAAATTTAATACCAGAACGTCCGAAAATTTCACACAAGTTTGATAAATTTTTTTCGCACCAAAACTTTCATTCAAAAGTATTTAATTGATTTATTAAACCCCGGATAACTCGCTACAAGAGATTTTCTCTCACCATCGTGCCTTTTTTAAGACTCTTATTTAAACACCTTTTCCTTTTAATCAAAATTTTAAAATGTTATTTCAATCATTTTACCTGTTTTTGCAAATAAAAGTACTATTGCAAAAAAAAAAAAAAAAAAAAAAAAAAAAAAGTTGATATTAAACGAATGTAAAGTAAAAGTAAAGTAATTGAGCACTGTGAGAGAAATTCTCACTAGCGAGTTCTCCCGGGTTAACAAAAATCTGAGTGGTTTGAATTTAACTTATTTCTAGAAAAAATTTCTGGCTCGAATTGAAATAAAATCACATGGTCGGAGTCGATTCGACTCCTTTCAGATGTTTTAGTGTTAAATAGCAAAAGTTGCACAAATTAGCGGTATATCAAGAATATGGGAATACAGTCGAATTTCGATTTAATGATTGCAAAGGGGTCCTCTAAAATTATCCTTAAATCATGAGAAACAAATTACATAATTCCAAATTGCATAAATGCTGGACATTAAATTTAATAAAACATATTTATCATAAAGTGAGAAGATGGAAAGATGGAATACCTTTTGAAAGTGTTTAGGAATTTAAATTGTAAAAATTGCACAAATAGCTTTATTATCAGTTACGTAACATATCTAACGATTAAACCTTGATAAAGTCTTTGAAATTTAAAACAACAACAACCACAAATAGAAAACTAATTATTTTTAAACTCACTCCAATGCGAGGTTTAAAGAAGTATAGAAATATGGACCACGCTAGAAATCTTACAAGTCGGTCTTTAAAAGATCCATATAATGGTAAGTGTTATCACATCTGTTTTAAAATGACTTATATGTAAAAAAAAAGAAATAACAAACAATACTTATAATTTGCGCTTGACTTCGACGAACAGATTAGATATTTTGGTACTACTTGGTTATCCTGTCGACCAATAAATTGTCGTCAAATTCAATGAATTATATGCCAATAATGGATGATCGTGAATGTCACATTCAATGACATTAAATACGATACACGTGTTTAAAAGGTCATTAAGTGATTTTAAGCTATTGCATAGCTTTTATCGCGGGCTTTGAGCGCGGCGACCGAATCCAAAAATTCCGTAACGCGAAAAATCCTAACACATCCGTAACGAAAAAACCTAACACTCGGCTAACGTCGTTTTAGCTCGGCAGACTTCGGCATGGTATCCTTCGGCAGACATTGCCGCGGTATTTTTCAGATATTTACAGGATATCAAATCTCAGACTTATGTTTCTTATTTCAGTTACCATAAATCTATAGTTTCAATGATACAAATTTCTGATAGAATGTATATAGAAAAAAATCGTCTTAAGATAAAACAAGGTAGGATAATGTAGCTTTTGGTGATTGGAGACCCTCCCAATGGTGAGGATCGAAAAATTAAAAATGCTTATAACTCACGATCTAATTTTCGTAGCGCGGCCATATTTTGTTTGGTAATTTTATTATGAGACAGTTTTAATTTTTGGTGACAGGAGACACCCCCCCCCCCCGGTGAGGGTCGAAAAATTTAAAATGCTTAAAACTCGCAATCTAATTTTCGTATGGCGGCCAAATTTTGTTTGGTAATTTATTATGAGAGAGTGTTAATTTTTGGTGACAGGAGACCCCCCACGGTGAGGGTCGAAAAATTTAAAATGCTTATAACACGCGATCAATTTTCGTAGCGCGGCCAAATTTTGTTTGGTAATTTATTAAGAGACACTGTTACTTTTGATGACAGGTGACCCCCCACCTTGAGGGTCGAAAAATTTAAAATGCTTATAACTCGCGATCTAATTTTCGTAGCGCGGCCATATTTTGTTGGTAATTTATTATGAGACAGTTTTAATTTTTGGTGACAGGAACCCCCCCACACACACGGTGAGGGTCGAAAAATTTAAAATGCTTATAACTCGCAATCTAATTTTCGTATCGCGGCCAAATTTTGTTCGGTAATTTATTATGAGAGATTGTTAATTTTTGGTGACAGGAGACAACCCACGGTGAGGGTCGAAAAATTTAAAATGTTTATAACTCGCGATCAATTTTTGTAGCGCGGCCAAATTTTGTTTGGTAATTTATTATGAGACAGTGTTAATTTTTGGTGACAGGAGATCCCCCATGGTGAGGGTTGAAAAATTTAAAATGCTTATAACTCGCGATCTTATTTTCGTAGTGCGGCCAAATTTTATTTGGTAATTTATTATGAGAGAGTGTTAATTTTTGGTGACAGGAGACCCCCCACGGTGAGGGTCGAAAAATTTAAAATGCTTATAACTCGCGATCAATGTTCGTAGCGCGACCAAATTTTGTTTAATGATTTATTATGAAACAGTGTTAAATTTTGGTGACAGGAGACCCCCCCCCCCACGGTGAGGGTCGAAAAAGATAAAATGCTTATAAATCGTGATCTAATTTTCGTAGCGCGGCCAAATTTTGATTGGTAATTTATTATGAGACAGTGTTACTTTTGGTGACAGGAGACCCCCCCACGGTGAGGGTCGAAAAATTTAAAATGCTTATAACTCGCGATCTAATTTTCGTATCGCGGCCAAATTTTGTTTGGTAATTTTTTATGAGAGAGTGTTAATTTTTGGTGACAGGAGACACCCCACGGTGAGGGTCGAAAAATTAAAAATGCTTATAACTCGCGATCCAATTTTGGTAGCTTGGCAAAATATTGTTTGGTATTTTATCATGAGACAGTGTTAATGTTTGGTGACAGGAGACCCCCCACGGTGAGGGTCGAAAAATTTAAAATGCTTATAACTCGCGATCTAATTTCCGTAGCACAGCCAAATTTTTTTTTTTTTTTCTTGTGATTCATTATGAGACATTGTTAATTTTTGGTGACAGGAGACCCCCCCACGGTGAGGGTCGAAAATTTTAAAATTCGTATAACTGGCGATCAATTTTCGTAGCGCGGCCAAATTTTGTTTAATGATTTATTATGAAACAGTGTTAAATTTTGGTAACAGGAGACCCCCCCCACGGTGAGGTTCGAAAAAGTTAAAATGATTATAACTTGTGATCTAACTTTCGGAGCGCGGCCATATTTTGTTCGGTAGTTTATTATGAGAGAGTGTTAATTTTTGGTGACAGGAGACGCCCCACGGTGAGGGTCGAAAATTTTAAAATGCTTATAACTCGCGGTGTAATTTTCGTAGTGCGGCCAAAATTTGTTTGGTAATTTATTATGAGACAGTGTTACTTTTGGTGACAGGAGACCCCCCTCCCGGTGAGGGTCGAAAAATTTAAAATGCTTAAAACTCGCAATCTAATTTTCGTATGGCGGCCAAATTTTGTTTGGTAATTTATTATGAGACAATATTAATTTTAGTGACAGGAGATCCCCCATGGTGAGGGTCGAAAAATTTAAAATGCGTATAACTCGCGATGTAATTTTCGTAGCGCGGCCAAATTTTGTTTGGTAATTTATTATGAGACAGTGTTACTTTTGGTGACAGGAGACCCCCCCCCCCACATTGAAGGTCTCAAAATTTATAATGCTTATAACTCGCGATCTAATTTTCGTAGTGCGGCCAAATTTGATTGGTAATTTATTAAGGTATTGGATAGCTTTTATCGGGGCTTTGAGCGCAGCGAAAGAATCTAGAAATTCCGCAACGAGAAAAATACCTAACACTCCGGCTAACGTCGCTTCAGTTTGGCAGACTTCGGCACGGTATCCTTCGGTAGACTTCGGCAGACATTAAAGCGGTATTTTTCAGATATTTTGAGAATATCAAGTCTCAAACTTATGTTTTTTATTTCAGCTACCATAAACGTATAGTTTCAATGATAAAAATTCCTGATTAACCTACATGTATTGTGAGATAATAAAAATATTTTAAACGATATTAATTTCTCATTTATTCAATAAAAGAAAAAAATGTTTTGTTATCGGTCATCAAGCTCAAAAAGTGTAACTTGAATTAATATCAAAGACAAAAAAACTGCATAAATAAAACTTAAATAAATAATTATGATTGCATAAGTTGATAAAAAATGCTATGCAATAGCTTTACCGCGGCAGTCCCCGAGTGCCACACGTCTTTTTATTTTTATTTTTATTAATATTCTACTAATTATTTGTTTTTTAGTTATTTAAAATAAAAATTATGTCAATATGGTAATTTGGCTATTAGTTTGGCGATTCGTGTAAATTGGCTAAATTGGTCGACGGTATAACCAAGTATACCGATTTTTTTAGGGTTCGAGATACATTTTAAAATAATCTTTATTTATTGAGTTAAAATTTTGAATTATTTTTTCTGATGATTAACCATATAAATTGTAAACAAAATCACTTGATAAAACTTTTCATACTTTAATTTTTTTAATTTTAAAATTTATTAAAAATGTGGGGGTAGTTTAAAATCGTTATAATCCAAAATATTATTCGTAGATATTCATTTTTTTTACATTTAAAAAAATAAGGATCTGAATTTAAATTTTCATTCAGCATTTTTTAAAATATAAATTTTTTAAAAAGTTAAAAATATTTCATCAAGACAGTAACAACTTGAATAAAAAATGCACTGTAAAACAGTACACAAGCGCTGAGTGATTTTTGGCAGTTCATTAGAGCATTAGGGTAGTTAATCGACTTGTTCATATTAAACTCCGGTCCATATTCCCATCTTCTCTCTGAATATTTAAATTTATATTCTCTTTACAAATTAAATATATTCACTGTTATTAGAAAACACGAATCTGAAATCCAGCATTAAGCATAGATTATGAATCCTTCTCCAACGTATTTAAGAATTCTATAGTAAAACTTTAAAATTTGTCTGAATAAACATTTGTAAAACACATGATACATTTGAAAGATTAATTACATTTATTGCCTTCAGTACAAGAAAAAAAATGTTAATTTTTTTTTTGCATCCCTGTATAGTTACTATAGATTTGTTTTATAATGCATAAAAAATTTCTAAATAAAATTTAGTTTAATTAGAAAACTTACATTACAGATGAAAATTCTTTTTAGTAATTTCTATGTCAAAAAATTCTTTTGAGTGTCCTCGTAAATGAACGGTGAATGATATCATATCGTATTCTATAGTATGAATCTTGTGCACTTCAAGAGCTATACAGGGTGTCACAGAAATATTTGGACAAACGTTAAAATGAGATAGAGAATATTACGAAGTTTCAGATCTGTATAGCAACTCATAATCAAAAACCTTTTTTTTTTTTTTTTTTTTTTTTTTTGTCTTTTTGTGACAACACAAAACACACGAAAGAAAGAACACAAACAGGAAAAGAAAACATGTTTATTATTTGAACTTGCACGAATATTTATAATTTTTATAATATAGGTGATGCAAATCTGGTAAATTGAGACACTTCAAAATGATTGTGTTAAAATGCGAACATCTAGTTACTTTTAGCGTAGAAAACTTCATCTCTGTAAGGAAAAAAAAGAAAAAAAAAGTTGGAAGTTTCGACGAAATTAAAAATACTAAATAATATATTTTCAATGAAATATTTTTTTCGTGATTTTTCATTTTAAACTAATTCTGATAAAATGAAATTAAAAACATAAAATCCTATAAATTTGAGTTTAATTTAGAGTTATTTTTGCGGTCCTGACAACGAGAGGCCGGTCAGATAGTAATTTATGATAAATACAAACATATTATTGTTATTACCAGGAATCTGCGTTGTCAAATTGGTGACTTTGCCACCCATTCCGAGAATTTTGGACCTTGAACGGAAATATTTTGATAATATCAACATTTTGAGGTTAAAACTTGATGATCTTTTTATTCCTCCATTTAGGTCAAAGTTTACTTTTAATCATGTGGCAACACTGAATCTCGATTCGTCGATCCTGAAATAGAAATTTATCAATTATCAATCATTATGCCCGTTCTCGTCGTTTACAATGCGTGTTTAGAGTTCGGATGCATTATTTATTTAATTCTAATATCACGTGTTTTCGTCTTGTAGCAAAACAGGCCAACTCCTCAAAATTGAAAAATATGTTTTTTTTCTGTGTTTTAAGTTCCAATTAAACGTTCCTACCATGTAAAAACAACAAATCATGCCAAATTATGTGAAATGATGCCAAATTTTGTGTGTGAGGTGCATACCCTATACCAAACCCTTCAGTCAGTGAGTTTCTAAACCGGCCACCTCATATGCGCAAATGGGCGCTTCTGGCTTTGCCCTACATAAAGCTCTTACATGCTAATTAGATTAATTTTATCGTGTGTTTTTTCACCCTGTGACTCCTCTGCCTTGGTTCGTAGAAAGGTTCTAATAATTTTGTTTCTTGTTTTCTCCAACTATGGAAAAGTTTGTGCAAGAAGTGTTCCCTAATCAATCAAGAAAGAGGTAAAGTGACTCTACGACATGGGATTATACAACAAAGCCAAAGTTCGAAGGTATTTTATGCCTTATGATAAGCAGGGACGAACTAACATGCTCAGACAAAATACTTTCCTGCGACCCTCTTCCCCACAAGCTTAATCAAAATCCGTACATTAATTCTCACGAATTAATGTACGGATTCGTGGAAATTATGAAATAATTTCCGAAATAGCTGCAGCACCTGTTGACTGTTTCACACCAAAATGTAAACAACTTCTATTCGTGTCAAGGGTTAACTGAATTTGAAGTTTGATGGAAATTCGTGCGTTAGTTATTGAGATAGAGCTCTTGTATAAAGAGCGATTTTCACCCAATAATGCCCCAATTTTCACCCAAAAATAATCAGCATTAATCTATATCAGGGACTACGTGAATATAATTTTCTATTAAATTCTGTTCATTAGTTGTTTAGATAGAGCGCCCACACAATTTATGTCACATACAATCAGACAGACAGAATTACAGATTCACAGACAGATATTTTGTAAAAACATGTTTTTTGGAACATCTGGCCTCTAAAACGTGTAAATCCTTCGAAAACCAGAATTAAAAAAATTCACGAATCTACTACTTTCTTCTTGTAAAGATAGAAGTAAAAATATTGAAACCGTTTCCAAGTAAAAGATATTTTAACATCAGCTATATTTTCAAAAACAATACTTAAGTATTGTTGCCCCCTTAAAATAAAGGCTATGCACGTGACCTGGGATCAATGCTAAAATTTGTTTACTGGCGATACTTACATTTGAATATTAGTGCTGCGAAGCATCCTATGGAGTGTAAGTGTTGATGAATAGAAACATATTTATAAAAAATGCCGCGAAAAAATTGATTTTTGTAGCAATAGATATTTAATAAATTTTAATATAAAATCAAAATATTGTTCTGTATGCAAGAACATCCAATAATTTTCTATATAACTTTATACAGGCAATCTGGTTGGAGGCTAAAATTCGTCTGGTGGCAACTTTGCGTGTCGTATACTGGTACTCTGGCTAATGAAACTATCACCTGCTTTCACCGCTGCCGGAATAGTAAACCTAATAGCTGACACAAAAAAGGCGGCAATCTTTTTAACATATGTACGTCCCCCTAAATTTAGATACTATTATTTTATAAAAGTTTTTTGTCTTTCTTTATCTTAGATAAATAAAAGGGAAAAATCTGTTACAAATTATGGGTACAAAAATTCAAAGGGATTGTACTCACTCTAAATAATATCTATCGTCCGCAGTCGCCATTTTTGTGTGAAGGCCTACTACTTAAGGGGCGTTGCCGCAATGGGCTGTGACATCATGTACATAAAGTCTTGACTAACGAAGAAGATATGCTAACGCTGTGTATTTCATATCTTTTTATTTTTTTTTATTTTTTAGAGACCACTAAAGTGGCGTAATGATCCTTCAATACATCTGCATTAGGGCATTCGAATATCATCTGTCTGTTAATAACGATATACGCAAAGCACCGCAGTAGTCTTTCTTTCTCATTAGCCTTGCATAGAGTCAAGGTGTGTCGCACCTGTCTCTTTATTTAGATTACTCGATTCACGTAATGGTCGAATGCAGACGCACTAAAAGAGCATATATGTCTGTAGCGGTGTAATGCGAAAGATAACGCGGCGCCCTGTCTTTTTCATCTAGTCTAACATAGAATCCATTTGAAAAGTAAATACGTAAATATACAACAAAGAGCCATTGCATTAAGACCACTTTCCATCTATAAGAACGAGCTCGCTCAGGAACAGGATGCACTCGTAAAAGTAACAGAAGATATACACTCTAAGCAGAGGTTATACACTCAGGGCAGAGGGTATAACTTAGAGTGTGTATTATAGCTTTCTTGAGAAACAGGGGGTATGCGGCGTTTCTTTACAAAATGTAGAAAGTATACGGCGTATACCCACGTATACCCTCCACTACATCCTTGCTCAGGAATAAAACCTACGATGCGTGCGTGACTGATATTGGAGTATATAAAGTTTCGATGTATAGTGTTTCAAAACATAGCATGATTCGAGACATAATTGAAAAAGTTGCAGATTTATCAGATTTTGATAAAGAGCAAATCGTTATAGCTCGGTGTCTAGAAACACCTATATCAGAAAAGATGCGTTTGGTGGGCTGTTCACATACAATCGTAGTGAGCAGGTATCGAAAATGGTGAATAGATGGTGAAACAACAAGTCTCCGGCCAGCGGTGTATTGCCGGATGTGCATTGATTTCAGAGGAGAGCGGAGATTCTTACGCATTATTCATCGTGATTGATCGATGAATGCTGCAGCAACAAAAATCACAACAGCTTCAATAGTGGCGACCCAGGCAGTGTTTCTCCACACAACAGTGCCGTGTGCGCTGTTTAGAATGGTCCTATGCAACCAACGGCCTAAGAACGTTCCTGCGCTGACTATGCGTCATTGCTAGAAGCGTCTGCAACTGGCCCATAAATATCAGAATTTCACCACAGAAGAATGGAAGAAAGTTGTATGGTCCGACGAATCAAAGTTTTCTAGTCAATCACACCGAAGGGCGCATACGAGTACGCCGATTTCCAACAGAAATCGTGGCTCCCGGATGCGCAATTAGTCGGATGTGTCAATTACATTATCGTGTGGGCGATGCTTTTATGGAATACATTAAGACCCTAATTCCTATGGAACAATCCCTGACGTCTTTGCGTCACCTGAACATCGTTGCAGACCATGTACACCCATACATGACAACAATGCTTCCTTCGAGTTATTGCATTTATAAATTGGATAATGCACTATGTCATACGGGTCGAAACCTTAGGGAGTGGTTTGAAAAACATTCTAGGGAATTTCAAATCATGTCTTGGCCTCATATTCACCTGACCCTAATTCAATAGAACATTTATGGTTTCACCTAGAAATCCCAATGCATGCTTCCACATCACCACCACGCAATATGCTGTATTGCAGAACCAGTTGATGAGCGTTTGGTACTACATACCTCGCACTACGTATAAGAACTTTGTCGAGTTGATATCAGGTCGGATATTGGCCGTTTTAAGGGCATAAAGTGTTACTACGTCATATTAAACAGGTGGTCATAATGTAATGGTTTTTTGGTGTATATACAGGGTGAATCTAAATTCTTGGGCAAAACTTTAAGAGGTGATAGTACACATCAAGACAAACAGTATTAAATGGGAAACAAAGGCTCCTAAACATCTTCCGAAGGAGATAGTCACCATTAAGTTAAGGGTCCAAAATTTCAAATGATTATAAAAACCAGACAAATTCGTCGATTCGTTTGCGGTTGTCACCAAAACTACTCTTTATGTCAATACTTTCTTGTAAATAAATCTTATAGATAAAGTAAAAAAAATGCCGATAGAGGGCGCTTTAGACATTGAAGTAACGAATAACTATTTTTTTCCATCATTTTTTGTATCTCATTAAAGGCTTTCAAAAGCTTGGAGTTAAATTTTGAGCTGAATATCTGAATCGTTGGGAGTAGTTAAGTAACGCAAACTGAACTGTGTTCACGAAGTGGGGCGGGGTTCAAATTTCAACTCCTGAACACAATTCAGTTTGCGCTACTTAATCATTCCCATCGATACAGATTTTCAGCTCAAAATTTAAATTTAAGTCTAAACTTTTAAAAGCATTAAATGTGATACAAAAAATAAGGTAAAAAACAATTGTTCGTTACTCCAAAATCTAAAGCATCGCAGCCTTTTTTAAAGATTATCTTTAAAATTTATTTTCAAGAAAATACTGACATAAAAAATAGTTTTAGCGAAAACAGCAAACGAATCGACCAATTTTTCCGTTTTTTATAATCATTTGAAATTTTGAACCATAAAGATTAATGGCGCCTATCTCCTTCGGAAGACTTTTGGGACCCTTAGTTTCCTATTTAATATAGTCTGTCTTGATGTGTACTATCATCCCTTAAAGTTTTGCCCAAGAGTTCAGATTCAGCCTGTGTATCTAAATCAACTGGTATCGTTAACCCTTTAACGGATCACATTAAATTATGGTTTAAAATTCCAGATTGATTATTGCCACTACTTTAAAAAAAAAAGAAATATTCATTTTATTTAATGACAATGAAAAGAATACTAGAATAAAGTCAATTATAATATTTTATTAGACAGGTGGGAATCAAATAATTCTGAATAAAAGCGCGATGAAGCTCGCAGCCCGTCATTACTATGGAAGCGAGAATTAAGATGTTAAAATAAAATTTTACATATATATATATATATATATATATATATATAAACACTGGTGGACAAAATTAAGAGATGGAAGGCATTTTCCCAAATATCTCGAGAAATATTGGAGAAAAATAAATAAAATTTGGTATGGATAAAACTTATAGTATGACAATAATATGTGCAAAGCAAAAATTAAAGTGCTCTTCATTGGCAAGAGTTATTGCCAACAGTCCAATGTGGACTGAAATTCATGATGAAAGATGGCAATGAAAGTGAGGCTTGTATGGTGTGTGGTCGCCTCTAGTATGGTGTGTTGCCACCTCTGACAGATAGACAGCATGCACAGCGAGTATGCATGCTGTTAATAAGAAAGTTAAGGATTACTTGTGGAAGACTCTCCCACTCTTCCATCAGAGCAGTTTTTAACTCCGAAATGGTTCTGGGTGGGGCTTGGCGTCTCGCAATAGCCCTTCCAAGAGTATTCCAAACATGTTCAATGGGGTTAAGGTCAGGAGATTTAGTTGGCCAATCCATTCGATGAATATCCCCGCTTTCCAGATACTCCTCGATCAGGAGAGCCCTATGTGGTCGGGCATTGTCGTCCATAAAAACGAATTCATGGCCAACAGCACCACTGAAAAGACGCACGTAGGATTGTAGGATATCCTGCCTGTACATCTGGGCATTCACGGAACCAGTGTCAAACACAAGGAGCGGTGTCCGGGTATCTTGCATGATCCCTGCCCAAATCATCAGTCCTCCACCAGCATAATGGTCACTTTCCATGGTGTTACTGGGATGGTACCGGGTCCCAGGTTTCCTCCATATGAATATTCTCAGAGAATCAGGTTGAAGGCTGAATCTGGACTCATTTGCTAACAGATCCTTAGCCCATTGGAGCTGTGTCCAGTATTGGTGCTGTCTGCACCATTGTGCACGCTCTCTTTTGTGGAAGGGAGTGAGTGGGATGCAAATGGCAGGCTCCCAGTCTTACTTGAAACTAATGTTCCTGTGGCAGCAGCAAGGTCCCTAGACAGTTGTGTCGCTGTAGACGTCCGTTGAGGAATATCATGAAAGCGAGGTTATTCATCGAATGGGTTGGCCAACGAAATCTCCTGACCTTAACCCTATTGAGCATACTTGGGATGCTCTTGGAAGTGCTATTGCGAGACGCCAACCTCAACTCAGAACCATTCCGGAGTTAAAAACTGCTCTGGTGGAAGAGTAGGTGAGTCTTCCACAAGTAATCCTTTACTCTCTTATTAACACCATGCATACTCGTTGTGCATGCTGTCTGTCTGTCAGAGGTGACCATACACCTTACTAGAGGCGACCACGCACCATACAAGCCTCACTTTCATTGCCATCTTTCATCATGAATTTCAGTCCACATTGGACTGTTGGCAATAACTCTTGCCAATAAATGGCACCTTAATTTTTACTTTACATATATTATTGTCATACTATAAGTTCTACCCATACCAATTTTCATTTATTTTTATCCAGCATTTCTCGAGATATTTGGGTAAATGCCTTCCATCTCTTAATTTTGTCCACCAGTGTATATATATATATATATATATATAATCATTCTTGTTCATTTTATCGCTTCGCAAAAACGCCCTTTTCTGTAAAGAAATTTGAGAAACATATTTTTTACTAATACTATTTATCCTGAAAGTTTTTCACCACATTTTACAACATTAAATTGAATTACTTAAACGGAAGAAAAACATGCGTTAAATATTTTATATACTACAAAAAATGAAAAAGAAATATATTTTAAACAAAGCAGGTTCCCTTGATAGTTTTCCTCAATTTACCGTGCATGTCTCACGAAATTGCGTTTAAAAAAAGAAAATAAAACCCTCCTTGCATTTTAGTTTTAAGTGCAAATCTTTATTTTAAACAAAAAGCTTTACACAGATTTATTATTACATGAATAATATTTTGAAAATGTGGTATTATTCCTAAACAGGACTTGTATTGTATATATCAAGGGAAATCCAAGGAAAAAACCGCTTTAATTATGCATAAAAATTTGCTAAAAACTGGAAAAAATGCTTTTAATTTTTCAAAAATTACTTTTTTATTCTTTAAAATGTGATTTTCTTTAAAATTTTAATAATTTTACCTTCTACATTAACCTTCAATCCCCCAAAATCATAAATCAACAAATTATTTCACTTCAATAAATATCTTCTTTAACCTCTGAAGATATAGAAAAAAATTGCATTTGTACTTTTTTGATTTTGGCAACAGTTTAAAATACGAACATTTTCACTTTCGGAACCAGTTTGAACCAATTCTAAAAGTAAAAAAATCTTCATATAAAAAAATTATCCAAAATCGAAAAGTATAAACGCGCAACATTAGGCAGGTAGAGAAAACATGTTTATTATTCTTAATGCTGCAAAAATGCTAGACAATGTTGAAAAGTGCTGTCTATCTTTCTGCATGCATCATGGCAACTGCTGGTGAATTCGAGACATTCCCGGTATTTTTGAAAACTTTAGATCTTTTATGTGCCGGAGATGCGCTTCCATGCATCACAGCCAGGGGTCGTCATTTCAAACACCTACTTTGATGATGATCTTTGCCTCTTTCTTCTATTTTCTTTGCAGTACTAATGATAATAAAGATGTTTTTTCTTTTATTCCTGTCCTGTCTTTCTTGTGCTTTGTGTCGTAATTATCGAGCCAATAAATCGTTTCTGACCGTGAGTTGCTATGGAAATCTGAATCTTTGTGATGCTCCTCACTTCCCCTTAATGTTTGTTACAATATTTCCAAGACACTCTGTATACAAGAAATTAGAATACATTGGAATCTATTTTCAATTATAAGTCCTAGTCTATTCAGTTTATATCGTATAATAATTTCGAGCATTTAACAAATCTCCATGAAAACTAAAATCCTTATAATGGTCGTTAATACTATGGTGTACAGGTAAAATATATATGTTACCGGCCAAACCCGATTTTAGGCCAAACTGGATTGGCCTAAGCCAAACTAATTTATCCTAAGTTACTAGTTTTTTCTAGGCCAAATTAGTTTATCCTAACTCTCATCGGATAAACTAGTTTTTCCTAGACCAAATTCGTCTATAGCATTCGCCCTTATCCCTTATGCCTCCCAAAACACGTCAACACATCATCGGATCTTGACTTCTATGGCTAAAACGAAGTTTTTTTCAAAGTTTCGTGACTCGCCATCAGTTATTACTGTATAAACCTATTTTAATTACACATATATCATTTTCAACTTTGTATCTATAAAGCCAGTCGTAATATTGTAAGAAAAGGTCGAAAGGACTTGCGGATTATTTATTGGATTCGGAATTATACATTCCATAATAAAGAATATCCCACTTCACCGACTTAAAATTTTGTGAGCCCTCTTTTGTCCTCAAATGAGTGTAAAACAAATTTATTCTTGGAGGGATTCAACGTCTTCATTTGTAATATCAAAATAAAGTTCTTTCCGAATTTTGGTGAATGGCCATCAGTTCGTTATTTGAGAATAATAAGGTTCTATCTGTGTTTTTGAAAAAATTGACTTATAAATGTATAAAGGTGCTATTTGTAGCTAAGAAGGCATTTTTGCATAAAAATGATGTTATATATATTTTATATATAACATTATAATTATATTATGACCATATTTTAATCCAGAAATGCCTTCATTGATACAAATAGAACATTTCTGTATCGATAAGTCATTTTTTTTCAAAAACACAGTTAGAGCCTTATTACTCTCACGTGACGAGTTGTCTCAATCAGTTGTGTTAATTGGAAATTTATTCCATAAAGGGATCCAAACTTTGGAAGTTTTTGGGAAGCAGGAATCAAATCCTTCAAGTATCATCTGAAGCTTATGATGGGAAGTAAAAAGTTAATTTATGAGTGCTTTTTGACTGTAATAAAACGAATTGAAGGAATCTTAAATTCACGTCCTCTTGTGCTTTTCTCATTTGATCCAGATGATTTTAGAAACTTTGAAGCCACTTTCTGATTGGTAGGCTTATCAACTCTATTCTTGAACCTGAAATAACCAATTTTCATGATTCTAAGCTAAAAATATGGGAAAGAACAACAAAAATGATTTACTGTTTTTTGGAAAAATGGTCCAAAGATTATTTGAGCTCCTTACAACAAAGGACAAATTGAATGTTTGAGAAAGAAAGTGTTAAAATAAATGATTTAATAATCATAAATTAGGGCAATGTTGCTATTTGCAATTGGCCTCTAGGTAAAATTGTAGAGTTTTTTCCAGGTAATGATGTTCATCAGAGTTGTGAGAATAAAATCACAACGAGAATTTTTAAGAGACCAGTTTCTAAAATTTGTCTGTTACCAATGCAAAAAATGATTATTATGGTTTATAATTTGTTCATTTTTTGTTTACTGATACATGCTGTATTATTTGTTTTTTATGTCAGGTATAATAATGTATTATAATCATGTTTGAATGGAAATCATTGAAAGGAGGCCGGCATGTTCGGTCGTATTAATGTTTTGTAATTTTGCAATGTCTTTTATCGTCTGCGTTTATTTATACGAATCGACTATCATTTTTGGGGAAAACGTACGCATGAGCGGCTTGAGTTGTGATTTAGTTAAAATAAAGGACAGTTCATTAAAGTCTTATTCTTTTTTTGTATTAATAAGTGTTTTAACATGATCTATCAACAGAAGCTCAGTGCATTTTAAATTCTTTCCAGTAAAAATATTTGTTAAATGCATTTTTTTTTTTAAAGAAAAAGCATTTTTTAAAATAGTCTCATTTAGCTTAGTAACTTCCCCCTTTTTTAAATACCTCACTTAACTACTTCTTGAATGTTGGATGAGTAAACAAGTGTTTCAACACAAAATTTAATTATTTAGTACGGAAAAGAAATTCACGTTGCATTTTTGAGCAGCTAAAAAAGACTAAAAAAACAATTTCTTTAAAGCAAAATTACATTCCCTTGATAGCTTTCTTCTAACTAATGCGTAAGTCGCAAGAAAATAAGCGTAAAAAATAAAAATAAAAAAATTATCTTCTTCTTCTGCGCTTTAAACGTACCTATATCTTTGTCTCAATCAAGGAATTGATTTTATAAAAGACTTTTCTTCCGGTAGATGGCTCTACGGTATTTTTTTTTTTCTTTCAAAGTAATCTCTATAAATAAAAGGAATTCTGAGGATAATTAAATAATTAATTAATTGAGGCACAGAAAAATCGTCTGCTAAGAAAATCTTTTTTCATTTTGAACTTCTATAAATAAAAGGACAGATAGGCTCTCAAACAGTGAATCGTCGAATATAATTGAAGAACAAATGGAAGAACAAATGGAAGAACAAATGGAAGAACAGATGGAAGAACAGAAAGAAGAACAGATGGAAGAACAAATGGAAGACCTCTTCATTAACAATAAAAAAAGATATGCAAACGAAACCCCAGACAAATGGAAGAACAAATGGAAGAACAAATGGAAGAACAAATGGAAGAACAGAAAGAAGAACAGATGGAAGAACAAATGGAAGACCTCTTCATTAACAATAAAAAAAGATATGCAAACGAAACCCCAGAACACCGAGAGAACTGGCATTCAGATAGTCTTCGGGCTACTGAGGGCGGGCAACCGTCTAGTTGATTATAAACTTTTTTCTCCCCTTTAAAGTAGATCATTTGTAGTCGAATTATGTAAACATGTTTAATGTTTTCGTTATTTTAATTAGAAGAGATTGAATCTTTTGTTGGGGAAGAGGGTCGTTTTTCCATTTCATTTAAGAAAATGATTTTATTTATAAAACGCATTTATGAAATTTCCTTTCGTAACTAAAACCTTTATTTGAGTTTTCATTTTTTTTTCTTTTCATAAAATCTGTTTTATCAAAGAATAGATTTATTCCCTTCATCGATGCTGGATTCCATTTTTTTTTACTTTCCTGTTTGTCCAAGAGTTGGCGACAAAACGGAATTTATTCCATCTTATGCTGTGATTTCAGCCATCTTGCCAACAGACAAGAGACTGAAATGTTGGTTCGTGCAAGTAGCTTTTGGCAAAGTGCTTTTGGCACTCAGTCAATGATCCTGGTTCGATTCCATACTGGGACACTTTTTAGGAACGTTCGTAATTAGGTAAATACGTAACACCTATAGTCGTCGGCCAAGTAGCTTTTGGCCCTCAGTCAATGACCCTGTTTCGATTCCACATTGGGACACTTTTTAGGGACGTTCGTAATTAGGTAAATACGTAGCACCTATAGTCGTCGGCCAAGTAGCTTTTGGCTCTCAGTCAATGACCCTGGTTCGATTCCACATTGGGACACTTTTTAGGAACGTTCGTAATTAGGTAAATACATAGCACCTATAGTCGTCATTAAGTCCGCCCATCTGTCCGCATATAATAGAGCAAAAACTACTCAACCGAATCATTTGAAATTTGAAACATATAACAATTGCATAATTTTGTCGAGTCATTTGAAATTTTATAAAAATCGGATGCATAGTTCAATTACAGGGACAATCAAAAGTATTCCGCAACATTACGGCCAATAGGAAAAAATAGTTCCAAGTGCATTTTAATGGTACTACATTCTTTCGAACATAATAAAATTCATATGCATCTATGAAGAATATACTAAAGTATACATTCTGTACAATATGTGGTGCGAAGAATATTTCTTTTTAATTTACAGGGTTACACAAAAGTATTCCATTACATAATGGCATAGGGGGAAACAATGTTTAGGGTGCGATTTAATAATATTAAAATATTTAACATTTTATGAAATTGATATACGTTGCTGAGATTTATACAAGTTACTTCCTGTATAATAGAAATACACAAAAGATTTCTGATACTCTACTGCATCCGAAGTACTGTATACTATTACACCAATATCTGCATTTTTTTAAAAAACTTCCCTATAGAACGAACGCACCGCATTTTCTACGCTTGACGTACAATTTACAACTCGTTTACTCTTTTGGCTTGCTTTTTAAGTATGTAAAATTTGAATAATATCTGAATTCAATTCGTACGATGTTTTCTGCCAAAAATTACAATAATTATATGTGCAGATTTATTTATGTTCTTACAGTTTTACACAAATAGCAGGGTTTCGAAAAAAGATATGCTATGTTTAAAATTTAAGAATTTTTTTTCAATCATATAAAATCATGCAAATAGCACTCATTAAAGAGATAAATAAAACCGACTTAATCTTTAAATGCATAGTGTGAATCGAGAGTTGTATGATCTCTTTTTACTATTTTCAGCCCTCTATTCTATCCCCTTTTGGTGAACTATTATGTTTTACTTATGTGTACATGTATTTAAGGCCGAGAAATCTGTTTTTGTTCTCATTTGTTATCAGAGGTTGGTGGGGAGGGGAGGTTACAACATCTTTTGCTGATAAGCCTTGCAATGGGCTCGATTGAAATTTTTTCTCCATCCTAATAATATGGTAACAACGAAGTGAAAATTTTGTAACATTTGTTGCATAGCCACTCCCTTTTATAGAATTTCTCTATTTTGACCACTGAGAATGCTCCATAGTGTAATTGTTTTCTACAGAATCTGTGTAGTGACTATGCCATAAAAGTTGCAGATTTTTAACAGTGTATAAATTTCGAAAACTGTGAATCTTCTCATCGCTGCGAACTGATATATTCGTTCCTAAGCTGTAGAATTCACCGCAATAGAAGCATTATTTAAATTGATATAATTCTACAGCTATAATGCAATTTTAAAAAAATAAGTTTTCATTAAAACTATCAATGCATATTATGTGTGTACGTAATAAAATTTTCTATATCATGTTGGGGAAAAAATCCATTAGCATTAATAATAGTAAAAAAAAATTACAGAGAAAACAACATTAGAATTTTGCTCTTTTGATTGCGGTCAGAGGATTAAAAGCCGTATAAAATTTATTATATCGCTGAATAATTGTTATTGTCAAATGTAAATACCTTAAAGCAGGAGTGCAAAAATCTAGGAATTAGCGGGCAGTCTTTCATTACTAAAATTGAAAAGTTTTCTTCACTTAAAATTTAATAGCATTCTTGCAAAAATTTTACACGAAATATTAGACAAAAAATAAAGAAATAAATTTAGTGGTGAGGACTGCTTGCTGGCGCATAGATTTTTGCATCCCTGATTTAAACCTTTCCGGCACAGTGTGCCCATTCCGGGCACACTTAATTTTAATTTCAAACTTAAACGGCATCAAGAATATTCTTCGAAAATTTTGCTTTAACAGTGAAAGCTTGAATTAACCGCTTCCCTGATATGTCCTTACGTCATATGAGAAACCTGTATTTGCCAATCATGTTTTGCCCGTAATCGTGTACGGGCATCCATATTTCGAGTCATGATTTATCATAATAGACAAAAATGCCATTTTTTTTATTTCAAAATTTCTCATTTATACCAGAAAATTTCTAGATTATTCTTTTATTTATCGTATTTACTCGTGTATAGGGCGCACGCGTGTATAAGGCGCACCCATACTTTACAAGTAAAAATGGCGATTTCTTAAAATCTCGTCTATAAGGCGCACCATAAATTTGATACGCTAATGAAGAATGACCAAATGAATTTCAGTTAAAAAAAAAAAAAAAAGTCGAAACAAACATTACACCAGACCAGAAAACAAGACGAAAATGCATTTTTAGACTTCGGGTTGCAAGAGAATGACGGGAAATAGGAATGAGTGACGGTAAAGAGAATTGCTAATTAGCGTTTAGATAATGTCATCAGTTCTGTTGTATAAAAAACTGCAAGGAATGAAATAAATATGCAGTAATACTTCAATTAAGTAACATTTTCCGAGTTTTAATATCTTCTTTGAATAATTTCTTGTTTCATATGTATATCGTTCGACTGCATCCAACAGTAAAAAATTATTCCGTGTATAAGGCACACCTAGGAGTTTTGCCCTAATTTTTTGGAGAAAAAAATGCGCCTTATACACGAGTAAATACGGTATTTAAGACAGGCATTTTATGATTAGATAAAGTAATTTTTTTTAACCGACTTCCAAAAAGGAGAGGAGGTTATCAATTCGACGCGTATGTATTTTTTTTTTTTTTTTTTTTTGTATGTTCGCCGATTACTCCGAAACTATTGAACCAATTTCTGTTATTTTTGTTTTAAATAAAAGACTATGCTCTCGAATTGGTACCACTTCCGTTTCATCAAAATTGGTTCAGTACTTTTTTAGTAATTAAGCAAAAACTAATAAAATTAGTGATTTTTCGCTAATTAAAAGTGTTGAATACGTTCGCTGAATGGAGTGTCGACAGCATGGCCGAGCGGTCTAAGGCGCCCGATTGAAGTTCTGTTTCTCGAAAGAAAGTGTGGGTTCGAACCCCACTCCGGACATAATTTACATCCAAGTAAAATTTACAATATTTTTTTTTCCGTATTACAATTTTTATTATTAACCGGCTTCAGAAAAGGAAGAGGAAGTTATCAATTCGATGCGTATGTATTTTTTTAACCGACTTCCAAAAAGGAGAAAAAGTTATCAATTCAACGCGTATGTATATTTTTTTTATTTATATTCACCGATTACTCCGAAACTATTCAACCGATTTCTGTAATTTTTGTTTTAAATGAAAGACGATGTTCTCGAATTGGTACCACTTCCGTTTCATCGAAATTGGTTCAGTACTTTTTTAGTAATTAGGCAAAAATTTATAAAATTAGTGATTTTTCGCTAATTAAAAGTGTTGATTACGTTCTGCGAATGGAGTGTAGACAGCATGGCCGAGCGGTCTAAGGCGTCAGTTTGAAGCTCGGTTTCTCGAAAGAGAGCGTGAGTTCGAACCCCACTTCCGACATAATTTACATCCATGTAAAAATTTTAACTTTTTTTCCGTATTAAAAATTTTTTTTATTAACCGGCTTCAGAAAAGAAAGAGGAAGTTATCAATTCGACTCGTATGTATTTTTAACCGACTTCAAGAAGGAGGTTATGATTTCGGCCTGTATGTATTTGTTGTTCACCCATAACTTCCGTAAATGTGAACCGATTTTGATAATTCTTTTTTTTGTTTGAAAGTATAAGATGCCCGTGTGGTCCCATTTCAATTTCATCAAATTCTGGTGATTAAAACTTTAAAAAAAATAAAAACATTAAAAATTCAAATCCTTTTTGAAACAGTCGTCCAATTAGAAGCGTTCATTTTTCTGGCTTTTACTGTTACATCGATACGCAATCTTTTTTTCAAATTTTGACTGGACAGCGGCCGGGCTCTTACACTGTTAAAGGTTTGAAACTTTTGATGCATCTTCACTCCACCGCTGTTATAGAAACCGATTACCTCATTATATTATCGAACAATCTAATTGGTCAAAGTAAAGATATTCTTTAAAAGCGGTGGAGTGAAGATGCAGCAAAAGTTTAAAATTTTTAACAGCAAGGCAACACTAGATACCGGGCTTGATCATTCCTTTCATGACGTCACAAAAGGTGGCTGAATGACATCCAGCGATTGGTACAAAACGATGAGTGCGTCACTTTGAGCCCTGTTTGAACCAATCGCAGATAGCGGCCAGCCACCTTTTGTGACGTCGTTATAAGGAATGAGCAAGCCCGGTATCTAGTGTAGCCCTGTTAACAGTGTACACTGTAAAAAAATTGACCCTTTTGTTGCATCTTCACTCCACCGCTTTTATAGAAAACGATTACTTCACCGTATTATGGAGCATTATCATGGGTCAATATAGAAATATTCTATAAAAACAGGGGAGTGACGATGCAGCTAAAGGGTAAAATTTTTTACTGTGTAGATAGATTTTGAGCTGTTAGAGAAAGAAGATTTATCAATGTGAAAATTTACGCTATTAGAAAACTGCAGATGTTGCTGCATAATGACTCCACCGTTTGTATATATCTCTATTTGGATCAATGAAAATGCTCTATGCATCTGTTGATTAGAACTTTTTAAAAATAAAAAATAAAGTTCAGACTCTTTTTAAAGCAGTCGTCCAATTAGAAGCTTTTTTCATGTTGTTATTCTTACGCAGATATATGATTTTGCGAAATTTTGTCTGCACCGGATTTAGGTAGATTTTGCACTACACACTGTAAAAAATTCAATCATTTTGCTGCATTGTCACTCCACCGCTTTTATAGAAACCGATTACTTTAGCCTATTATAGAGCATTCTCATGGGTCAAAAGAGTTATATTCTATAAAAGCGAGGGAGTGACGATGCAGCAAAATGGTCAAATTTTTTACAGTGCACTGTAAAATGTATGACCCTTTTGCAGCATTGTCACTCCATTGCTTTATAGAAAAGGATTACTTCACCCTATTATGGAGCATTCTCATTGTCAAAAAGGACATATACTATAAAAACCGTGGAGTGACGATGCAATAAAAGAGTCATATTTTTTACAGTGCTTTGTGAAATGAGATTGACCAATAAGAAAATTTACTTACTTTAAGCACACCGTTAAACTTTTGACCCATTTGCTGCAGCGTCACTTCACAGCTTTTATAGAAAACGGCTATTCGACTGTGTTATGGAGCATTCCCATTGGTCATAAAAGAGATATTCTATAAAAGCTGTGGAGTGATGCTGCAGAAAATGGGTCAAATTTTTAACAGTGCAGCGACAATTTCGCAAAAAATGCAGGCTTCTAATTGGTCAATCTGGTCTCGTTAAC
The DNA here is from genome assembly GCA_964019185.1 of Maratus speculifer. Lineage (NCBI taxonomy): Eukaryota > Metazoa > Arthropoda > Arachnida > Araneae > Salticidae > Maratus > Maratus speculifer. The sequence continues at coordinate 52,926,256 of OZ025296.1, forward strand.
TGCACAAAATCTACCGGATTGCGGCCAAAATCTCTTTCGCCGTTAGAGAAATCAAATTGGCCAATCAAATGCCTGCCTTTTTGCGAACTTTTCGCTGTCTACTTCAAACAGTGAAAAGATTGCAAAAATACAAGCTTCTGATTGGTCAATCTCGTTACGCTAAATAGTCGAAAAATATGAATACATGGATTGTAGCTACTGTTGCAGAGATGCGAGTTCTTTCCAAAGTGCGAAATCTTAACTGGATCAATTTTCGTATACACCGGAATGGAAGGCATGCATCGATGCTTACCGACATCGAAAATACACTGTAAAAAATTCGATCCTTTTGCTGCATTGTCACTCCACCGCTTTTATAGAAACCGATTACTTTAGCTTATTATAGAGCATTCTCATGGGTCAAAAGAGGTATATTCTATAAAAGCGAGGGAGTGACGATGCAGCGAAAGGGTAAAATTTTTTACAGTGTAGGTGTCAAAAAGCTGAAAATCCACTTTTAAAGTATCTTTATACGTCAGAGCACGAGTGCCTATTTATCAGGGTGCTTTTAATGTCAGATGCACAAATTAATTAAATTACATTGCTATGTATGTCGATACTGTCTTGAGATTCCGATTCAGTTATAGAATTAAATATAGGAATGCTTTCAGATTTTCTTCTGACAGAATTCCCCGATATCAATGTGGTAATATACGGGGATATTTGAAAAGTTGAGATGAATATAGACAAAAGAAAATGGGAAAACATTTTGATGAGCTTGCCATTACAGTGAAGTTACACTGTAAAACACTTGACCCTTTTGCTGCATTGTCACTCCCTCGATATCATAGAATATCTTTCTTTTGACCCATAAGAATTCTCCATAATAAGCTGAAGTAATAGTTTTCTATAAAAACGGTGGAGTGACGATGCAGCAAAAAGATAAAAATTTTTAGAGTGTACTTAACTTCTTGCATTCGGGGCCTCCGCCGCCGAATGGTCAAGACACCATGCCGCTAATCGCTTGCGGGCGTAAGAGGCTGTGTATTCGAATCCCTCTGATCCCATTTCACACACTCTTTGCGTTGAACTCCCGGCTGTTTATATTTCGTGTTAAAAAAAATCTCGCGCTATTTCGTCCTTGTGTATTGATGATGACATATAAACAGGCTTTCATGTCGAGCACACAAATCAAATGTATGTGTGTGTATTGTTCTCGCAATCGGTATAAGTTTTGGAGTAGAAAATTCCTTCATTTTATGTAGTTTGGAAAACCACGTCTTTCGATACCCATTTCTGAGGTCCGTAAGAATCGATGTGGACTTTAAAGTTTCCGGTAACTTTCCAAAGAACGAGATTTTATCCGAATAAGTTACCACATCCGAAAAATCAAAGATCCACAACGATATTAACCGACATTGTATGTTGCTTTCCTATAACTGAAAATGAAATAGGAAATTGACCAGCAAACTGAATACATCATATCTTAGGAAAGTACATCAATTAGTCAATGCATTCCAAAGAGACATCGTATACCAGTATACATAATTGAGTATTACAGTATGAATCAGGAGCGTGCGAAGGGAAAACTGCGCCCAAGACGCAGTTCCAATTTGGTGCCTCCTTTCCGAACTTTTTCTTGCGACAAGCCAAAAATGAGTTTTTTGCGCCTGAGGTGACGTTTTTCCGTATGTTTCTGCACTTGCGGCGACCACCCCCCTTTTGCACGGCGCTGGTGTGAATAACTAAAAAGTATTAAATAAAATAAGCTTTTTTTAAAAAAATATCAACCGACTTCAAAAAAGCGCTTAAAAGCATTAAATAATTGTTTAAAAATCTCTAATGACAAAACGTTATAGAAAAATTAGACATCGGATATCAGGTACTAGCATAAAAACGGTAAAATTTATTATATATAACTTAATATCCACAAAACATGGATTTTAGAGAGAATATTTTTTACAAGAGATGAATTTGCATATTTATGATTAAATTTATGAATATATATATATAAAAAGTAATGAATTACTTTTTGAAGTTGGTGCCAAACTATCTTAAATATAATAAGAATTGTGAATATACTGTGCCTAGTACCATAACTAAAATGGTGATGATCATTATCGGTTGTGATTGTTTGGCACCAACTTCAAAAAGTAATTCATTACTTTTTATATGTATATATTCATAAATTTAATCATAAATATGCAAATTCATCTCTTGTAAAAAATATTCTCTCTAAAATCCATGTTTTGTGGATATTAAGTTATATATAATAAATTTTACCGTTTTTATGCTAGTACCTGATATCCGATGTCTAATTTTTCGATAACGTTTTGTCATTAGAGATTTTTAAACAATTATTTAATGCTTTTAAGCGCTTTTTTGAAGTCGGTTGATATTTTTTTAAAAAAAGCTTATTTTATTTTCTATGTATGTTCACCGATTACTCTGAAACTATCCAACCGATTAATTTGATTTTTGTGTTAAATAAAAGAGGCTACTCTCGAATTGGTACCACTTCCATTTCATTAAAATTGGTTCAGTACTTTTTTAGTAATTAGGCAAATTTTAATAAAATTGGTTATTTTTCGCAAATAAAAAATAACATGGACTTTGAATAAGTTCGCCGATTGGAGCGCAGTCAGGATGACCCAGCGGTTTAAGGAGCCAGATTTAAGCTCTGGTGCTGGAAAGAGAGCGTGCGTTCGAGCCCCACTCCTGGCAAAATTTACATCCATGGATAATTTACAATATTTTTTCCGTATTATAATTTTTATTAACTGACTTCAAAAAATCGTTAACTTTTAAATAAAAAGGGAAAAATAAACTTTTCTACCAAAAATTGAACCGACTTCAAAAACTACTTCAAAGTGAAAAATAATTTTTTTACATAATAGTAATAAGAAATTAAATTAAGAGCATAGTATTTACCATGCGTGTTATTATATTTATGTACATTAATTTGGTTTTTTGGAGTCGGTGCCAGCCAAGCCTTTATTCTTTTAGGATTTGCATTGGATACTTAATTTAATTTTTGAAATTGGCTTGGCTGGCACCGACTTCAAAAAACCAAATTAATGTACATAAATATAATAATATGCATGGTAAATACTATGCTCTTAATTTAATTTCTTATTACTATTATGTAAAAAAATTATTTTTCACTTTGTAGTAGTTTTTGAAGTCGGTTCAATTTTTGGTAGAAAAGTTTATTTAATATCCGGTAGGAAATCAAAGTTAAAGAAAAAAACCCCCTCAATTTTTTTAATGTATTTTCTGTGTCTGACAGATTTTTTAGTTTTGTATTGTTGTTTTTTAATTCAAAAATTTTGATTTGATATTAATAATTTTAAAGGAGGTATTTTTTCTTTATGTAATCATAAATGTCTCTTCTAAATAAAGAAACATATAGTATAGGAATTTTCTAGTGTGTATGAGAAAATTTGAGATAAAAAGGGCCAAATATTCCTCTGATGTTTGTAATTTAATCCGCCACTTACGCCCATGTATTCCTATACAAAAAATGACACAGTATTATTACAATGTGCTGTACTTACCCTTAAAATTTGCACCACGAATTCAGAGTTACCCTGTATATTATTATTCCTTTTATAAAGCAATGCATTTTTTAAAGAAATTTCTATTTATTATTTTTAAATTTTACTTTTTACAGCTTAATAACTTCCCATTTTAGAAATATTTTACTTAAACTACCCCTTGAATGTTGGTTGAATACACAAGTGTTTCAACACAAAATGTAATTATTTAGTAAGGAAAATAAACCTACGCTAAATTTTTAACAACTAACACGAATAAAAAATAATTAATTTTAACCAAAATACATTTCCTTGATAGCTTTCTTCTATCTAATGTTTAAGTTTCAAGAAAATGAGCGTAAAAAATGCATAAAAAGTGTGTACCCTTCCTCATCACTTCAAACGTAAGTGTGGTACCTAATATTCTTGTCTTAATCAAAGAATTGATTTTCTAAAATGCGTTTCCTCCAATAGAGGGCACTGTGGTATTTAAGTAATTTTTCTATGTAATTGATTAAAATCGTTTTTTTCCTAAATGTAGATCATTTGCTGTTTTAATTATGTAAACATGTTAAATGTTTCAATTAGAGAAAATTGAATCTTTTGTTGGGAAAGAGGATGATTTTATATTTCATTTCAGAAAAACATTTTTTTATAAAACACATTCTGGAATTTCATTAGGAAACAAATATAGTTACTCGAATTTCTTTTTTATCTATTTGGAAAAGTGTTTGTATTTGTAAAATCACGATGTATGGAAAGAAAAGTGACTAGAATATAGGTTTAACAAGAAATAAGTTGCTCACTTCTGAGGTCACTAGAATGCACTTTTTTCGTCAAAATGAGTTCAAATTTTAACTACAGATAATTCAAATGATGCCATAACTGTCAACATCTTCCGATTTTTTGTGCCACAAAAAATTTAAATTAAATAACTATGGTTAAAGAACGTCATGATGCGTCAAATGTGTAAGCCAAAAATTACGGTTAAATTTTTCTGGTTCAAAAAGTCAGAAGGAATGGCAATTATGCGATGCGCTTACCATGAAAAAATAAATAAATATAAATAAAAATTCAAAAATTCGCTGATAAGGGATGCTGTAATACACATAAGCATTTAATTCGTTTTACAAATAATAAATAATATTAAAAAAGTGAAACTGGTGAATAAAAATGCAAAATATGCAATACGATATTCCGAAATACGACATATATAATTCTCGGGAAGCAATTGACACACTCACACTACCATGCAGAGATAGAAAGCGGGGATAGGATAGCAAGAATAAATTTTCAACTTAATTTCAACAATAATTTTTCAGTAATCTCTAGGATCTTTAAAAAAGAGTTATTTATTTTTTTAGTCCAAATGAAATCAAGTTTGAAATACACCCCACTAAAAATAATCTTAAGATTATCTGAAGAAATCGCCACTTTCTACAGAAATTCTATAGAAAACGGAAGAAAATTTGCAGACATAGATTTATCTTTAAAACATCTATAGAATTTTTAAAGATATTCTTAAAAATATCTTCAAAATGGGCCAAATACCTTCGAATTTCCCACAGATTTGGGGCCAAAAAGCTGTAGATTTTCTACAGATTTTTTTTAGTGGGGCAGATAATAATAAAAAAATGCGCTTGATATTTATTACACAATTGAAAAATCTTATTATGAAAGTTCACCTATAGATGGCGCTGAAACATAAATGGTATTTATTTGCATATATTGAAAATGTGAAACATCATTTGCGTTACAGCACATGTGTATTATCATTAATTTATGTTAAAAAGAAAATGGATTCTGAACGAGCATTAGTTATTTCTATTCACATCATACCTACATATTGTAAACAAAGAGATAATGGTAAAATCGTTCTATCCGAAATTTTTGTGATTTTTTAGTTAAATGTCAAACGTATCAAATGAATTATCTGAAGTTCAAATTTGAACTCATTTTGACCAATAGAACGCATTTTAGGGCCCACTGAAATGGACAACTTATTTTTTGCTAATCCTGGTACATTATGCACTGGTGAACAAAATTTAAGGACCACTGTTATTTTCAACGATTACAGTTAATAATAGATCCACAGCAGCACGTGTAAATTTGCATGAACGCGGGGTGTACTCTTTTTGTGAAACTTATGCAAATTTTGTATTTCTGCTTTTGTTGATCACTTAACAGCAAATATAAGAGACTAGCGAGCTACGCCCGCTAGCTGGGCCACTTTTTCAAACGAACCTCGATATTAAGCAGTATATAATAAGCAAAAAAATTCATTTAATAAGCAAGTCTTGGAGTTCGAACCCTCAAGCACAAAAAAAGTAAATTAAAGAGCTATGGTTGTTATGCGCCCATTATCCCGTTAAAAATATGTGATTTCGCACAGTGGGCGCTACGCGCCCACCGTGCAAAGGCATCGTCCCATTAAAAATATTTGGTTTTGCACGGTTGGCGCTGCGCGCCCATAAAACATTTTCTCGTATTTTTTGGTTCATCAGAAGCAGACTTTTACGCAGATTCTGAATATGTAATCAGTTTTATCTACTTTAAAAACTGTCTGTATGATGGTTTAAGAAAAAATGCGCAAAATAAGTTTCGGTATTAAAAACTGCAAAAGACTGCTATTAAAAAACAAGTAAGAAAAATCATGCGTTAAGCATAGATTATGAAGAACTTTCCAACACTTAAGGAAATTTTTAACAAAACTTTGTTATTTAGGGAAATAATAGTGTATAGCCAAATATACCCAAATATGTATTCCAGTACACTAGAACAGCCCTGTATTTCATATGTCAGTTCATATAATGAGAAAATTTAGCTTAGCAAGAAAATACCCAGTAGCTTGAAATTTCTTTTTCAGCAATTCATACTATTAGATGGAAACATACTTGAATACCTTTGTTCAGCCCTGTAGTTTATATTGTACCTTTATTACAAGTCAGCATTAGGCTAAAATGTATTGTAAACTAAAACACTTTTAAAACAACTGAAATCACAGTCTCATAAATCATCATTCATAGGCGTCCATGTACTGAATACTTTGCGTGGCCCTGTATATCCCTTTATCTATATTCTGCAAACATTTTTCAGAAAATTGAATGCAGCTCAGCGTAAAAATGCATAGCTTATTTAAGAACCACGTTTAAATAATTTACGCTCATATTCAGTAACGTTGGTTAGCTCTTTTGGGTAGCCCTGTATATCAACTATAACATTTATACACACCATATAATGTGCATATATTTAGCGAAATATAAACGCGAATATCATAATTAAAATGCATTTCATCATCGGACACATATACGGTACTTCGGAAAGATATACTATTTGAAATCTTTTGTATGGCCCTGTAAATGCTATGTACTTCATATTATGCAAAACAGTAGCGTATAGTTTATATTAAGCTTCAGTGACATATATCAATTTTATTATACATGAAAAATCTTAATATATTTAAAATATGTCACAAACAATTCCCCCTTTTACCATTATCTAATGAAATTCTTTTGTGTGGCCCTGTAAATGTATAATAGCTACATTTTCACCTTATATTTTATAGAATGCATATTTTAATATGTTTGACAGGGTATAACATCTTTAAAATTCCTTTGAAACATTTTTTCCCATAGGCCGTAATGTAATAGGAAACTTTTGATTCGCCCTGTAGATAAACTAATCATGGTTGAAACTTCATTTTCGATAAGACTTGTGCTAGGGTAAACGTTAACAACGTCCTAAAATTTCATGGCAATCCGAGTATATTAACGATTTTTCCCCATAGGCCATAATGCAATGGAAAACTTTTGATTCGCCCTGTAGACAAACTAATCATGGTAGAAACTTCATTTTCAGTAGGGTTCGTGCTAGGGTAAACCTCAATAACGTCCTAAAATTTCATGGCAATCCGCGTATATTAACGATTTTTCCCCATAGGCCGTAATGTAATGGGAAACTTTTGATTCGCCCTGTAGACAAACTAATCATGGTAGAAACTTCATTTTCAATAGGACTTGTGCTAGGGTAAACGTCAAAAACGTCCTAAAATTTCATGGCAATTTGAGTATATTAACGATTTTTCCCCATAGGCCGTAATGTAATGGGAAACTTTTGATTCTCTCTGTAGATAAACTAATCATGGTAGATACTTCATTTTCAATAGGGTTCGTGCTAGGGTAAACCTCAATAACGTATAAAAATTTCATAGCAATCCGAGTATATTTACGGAAGTTAGAGCGCGGACAGACGGACAGACGGACAGACAAACCGAATGCATAAGCACTTTTCAACTTTGTTGCAAAGTGCTAAAAAATAAGTAATTTCATTAATATCACAAACAACATAACAAACAAATAATTTTGGCACCTCGTTTTCCGTTTGTACTAACAAAAATTAGTATTAACCCTCTAAGCGTTTGGCCCGTAATATTCCGTACACTACGCTCCAGGTTTCACTGCAATATAAGCAATGTTTAAGATATTATAATTCTATAAATTTAATGAATTTTCAAAGCATTGAAGAATGATTAAGACTCTCAAGGATTACATTTATATTCCTAAATGAGATTTTTTATGTAATATTGAAATAATCATATTTTATTAGCATTTAAAACAAAATGCAGGGAAAACAACATTACAATTTTACCCATTTGCAAGACGCTTAATCGCGTAAATCTTAGGTTACACAATATTCGTGTATGCTACCAAAAAGAAAAAGTATGAAAATAAACTGTGTTTAACATTTTTTACCAATTAGTTATTTTTCAAAGAAACGAAACGAAACACTCTAAAAAAAAAATGTGTAAATTTACACACAAAAATGTGTAAATCGATGATACAAAAACGACATGCCTGTGTGTGTAAATTTGTGTGTAAATTGCGTCAAATGTGTAAATTTCAGAATACACATTTTAATGTGTAATTTGATGATAAGTCCAAATGTGTAAAAGTTATCTGATAACACTTAAAATACACACTTTAATGTGTGAATTGCACTAAAATACACATATTTCTGAGTACTATTTTTACACATATATCTGTGTAATATTCTGTTTTTACATATGTTTTTGCGTAATAAGAAAATACACATAATGCTGTGTAATATGCAAATTACACATATTTTTGTGTTTATACAGAATACACAGATTTGTATGTAATATTCTGTTTTTACACATATGTATGCGCAACATGCAAATCACGTATTTTTGTGTAATATTTAAACTGCACAGTTTTGTGTACATAGCTTTATGTTATGCTTTTACATATAAATTGAAAAAAAGTGCTTTCATGATCGCGAAATAAAATTGTATTAAGAACAAACTCATATGCTTGACATGTCTTTTCTTTCTACCAGATTTGTAGACTTAAAGCAAGACCACAAATCATTATACGCTTAATTTACAAGAAACAGGGTCGTCTCAAATTATAATCTATTTCCTTTATGTTAGAGATGTTTTGTAATCCGAATTGTAATTTATGAACAGGGATGTATAATTTGAAAAAGACAGCGTGGAGACTGTCTTCTAAATTAAGTTAAAAATTAAACTTTTTTCACTCTATCTTACAATTGTAACAGCTTGTGTTGTTTTTAATAAATTCATAATATTCTCTTTTAGAAATACATGTACATTTTTTTCTCCATATTCTGAAAATGGTATAACTTTAATTGTATTTATAACGGACGGAATACTATTTTCTTCTTTTCACTTGTTGCCATGTAAAATAAAATTATACATTTTATTTCTTTTTTAATAAATTATTACAATTTTTTTGTATGTGTTAAATGTATTTTTGTACTCTCTTTAAAAACTTTTGCTCACTTTAACTTCCGAAGTTATCATCACACATGTAAAGTACTACAGATAGTTACTATTTCTAACCGATGACGTTCAAGAAAATTTTTTTCTTTAATGTAATTTTACCAAATGAGTGAAAAAGCGTCCAGGGCAGGATTCGAATCACGCATCTTTAATTTAAGTTGTCAGTCTGACATTGGTTAACTATACTTAGTATGTAACTCTAGTTCTTTGACTGATTTGTGTCTGCCAGATTTATCCAGGATAGTAGCTCATCTGGTAGAGCATCGGCAACTCTCACAAAAGTACCCGGTTCAAACCCACACCTATACACTTTTTAATTCTGCTGGAAAAATTCACAAGGCATTTGATTTATTTACCAATTATAATAACTGTGTTAAAAGTAATAAATGTATAGATATATATATTTTTTAAATCAAATTACGTAAATTTCAAGAGCAATATTTGTAACAGTATTTTTTAAGAGTTAAAATTACTAAAGAAATATTTCTGCTTAAATGTGCAAAGTATTATCAGAGTAAAATTTATATAAAAATATAATCCACTGAATTATACATAATACTTTTTGTATTATTTAAATAATAAAGATTATTGATTGCCTGAATTTAAAGATTATTAATTTACTATTGACAAAAATGAAATTAATTTAGCAATTTAATGTGCATTTTGAACCTTAAGTCACTAGTTATCCTTTATTACACAACAGCTATAAAAAATATTAAAAGATAAAAAGTAAAACCGATATTAAGTAATTATATTTTATCTACATTAATTGTATGATACTAATTACTATGAATAAAATGTACGATTATAATGCAATGCATCTAAAAAAATTCAAACCATTTGGATTCTAAAACGTACAATAGTTTTTCATACTATTAAAATAAAAAATGGAAACTAGCAAATCTTTCTGTTTCTGTAATTTGATATTTTGAAACTTTTGACTTTTTCTGTCTACTCGTGTATTGTACTATTTCTACGAATATCAAATTACACATTTAAATTTTTTTTTTTTTTTTTTTTTTTTTTTTTTTTTTTGCTATCAATAGTTTTTGAATGTAATACGCATAAAAAAAGTCTTCAATGTATTAAAAAATAATTTTTAATTATCTCCCTAATAAAAATCACGAAAAAAAAAAAAAAAAAAAAAAAAAAAAACACGAATAAAAACTTTTAAAAGGTGTCATTTGGATTAATTCATTTTACGTCAGAATTTACAAGCAGTAAAATAGTACTTAAAAACTTTTTATTATTATTAAAAAATAAGTTTAATAACAGGTTGCAAAAATTACATAAATATTTATGAAATTACACATTTAAAACAATAAATTTGAACATTATACATTTAAACTAATAATATATCTTAATATACAATTTAAAAGAAAAAAATTTATCATTAATTGTATATATTACACAGCACCACATCTACTCTAGTTTCCCTATAATGTGATATTTTTATGTTCTTTTTTTAGCACTCTCCAAAAATGTTGAAAAGTGCTTCGGTTTGCCAGTCCGTCTGTCGATGCTCTAACTCCTATAATTTTCACGCAATTGATAAAGCTTATTTAAGGTCACCAAAGCATGTTTCGTATTGCATATTAAGTATGTATGATTAATATTTCATTTACAGGGACACTCAAAAGAATACGATTACATTATAGTACATGTGGAAAATCGTTTTGAGAGTATTTTAATGACATTTTGCTATTTCAAATATATTGAAGCTGATATAACTCAGATCACGTTAAAACAGAGTATTCATAGCATTTTCCACTAATTTACAGGGACAAACAAAAGGAATTAATTACAGTATTTTGCATTATTGTATAGATTACAGTTATCTTTGCTTAATAAATGCTAGAGAGTACGTTTTAAAATTCAGTATGCACTTTTAAATTTTATTAGTTTTTTGCATATTACTCTGTATATATATATATATATATATATATATTATACTTCATAATTAGGGCTGCACAAAAAGTATTCGCCTACCATTCTCCTTATTATTAAAAAATTGCTGAAGGAGAATTTTCTGAAATGGGTGATTCTCAAAATAGGGGACAATTTATGTCTTTCGGCATACAAAAAAAATTGAGAGGTTTTCTGTTATGTTTTTATATTTAGATATGTTTGTCTTAATATTATTCATAATTTGCACTCAAGAATTACTCACTTTTTAGTTAAAAACACCTTAAAATAACAGAATAAAGGTTCAAAATGTCATTAGCATGGATGTCCACAGCAGCTGTGCTTAGTGTATACTTGCATTTTTCAAGAATTAATATCATGTTTATAAAATAAAACAAATGTTATTCTTTCTTTAAATTAATCAAGGAGAGGATTTATCCAATAAATTTATTTTTAAAAATAAAATTATAATATATAAAAAAAGAATTAAAGTTTGTCCTCCATATTCTATTTTCAAAACAAGGTCATACTATAACAGCTAGTTATTAATCAAAATTTCATTTTCACATATGACAATAGTTTGAAAATATAAAGTTTCCCCATGGCAACAAATATCCATTTTATCCCAGCCTGAAAATAGAAGCATGTATTGTATTTTAAGAATAGAAGTTGAATATTAGGGGAGTACATCAATTGCATGTCATTAGAATGGATAATAATTTTCATGTTTATTTTATAGTTAAAATTTTTATTTTACTTATTTGAATAAAACTTTTGTGTTTTAAAAAGCCCCAGAAAGGATTACTGCATTGTGATTATATTATGGCTCATAATCTTATTTAAATTAAAATTTGTCATTAGCATGGACAAATATCAGTGTCATTAGCATGGTTTTTCTGTCCATGCTAAAGACTTCTATGTGCATAAATGTAACCAGTGCTTATATTGTATCCTTTATAAAGTTTAATTTTACATATAAATTTACGTATTGCATTTATTATCCCTAAAATATGCATTAAATCTGTCAGAAAATCAATAAGACAGCTTCTTACGTTGTTAGTGTCAGAATGTTGCTCATGTAAACAAAGTTTGCTCTTTGGTAATGTTTTTATTCTCCTTGTATGTATATATGTAAAAATGGAAACCATTTGCTGAAAAGGAAGGCTAATAAATATAGAAAAAAATATTTAAACAGGAAGAAAATAAATTTCTTAATATATTTATTCCATGCAATTTTTTTTGTCATTAGCATGGCTCAAAAAATACTAATTATTTTTTTAAAGTTAATTTTTAAATATTTAGCTCTGCTGACTACATGTAAAGTATACCTAATACTATATTAACAGCACCTATTTTTTTTCAGAAATTTTGCTAACAGTAATTTTTTAAAGATTTAAATTTTGAAAAAGTCTCCTATTTTGAGAATCACCCAAATTTATGTATCTCTTTAATAAACTAAATTTTGAAATGCATGCTATTATTAGATATAAATCTCTATATCATATAGAGGGCTGCTAAAAAATTCGGATAATTTTTCCATTGTGAATAGGAACAGCTGAAATTCTATTTTAAAATGTGTTATACATTTCCATATGGTGGACCTAGACATAATATTATATTTATTTTTCTTAAGTGCAGTTTTGTTGCATTATTCTGAATGTATTGGAAAGTGCTTTATAATCTATGTTTGACGCATGATTTTTTGCTTTCTTGTATCAAGTATGTATGTGGCTGGTTAGATGTGTATTGCCAGGTCCATTATAACTCTGATAATATCATAAATATTAAAAGGGAGAAAGCTCCGATTAAGGCTTCAAGTGCTCTTGGAGCTGAGAGCACTTGGAGCGCTATTCCAGAGGTTCCGGGTTTGATCCCAGGTTTGACATTTTTCATTATTTTGGTTCTACGCTTTATTAGTAATCTGGAAATCACATATTAAATATTCAATTATTTCAAGCGTAATTTCACTGCTGATAAATAATTAAAAAATTATTATAATTAAATATGTATTCACTGATGCTGGGCTTATCTGTGTCTCATGTTATGCCACAAGTTTGTGTGCTCATGTAGACGTTATTTTGTGCTGCAGTTGCAGGCTTACCAACAAAATGTGAGTGAGAATTGAAAATCTGGCCATCTTCCTCGTAACTTAAATGGTAGAGCACTCGGAGAGCTATTTCAAGGATTACGTGTTCGATCCCCGACTTGGATAATTTTCACTATGTTGGTTCTACGCTTTGTTAGCAATGTTATAGTCACATATTACATACCCTTGCTTTTGTTCAATTTGGCATCCAAATTTATCACCAGGAGCTCTAAGAAGCTCTAAAGATAACTACTAGTTCTAAATAATAACGTTCAAAAAGAATTATAATGTAATTTTACCAAATAGGTGAAAAAGCATCTAGGGCAGGACAGGAACTAGGGACCTTTGGAGTAAGCTGCCAGTCTAGTATTATTTATTATATATCTGTAGTTCTTTGGCTGAATTGTGTCTTCCAGATTTATCCTGGATAGCTCAATTGGCAGAACATTGCAAGCTCTCACAAAGCTCTCCGATTCAAATTCAGGCCTATACGCTTTTGGACTATGTTGAAAAATGGCAATTTGTGTGATTTATTTACCAATTATAATAATTGTGTTAAATTTGATAAAGGATTATTTTTTATCAATCTACGTGAAAATTAGGTGCAATATTTGTAATAGATTTTTTTAAGGTTTAAAATTATATAAGAAACATTGCTGCTTAAATGTTCAAAGCATTATCAAAATTAATTTTACATAAAAATCTAATCTCTTGTATTATACAGTATTTTTTGTATTCTTTAAACTATAAACAGGGTAATGAAATTAATTTAATTAAAATTTTTATTTTTGTTTATTTTGTTTGTAGTTTATGAATGTTTTCAATGAATTAAAAACAATTTTTAATTGCTTCAATCTAAAAATCGTAAATGAAAAACCATGAATCAAAATCCGTTAATTTTCATTTGACATCAGTAGAAATAGAATTGAGAAATCTATAGCATGTAAAACTATGAAAACTGGTTAACTTTATAGCAAACATTATGATAAGCATGCTGAAACAGACAATTTTTAAATCAAAGAATTATTTCAAATGCTATTAGATGTTTAAATTTCAAATATTTATTCGGATGCTAGAAAGGCATCATTTTAAGAATATATACAAAAATAAATAAATAAAAGAATAAATAGCAAATAGTAATAATTTTTCATATTTAAAATAAGCAGAAAAGTATATGCTTCACATCAATATTATAAATTTACAAATTTAAAACTGGAAAGAATACCAACTTTCTCTTATAAAAGTATTTTCATGTCATTACTTAATGCAAAATTTAAAAATTAAATTTGCAAACAATTTTATTTTAAAAGAAAGTTTTTTATTCAGTAATTTAAATACCTTTAAATATTTGCTAATTATGATAAACTGTGGTTACAATATTTTTCCACATAATTTTAAAATTTCAGAAAATATGCGATTTTAACGATTGATATTCTACAGGTAAACAAATCTTATTTTTAAAAGAAGTAATTTAAATAATTGATTTTTATCATCTGATTTTAATTGTCGAAAGACAGTTATTTATTTTAATAAAATAGTTATAATTCAAAGAAAAGAAACAGGGAAAATATTTCTTCATACCTATTTTTCAATGACTTCGTTTTTCCTTTTCTGATGTAATCCTTGATGTTTGTAGATCTAATAAATGTTCCGATAATAAGTACAATAACACTGGCATAAATATTTTTAACCATGCCCAGAGCAATTGTACATTTCTCGGATACATATTTCATCAAAAGTACGCATGGAATGACTTCAACGAATTTTTTGGTAAGATTTTTAAATCCAGACTGAGGCTATACGCGCATAAAATGGCTATTTTTGTTCTCTGCAAATGTTCTCCGCGTATTCCAAAGACTAAATAAACGATGTTTTTTTTATTCATTTATTTATATTTGATAATCGTCTGCAGTTTTCGAGTTCTTTATCTAGGCACATGGCAGATGTTTTCTTCTGTTCTTTATGTGGTGAATTATTTTTGTTTCTTTATGTGGTGAAGACTTTTTAATTTAAAATTTCTTATATTAAGACATTTTTTATGCCTTTTTTCGATTTATTTCAAAAAAGTTTAAGCTTTTTGTCAATTGTAACGATAACTATACTGATATAGATCGCATACCAAATTAAACAATGTTCAAATTTAGAATAGTTAAAAATGATTTTAATAGACAATAATGCAAAATATTTCTAAATTAGAAAAGTACGCTTTGTATCTTCCATCGCAAATGCAAAATTTGTTCCTAAAATAAGCTAGGAATCATACCAAGAGGCAATAGTTGAGAAATCATAGATTTTGCTGGCTGCAAATTTTTTTAATTCTAATATTTTAGTAATTTATGCGCTTAGTTCAATTACATGTCTATTAAATTTTTGTTTTATATAGGTACGTGTTTTTACTGAAGTTTTTTTTTATTATTTCATTGTGGAATATTAGCCAACAAACACTAAATTATGTTTGTTGCTTGAAGTGAAAAAAAAAATGTTTTGTTTCGTGTTCGGTTTATTTCGTTTCAGTTTTTTTTTTCAGATTTATATACTTATAAAAAGGATCGACCGAAACAGGTCTGTAAGACCGAAAATGAAACCGAAATCGAATTTCGATAATCTTTCAATTTTCGGCCGAAAACGAAAATGTTCATTTTTTAAGTTATTAATACATACATAAATACACATAATTATTAATTAATTATGTGTGTATTAGACGCACATTTTAAACAAACATACATAAACATGTATAAATGTGCACAAGTTCAAGCAAAAGCAAAATATAAATAATAATATAACTTTTATATTTGCTTTTGCTATTGACAATCAATACTCATATATATTTATTAATAATTAATTAATAATGCAATTAATAATCAAGAACAAATCAATAGTGAATATTTAATTTTTGAATATACACATTTTTTCAGTTATTTAATATTTCTCATTAAAAGTAGTTAAAATAAATTGCTTAAAAGTTTTTTTAGAAAACTAACTATAAGTAAGTTGTTATTTAAAAAAAATAACCATTTGATAATTTATTATTAGTTTAATGGAGATTTAAATATAGATAAGCCGTATACTTAAATAAATAAGTGCTACTTCCTCCCGAAAAAACTTTGCCACTCCCTCGCCTCTATACGAATGCTTTGAAATAGCGTCCTTGTTTGAAAAATCTATCTTTTGTGCCCAAGTTGGCGGAATCTCTGTGTCTTTAACCTAAAAGTCTGCAAGGGCCGGAATTTTCAGGCCCTGGATACAGCTCAGTACGGTGTAAAAATGATATAAGTTCGACTCGAACCCGGCCCGGCCTGGCCCATTCAGATTTTCACAGTTAATGGCCCAACTCAATTTCTACAAAAAATTCAGATTTTTCTTAACATACAATTAAGATTCTTTTAAAGAATACTGCATACATATCTATGGGATAAATTTAACGTATATTTTAAAATTACGATGGAAAATACACAATACAACAGTAACGATTACTCAGATTTCTTGGACGTTTCAACATTCAAATAAAAATTCATAAAAAAATTAATATTGCTTTGAATAAAAGAAAAAAATGAATGCTAAAAACATAATTTTTAAAACTCTTTTATAAAAAGAATATTTGTGAAAATATTTATCTTTCTTTTACTAAGGCTATTTTTAAACCCCAAAGAGCTACTTTCTGACACATTTATGAACTCATATTTTTTTTGGAACCCATAAGACAGGTGTTTTCATAAATAAATAATGTAATCGAATGGCGTTATCCATTTTTTGATAAAGGCATTGTAGCTTTGAAAAAATCGTGCAAAAGATAACGTTTGAATTGAATTTCCGAAAGCAACATCACGAAAAGGAGAAAAACCTGAAGCCACTATAAGGAACTCTTATTTGTCGAAAAATAATTTATCTATCAAAAATAGAAAACGCTATCGATTCCAAATTCCTTTAATAGTCAAGCTTGTCAATTTTAAGTCTTTACTGTTAAATAATATTAGTCAGAATATGTGTCAAAGTTTCA
This sequence comes from Maratus speculifer, assembly GCA_964019185.1. Taxonomy (NCBI): domain Eukaryota; kingdom Metazoa; phylum Arthropoda; class Arachnida; order Araneae; family Salticidae; genus Maratus; species Maratus speculifer. The sequence continues at coordinate 52,943,580 of OZ025296.1, forward strand.
CGTTGAGCAGGGAATTAATAAAGAATACTGCCCAGCTAAACTGATGGCATTGAGCTCACAGGCTACAAATACTAATTGTACATTAAAGCATTATATTTTCAAGGGTTAATTCCGTTCGAAAAAAAATTAAGAAGGGGAAACAGCTCTCCCCTTTCCTCTTTTTTTATACTTAATCATTGAACCCCCTATACTATCAAAGACATGCTTTATCATATAAAAAATCTATATCCAAAATTCAGAGCAAATTAGATAATTCTTAATAAAAACCCATTTAGCATTTATATAATATAAAAGGAGTTATCCCCCTCTTTTATACTTAACCTTTAAACTTCCAAAACTATTCAGAGATTTGAACGAAATCTGAAAATTCTGCTTGAAAAACCCATTTATATAAACTAAGGGGGGGCATTAGAACCCCTGTTCCCCCTATTTATACTTATTCAATGAACACCTAATAACAGTCACGGAATCGCCTCATCAGAATGATCCTAATCTAAATTTTGAACGAAAACTTAATTCTGCATGAAAATCCCATTTATATCAACTAACGGGGGGGGGGGGCATTAGAACCCTTGTTCCTCCGATTTATACTTATTCAATGAACACCTAATAACAGTCACGGAATCGCCTCATCAGAATGATCCTAATCTAAATTTTGAACGAAAACTTAATTCTGCATGAAAATCCCATTTATATCAACTAACGGGGGGGGGCATTAGAACCCCTGTTCCCCCTATTTATACTTATTCAATGAACACCTAATAACAATCACGGAATCGCCTCATCAGAATGATCCTAATCTAAATTTTAAACGAAAACTTAATTCTGCATGAAAATCCCATTTATATCAACTAACGGGGGGGGGGCATTAGAGCCCCTGTTCCCCCTATTTATACTTATTCAATGAACACCTAATAACAGTCACGGAATCGCCTCATCAGAATGATCCTAATCTAAATTTTGAACGAAAACTTAATTCTGCATGAAAATTCCATTTATATCAACTAACGGGGGGGGGGGATTAGAACCCTTGTTCCCCCGATTTATACTTATTCAATGAACACCTAATAACAGTCACGGAATCGCCTCATCAGAATGATCCTAATCTAAATTTTGAACGAAAAATTAATTCTGCATGAAAATCCCATTTATATCAACTAACGGGGGGGGGGGGGCATTAGAACCCCAGTTCCCCCTATTTATACTTATTCAATGAACACCTAATAACAGTCACGGAATCGCCTCATCAGAATGATCCTAATCTAAATTTTGAACGAAAACTTAATTCTGCATGAAAATCCCATTTATATCAACTAACGGGGGGGGCATGAGCCCCCCGTTCCCCCTCTTATACATATCGAATGAACTCCAAAAACTAATCAGGGAAGCGCCTCGTCAGGATATACCTATATACAAAATTTCAAGTGGATCGGATATTTTTATCATGAGTTATCGCGTTACGCACGAACGCACATACACACAGAACGGACGGGCACATAAGCTCTCAGGCTATGATAGCCTGTGAGCTAAAAAACATTTTAAGGTACATTTCCAAAGATTCCGTAAGCAGAAGTTCATTATCACTACTAATATTTTTACAAAACATATTGCTTGCCCCACACATCCTGGGAACAGCTACGTTCAGTTCCGGCCCAGCTCCACTATGTAATAAAAAAATGCAAATCTGATCTTAATACCGCACAAGTGTGCTGAAAAAATCTAAACAGACACCATGTCCGATGCCAGTCTCTTCGGTGGACATGTTACATTTCTTCATTAATGTTATTTATCAAGCATCAGCTCGTGACGCAGGTTTATATTTATTCTGATGAAAAACAAATTCTTTGAAAGAAGCTAATATTTTATCGGCTTGGTTTAAATTTTTATGTCGGCCGGTAGGACCGCTAAATATTTTATTTTATCGGCCCAAACCCGTTTATTTTGTTTACCGGCCCATTTGAAAATTCTGATTCATATCGTCAGCCAAGCTCGGATGCGTGCACATCTCTACTTTGAACAAAACTTTTTATTTGCATGTAAAATAAAATGTAATTAATTCATCAACAACATAGAATGTTAGAACTTTTAGAAATAGCAATCGAAACATCTGCGGTTTTAAACTAAACATTTTCTATTACTGTTAAGCGTGCAGCTTTTAAGGAGCAGGTGAAGAGCGCCGTATGTAGGAGGATGTTTAATTTGATTTCACGTCATGAATCAGCTGTGGTCGATAATTATAAACAATAAACTTTATTCATAACATTAAATAAAGAGTTTCTCATCTGAGCGGAAACAGCTCAATCAACAAGTCATGTCAAAAATTTCCAACGGAAGAAAGAAGATTTCTAGAATTCAGATAGTTTCGGCCGAGTTTCGGTCCAGCCGAATTTCTAACAGCATTTCCGCCGATAACGAGTTTTCGGAGAAACTCAAATTTTGGGCCAAAAACGAAACCGAAACCGAATTTTCGGTGAATTTCAGATTTTGGGCCGAAAACGAAATCGAATTTTCGGCAAAATACGAATATTGGACCGAAAACGAAAACGAAACCGAATTTTCAGCAGAACTCAGATTTTGGGCCGAAAACGAAAACAAAACGGATTTTTCGAATATTCTCTGCTTGTAATTATGTCTAACACGCTATTTGTGTAATTTCAGGCATTTTTCAACATTTACACATTTGTTTGAGTTTATAATAGAGTTTATAAAGCGATAACATATTGCACATTTGATTTCTCAAGTTAGGTGCACATAAAAACAGGTAATTTTTTTCCTCAAAATGTGTAAATTTTAAGTCAAGTATGCATTTAAAAAAAATTACACACTTATCTGTGTACATATAATTATGTTTAAATTAGAATAAATCACAAATTCGTGTAAATAATGGCATTTTTCAACATTTACACACTTGTCTGAGTTTTTCAAGTGATAATAAATTACACACTTACTTTCATAAGATAAATGCACATAAAAATAGGTAAATTTCCGAGAAAAAATGTGTAAATTTTACGACAGGTGTGTAAATTTACAAATTTACACATATCCATGGGTAAAATTGGCCAATTTACACATTTATTTTTTAGAGTGAAGAAAATGTCGTTTTCCCGGGAGAAAAAGCGGTTTTCGACTGCTTCTTCTTTTAGCCGAAGGGGAAAAGTTCAGTTCTTCACCGCAAGGTTGCGCAGTGTTCTGCCTCAGAGAACCGTTTGAGCTCCGTTTCGGAAATTAGACGTTTTCCGTTCCGATTCCCGACCGGTTTTTAATTCATAACTTTTTTAATTTTGGTCCCACGTTCTCGAAAATGCCCGAAATGACTTTCCCGGAATTTTTCCAATCGAAAGACACCTCTCGCGACTTCCAACTCGCCCACGTTTCGAAGTTTAATCGGCTTCAAGCAGACAGAGGCGCACGGATTTTATTAGTATAGATTTTAGGCAATCAGCGGATGCTGTGAGTTACCTTTGATGTAAAGATTGAAGGAGATGGAGTGAAGCTTGAACATTGAAATTTTGAAATGAGAGATGTTGCCCATGAATTTAACATCGCGCATGGTATTGTTTCAAGGATATGGGCGGCATTCCAAAAGAGCGAAATATGTATTAGGTGCACGGGAGGCCTTTCTAGCAGTATGATGCCCCAAGGACGTCACTATATTGTTATTTCGGCCAAAAAGCAAGGCTCCTAAATTGTCTGCCAACTGAGTGACCATCAGAATTTTCTTAGAAAATTTTTCCTTTTAGATTTCTCTTGCAAATTTCCACGAAACAACCCTTGAAAGTTAATTCTAGCGCAAATTCTGTAGAAACATATCATGAAATTTTTGTTGATAATATTGATGATCAGTTCGCGGACCATTTGGGAGCCCTGTAAAAGGAACCGGTGCAGCACAACTGGTCAATTAGCAAACTAACATTGTGCTGCCACAGAAACTAAAATATCGCAGAAAATTGTTACAAGGCGATTGAAAAAAGGTGAACTATACACCCGAAGGCATGTTGTATATGTCCCATTCTTGAGACGCCAACGTAATGCCCGTTTAGAGTGATGCCGTATGCACTGCAAATGGACTGATGACGACTGGTCTACTGTGCTCTTCTCAGATGAGAGTAGATTCAATCTATCGTCTGATTGTACACATAAACTGATATTGCGCGAGATTGGTAGTGCTTACTGTCGCGAAAATAATTTAGTAAAAGATCGATATGTAACTTCAAGTATCATGGTTTGGGCAGACATCATGTTCAATGGCTTCACGGATTTCTACGTGCTTGACCAAGGGTCCATGACCGGTAGATGGTACATTGACGACGTTCTGTTTCCACATGTTCGACGTTTTCGAGGTTTTATAGTTTTTTAAATCATAAACATGAATGTAATACACATTTCAATTTCGAAAAATGACGCTGATTTTGGCTGTTTCGTTTCTCTCTGGGATCATTCATTCATTTTAAATTGTAAGAACATAAGTATTTTGATCCTGAAAAGTTATGAAATTAAAAATTGTATACGATTTAATACGAAATGTATCCTGATAATGATATATTTAGAAAAATGTTTTCTAAAATAAAACGCAAAAAATAACGCGATAAAATTCTATTCTTTTACGATTAAAATTTATCCTGTTATGAAATTTTAAATTTTTGAATTTTTGGATTTTTTATAATATTGAAAATTGAAAAGCCCTTTACAACGCCAGAAAGTACTAATTTTTGTTTTCCGTAGTCTTTTTTTTTTATTTTCTGACACCAAAAAACTAACTTGTGTTTTTATCATCGTTAAATGGCACTAACAATTAAAAACAAATACTTTTACCTTTCTATAATACTTCATATAATATTCGCACTATTTTTACACCTTTAAAAATAAAATATCTTATCCTTTTGCTCCTAACCAAACTAATAATTCTTATTTATAGAGGGCATTTTAGCTTCATATTCAGCATTGATTAAAAAAAATTTCAAACTAGAAGTTTTATTTAAAAGCATTTAGAATAATTATTTAACGCTATCCTGAGTAATTTTTATTTAGCTGTACAAAAATATTTTTTGCAGTCACTTGCTAAGAAAATAATTTGTTAGAAATTACGATTCTGTTTAAGCACCTTTTGATATTTAGCCTTTATTTTACGTTTCAACAAGAACTTTAATAATTTTAGCAATATTTAAGCACGCAGAATATTGATTTGATATTAGTTTCCAGAACTGCCATTACGAAAAGTGGGTTTTAATGTACTATTAACACCCACTCGAAAAGTGGAATATTATCTCATAAAGCGCTGTCGATAAATTAAAAAAGAATCTGCTAATACTCTCTCTGCAGATACTTAACTGCAGTTATCCCTTTATGTCTTTAATAATAAAATATCTAATCAATTTTCTTGTTACAAAATTAATATTTTTTTTTATTTAGAGAAGCCATTTTTACTTTCCTTCAACTTTATTCAAAATTATTGATTTAAAAAATTCACACCAGAATTTTTATTTAAAAGTATTTAAGATAGTAATTTAATCCTTTGAAAGGATAAAAAGTTGCTTTTGTGTAACCCGAAACACCTATCGAAAATTTGGAAAAAATTTATACTAAAATTGTCGAGTAGAATGGACTGTATTCTTGATAGTCTTTTTAAAGTTTTTTAATTTTACTTGCACAAATACACACACACATAACAACACAAAACGACAAATGATAAACTAATATGCAATTGTAAAATTCAAATTGATTTCCATAGCTTAAGGCAGCGGTTCCCAAACTTTTGGGCTCGCGGAGCCCTTTTTGGGAAAATTTTTTAAGGCGGAGCCCCTGAACCCAACTATAATCTGTGGTTTACAAATTAATGTTTTTTATGCTTATGGAGCAAATATGGAGCAAGCCTATGTTGAATAAAAATCTGAGCCAATAATTTCTAACTTTGGACCAAAGTTCTCAGTTTGGCTTTTTGCTGATACAGAAATTCTGAATTTAGCGTGGATATCCAGTATGAATTCGGAATTAAAGATCAAAATACGTAAAACTATTACTCCCTCTGCCCCATATTAGTTGCGACATTTGAATACTTTTTTACTGATTATTGATATTTATGACTTTATGATTTTCTTTGAACATTTTTCAGAGAGCTATACTATCAATCAACAGTATTTACGTACCTAACATTCCCTCCATAACTCCATAAATAAGCAATTAATTATTTTAAAAAATCCCGGTTCACACGCAGTTAGGCCACGCCCTATTAAGATTCTTTTAACAGTAATCACATAAAACTGCCTTCAACCTAATCAATCGTGAATACATTTATGAACATTTTATTTCAACTGTTGCTTCTTTTTTTTCTTTTTTTAGTATAAATTCAAGATTCTAGTATAATTTTACTGGTGTCGATCTACTAAACTGCATCAGAAATTATTTATGACTCCACCTATTTGAAATGTACAACTAATTTGGGACAAAATTTTCAACCTAAATGTTGCAACTAATGTGGGACAGAGGGAGTATTATTTATGGCGAAAACCACACAAACACAGAAAAAAAAGTTAAGTTGTACCGTTTTCGTTAGCAGAGAGGTGCGATTATGGAATATTTTTTTCGTTCATCCGCAAGTTTCTAATACTTCTAAAAGTGCAATAAAAATGAATCGTCTCACACCTTTTCTTTTTTATTATTAAAAAAATAATTAAAATTAAAAAAAATTCATATAGAATTAAGTCATCGTTTTAGTGTTTAAGTGGGCGGGGAAAAACCTATAAGCTGTATTGTTTGGTGCAGCATTGTTCACTTTTTTGGACATTTTATTTAAAGTATTTGGCTATTAATAACAGTTTTAATAGAAACTTTTTTTCGCCATTGTTTTTTTTCCCTCAAAACAGACATGCAGTTAAAAGCACACAAGTTAACGCCTTGAGGGGCAAGCAATAAAGTCCCTGTAACATTGAATTCTCACCGAAAAAATCGTAAAGTTTTGTTTTAAAATAAGAAAAGGCATTTTTTTTAACAATTTACTGCCAAAGTTAAAAATATAAAATTTCGTTAAAAGTTTGTGGTGAGAATCTCGTTTAAATTAGGTAGGATAAAATATGTTTCACCGCCCTTCAAAGAGTTAAACGAACTGCAATCTTGATGATCTTGAACAGTTTCTGATATTTTATTTTTCAAACTTAATGTTATGGTCATTTAAAAGTATTTTAGTAAGAGTTAGGTATTTAACAAAAATTAAGAATAAACGTATAAATAGGCGGAGCTCCAAAGAATTAAACTGTTCTCTCTTTTGTTCGGCAAGCAGAGTTAACAGAACTGGCGAGCCTTCTCTGTTTCGATTCACATTGTGCATTCAATTCAGAATGCTATTTCTTGTAGCTTATTTTAAATCGAATTTTTTCAACACATTTAGAGTAGAAGTATAAAATAAAGCAATTCAAACCAAAAATATTATACAGAAAGTAGATACATTTACAATGCCAATGATCATTTGGCTTTGAAATTTATCATTATATTTTTCAACCCAGTTGTAGATATACAGTAAAACCCCGATAATTCGGATTAATTGGGACCAGACCCAATCCGGATTATCGAAAATCCGGATTATCCGGAGACTTAGAAAAAAATGAAATAAAATTAAGCATACTTACGGAAAATCACTTTTATGTTAAACTTATTGAATATTTACAGACAGAAATATGTTTACTTTGTAATAAAAAAGTCGAAAAGATTTCACAAAAAGTTTTTTTTAATTCAAAATATGACGATGAAATAAGTTAGTGTTATAGAAATCAGCAAAAATGTTTCTCAAGCTTGGAAAAAAAATGGCCAAATCGATCCGGAATATCCGGAGATCCGGATTACCGGGGTCCGGATTTGCGGGGTTCTACTGTACTTATTTTTGACACACATACGCACACACGATTATCTACATACTTTTGAAAATCTTTTAATTACGATATGCTAATTTCTTTCATGTTTTGTTTACTTTCCTGGAATACCGCGGAGCCCCAGGAAAGTTCAGGCGGAGCCCCAAGGGCTCCGCGGAGCACACTGGGAACCTCTGGCTTAAGGGATGTATGGATGATTAGCAATTCGAGTCCGTGCTGATGCTTTGATGATCAACAGCTTAACTGTTCATTTTTTACAAGCGCTCGCCAGGTGGAGCCAAAAACACTTCCGGAACGGAACAAAAATAAGGAAAAGCAATTTCAAGATTTTTTTTTTATGCCAAATTTAGTAAAATTTTTCTGGTGCGAATCTTTATTAAGCATAGCTAGGATATAGCATATCCCACCGCCCCTCAAGGAATTAACTCGATAGATGGTAAATTTTCATCTTATTTTTCGGCAAAACACAGCAGTGTCTTGGAGGAGATTTCCCTCAAAAAACAAATATTTTCAAAATTATTAATCTTCGGTGAAAATCTTTCTGAGCTCTCAATACTAACGATAATATCGTTTTTTAAAAAAAATTTCTGTTATTTGTAAATAATAATAATTGTAACTTTCTTTTAAATTTATTATTTAAAATGTATGGTTCTTGAAACAGCTTTAGTTTCTATAAGATCTTGGGACCTTGGTGGCTGTCTTTTACCATCTGACTTTAAAACTTTGCATAACTTATCTTCACTTCTTTCCTTATTTAATCCAAATTCATTTTCTCAATTTGTTTTTCATTAAAATTTACTTACCGTCTTTAGGTCTGCACGGGTCTGGCCGGGCACGTACAGAAGTCAGTGAAAACAAGTCCGGTCCTTCACAATTTCTACAAAAAATTCAGATTTTACTTGGCATACAATTAAGATTCCTTTAAAGAATTCTGCATACATATATTTATGGGATAATTTACATTATATTTTTAAATTACAACGCGTTCGTAAGACAAAAAAATTCACGACAACATTAATGAATACTTGCATTCTGAGACGTTTCAACTTTCAAATAAGGATTCATAATAATAATAATAATAATAATAATAATAATAATAATAATAATAATAATAATAATAATAATAATAATAATAATAATAATGATAATAATAATAATAATGATAATAATAATAATAATAATAATAATAATAATAATAATAATAATGATAATAATAATAATAATAATAATAATAATTTAGAATAAAAGAAAAAAAGGAGAATTATAAACATCATAATTTTTGAAGCAGTGTTATAAAAAGTAGATTTGTGAAAATATTTCTCTGTCATTTGTTAAGGCATTTCTCAAATCCAAAAGAGCTACTGACACATTTGTGAGTTCATTTCCTTTCGGAAATGCATAAGATTGACATGTGTTTTGATTAAGATGCTATGTAATCGAAGGGCCACTCAACAAGCGTTAGACGATCGACCAGAATTGGCGTGGTTATATGGGCAGGGTCGCAGCGTCCCTAAACTTTTCACACTTTCCAACCACAATTTTTGAGCGATAATATTTATTCTCAGATTTCATTGTAGATCTTAAAGAAATATGAATGGAAGATATTTGATTTAAAATACTGGTAGAAAAGTGCGAAAATTTTAGGGACGCTGCGACCCTTGAATATGGGCTCGTCCGAATCGAACACAAGACATTTTTGATTTTATGGACAAACATTTCGTCAATAGAGTTACTGCACTGAATAATTTGACAGTTAAGGAAAAAGGAATTAGGTGGCCTAGCATATTCACAGTATCCGCAAAGAAACTCTTCGGGAGGGTTGAATTCTGATAGGGATTGGCCGACGCGTTTTCACGTAACTTGGCGATAATTATACTTGGCGTAGCGATAGACGCTTCCGTCGAGTTTGATTTCCTTCGGAGCCGAGTACAAAGTAAACCGAGTACAAAGTAAAAATTTGTGTTTAAACACTTTTAAAGAGTACAGCTTTCAGTAACACGTTCCATCCAATGCAATGCTGCAAGAGAAAAGTTACTTTGTACTCGGTTCGGAAGGAAATCAAACTCCTCGACGGAAGCATCTATCGCTCGCTAAGTATAATTATCGACAGGTTACGTGAAAACGCGTCGGCCAATCCCTATCAGAATTCAACCCTCTCGAAGAGTTTCTTTGCGGATACTGTGAATATGCGGTGGCCTACGTAGCCATCTGACCTCACTCCTTGCGATTACTTTTTGTGGGGTTTGTACTAAATGTCATTGTTTACCGGAACAAGCCTTTAATACTAGAATTCAAGGAAGGAGTCGATTCGATTCCGACCACATGATTAAACTTCAATTCAAACGTAAATTTTTTTCTTGAAATAAGTTAAATTTAAACAGCGCAAATTTACATTAAATAAACCAATTAAAAAATTTTGAATAAAAATTCTAGTGAGAAATATTATTATCAAATTTGAGTGAAATTTCCGGGCGTTCTAAAACTCGGCGAGCTCAAAGAGACTATTTCCCAGCTTGTCTGTCGATTTCTGGAGATACACTACAGAGTCGCCTCGTCATTCTGCATTTGCGACATGTTTCGTCTATAAAAGGTGCATATTTTGAATCAATTTTAATGTGATACAACCTATTTATCGCAGCGCCATTTATCGGTGCTATTTTTAAATAAAATTTGACACTTCTGTTTCTTACTTTTTTTTTTTCATCAAGCATACCATTGGTTTCATATTTCTATTTATCGCAATATCCGAATTATTGATTTTTAAAGTTAGTAGTCCTTTGTGAAACGCCCTGTATAAGAAGTGTGTTTATCATATATATTTTACATCCTTTTGTTTATACATAAACTTAAAGATTAAGAATGGAATGCTTTTGAAATCGAAAAGAAGACAACATCGTTTTTTTGGAAGCTTTGCAGAAAAAGTGCATCGGATAATGCAGCTATCTTTGAAAAGTGGCTTTCAAAATTTCCTTCTCTTTTAAAGGACTTTAAAAGCTTCATCCTGTTGTTATAGGACGATGTAAAAAGCCGAGGAGTTTTGCTAAAATTAAGTCATTTATAATGTTGTACAGCTCAAATATAAATCTTGATTGACAAACGCAATTTTTGCTATTTGACTGATAGAAATCGGTAAAACAATGGCTAAAAGTAAAATATGTATTCTCATTTTCGTAGACAATTGCAAAGTCCACTCTAATCTTCCAACGTTAAAACTATCATTCTTAAATTTTTGCCTCTAAACACATTTACGAAACCACAACCTTTCGATTATGGCATAATCCGTAGCTTCAAACAGGGCCTGATTAATACAAGGACCTCCGGGCCTTTGCCTTGGGCCCACCAATTTCAGGGGCCCACAAATTATGTGGCTGATTCTTTTTTCCTTAATCATATAATTTTCAAATAATATTGTTTTTTAAAATATGAAACGTAGAATTTAAATGTTTTGAGTAACTCAATAAAATTTTTAGACGCTTTTAACCTAGACATTTTTCACTCAAACAACTTTGTCAACTCATCAAATAAACCTTCTTTTTTTCTGAAACTGTCGCCAAAAATGGGTAGGTAGGGGGGGGGGCAACTTTTTAACAGGCCCTTGGCCCAACCTCAGCTTGATCGGGCTCTGACTTCAAAGTTGGTTACCGAGATCGAATTGTGAGACGATTTCTGTACAATATTGATGAATGTAAACCTTCTAGCACATATTTATCAACAATTTACACTCCATGCGAATGGCTGACTATGCATGTAACAATATTACAGAAACAACGATAAGAAATTGTTTCATTAAAGCAGGATTTTTAGAATATGTAATTTTCAGAGAAACAGAGGAAGTTGATTCCATTAAGCAAGCAACCAAAGAAGGAGAACTGGATCCAGAACAGTGGAAATCGATACAAAAGGTACATCACATTCAGATTTCATTCGAACATGTTACACTCGTCTTTATCTTGAATGTAGACAATGAGCTTGAAACGTGCAACACTATGACATAGGTTTTGAGCATTATTACAAAAATTTCTGATAAAAAAAATAAAGACCTACAAGATTAAGTAAGAGCACAAAAAAATTACAATGAAATATACGTTGGATGTAATAATGTATTTTTTGTATTATTTTGACAATTCACTTTTAACAGTTTTGTAATGTAATAGATGGCGCTGTACGTCCACTTTTGCGTGCAGGTTGAGCATCATGGCCTCCATGCTCTTTTGACATTACTACTTTTGATTTATTTTTCTTTTGGAGCTTTATAAAGCACAAAATTTTTGCGACACCGGCCGCTGAAGTTAAAGAACTGAAAGCTAGGATAAATGTCGATGCGTGAGTTACTACAGAAGATATATAACAAACATTTGGAGAGAACTAGAAAACCACGTCAACATTTCCCAAGGTACCAATGGGACAAATGCTGCAATCTCTTGAATTAATGAAAAAAATATAACGATATTCACAAGTCTCGAAACAAACGCATGTAAACAAACGTATGTATAAACTATTATGTGTAATGATTATGATAGTTTTCATACAATAATTTTTTGTAAGCAGGGCAATACTTTGTGTCCTCTTTGTATTTTTCAACTGCGTCGAAGCCAAGTCAAAGTCAGAAACACATGGAACATTTGGAGAGCAATCGTTATTGAGTAATTAGGAAAAACAGTTCACACTAAAAACGTTGCGTTGTCAAGATACGAGATTTTCGTTAAAAGCAACAAAAATTTGTAGTTAAAAATGCCGACGAGAGAGGGTGAATGTATCTTACAAAAGTTTACTTATGAGGATGATTAGGGAAAAAAAACTGTCTTTTTGGTGGAACAATTGATTCAATCATTAATTTGGTTGAGAATACAAACCCAGATAAATGTATTGTTAGTATTTTTATAGGCACTTTCATTTATATTCTGTTAGCTAATTAAGATATGTCTGTTTAAGATAATATTAACCAAGTAATTTGTTCTTCTCACCGAACTGAGGATTTTATAGAAAAGAAAGATATACTGAATGGTTATTTCTTTAAACAATCTTCATTTGAATGTGTTTGGAAGATACAATCATGCTAACATCTTTTACTGGTGATTTTTTAAAAATCAAATACCTTTTGATATTGAAAGAAATAAAACATCCTGAAAATGCTCACAATGCAAATCGCACGTCCGTATTGATCTTTGTTATTTTTCCTGTGAAGTATTAAAATTTATACATATTTTATCCATTGCGTCTAACAATAATCGAAATTGATTTATCAGTTCGAAATTGGCTTTTTGAAAAGTTTGGAAGATGCATCCATCTTAACATCCTTTATTAGTAACCTTTTTAGATCATAACGTTTTTGTTGTTAAAAAAATTACCAAATAATCACAATGCTCATAGTGTAAGACGCACTTCCTTATCAGTCTCTGTTTTTTTTTTTTTTTTTTTTTTTTTTTTTTTTTTTTTATGGGTTTTTAAAATTTACACAAATTTTATGCATTTCTCTACTGATAATCAAAATTGAATACACTAACCAGCTCTAAATAGGCTTCTTTGAAACGTTTCGAATATGAATTCATGTTAACATTCTTTACCCGTAACTTTTATAGATCATAACATTTTTAATGTTAAAAAGAATTATCGTATCCTGACTATTCTCATCCTGCAAACCGCATTTTTATGTCAATCTTTGTTTTTAATTTTTTTAAATTTGTACGAAATTTTTGCACTGTATCTACCAATAATCAAAACTGAATACACAAACCAGTTCTTAATAGGCTTCTTTTATACTTTTGGTAGATGTATTCATTCATGTTAACGCCCTTTAAAGGGCTCCCAAATGGTCCGCCAACTGAATATCAATATTTTCTAAGAAAGATTTTCGTTTTATATTTTTCTTGCAGATTGCGCAAAACACGCCTTCGGTGGTTTGTTTTAGCACAAATGATGTAGAAACCTACAATGAAATTTTCTGTTAGAAAATTTTGATATTCAGTTGACCATTTGGGAGTCCTGCGGTTATTGGTGACTTTATGAAATCATAACCTTTTTAGTGTTAAAAAAATTACCACATCCTCACAATGTTCACATACAAACCGCACCTCTGCATCAATCTTTGATCATTTTTTTAATGAAGTAAAAAAATTTACACGAATTTTATGCACTTACTCTACCAGCAATCAAAACTGAATACAGTAACCAGTTCTAAATAGGCTTTTTTGAAACGTTTCGAAGATGTATTCATGTTAAGATCCTTTACTGGTAAGTTTTATAGATTATAACATTTTTAATGTTAAAAGAATTACTTATCCTGACAATGCTCATAGTACAAAACGCATTTCCATATTACCGTAATTTCGGATAGATAAGCCGCAGTTCAAACAATTCGTTTTCAACACAGAAATTTTCAAAAATAAAATGCAGCATTTTGAATCGCGGTATATATTTATCTTAAATTACTGAATGGATTTTCTGGGACGAAAGTGAATTGTTTGAACTGCGGCTTATCTACACGAAATTACGATAATCTTTGTTTTTTTATGATTTTTTAAAAATTTGTGCAAATTTTATGCATTGTTTTTTCGAATAATCAAAACTGAATACACTAATCAGTTCTTAATAGGTTTCTTTTATATTTTTGGTACATGTATTCATTCATGTTAACGCCCTTTACTTTACATTTGACGACTTCATAAAATCATAACCTTTTTTGTGTTAAAAATATTACAGCATCTTGACAATGATCATGGTAGAAACCGCATTTTCGCATTAATCTTTGATCTTTTTTAATGAATTTTAAAAATTTATAGGAGTTTTATGCACTGTCTTTATTAATAACCCTGAATACACTAACCAGTTCTATATTAACACTGACGTTGACTATCCTTATGAAACTTTAAAATAACTTTATATACCAGTATTTAAACTTTCAATCTTTAACTAAATGAATTATATCTCAAAAGTAATATTATAATAGCAATATAATTATATATAATTGTATATAATAATTATTATTTAGTCGTTTAATATAATTATAAAATCTTTTATAAATTGTATCAAATTTATGTTTTATAAAACACATTTATTTGATACTTTTTAACCTCGTGAAAATGCTTTTATTTTGAGGGGATAAAAAAGAACTGTAACGTAGAAAAGAAATCTTTCTTTCTTTTGTACAAATAGGAGACCAAATATGGTCTAACTCTCTTCATACGAAAAATCGATGCCGCTCAAAGATACATTTTATTCAAAATGGGGCTCGTGTGTGCTTAAATAAATAGAATTCTTTATTTTATATTTATTCTTTTTATGAAGATTGTTTAGAAGGCTTTTAATTATATATAGAAGATGATTTATAACAAATAGATAACTAAAACTGGATGTACTTTCTTTGTATTTAACTTACACGATAATGCTGTTAAAAGGTACTTAGAACAACAACCGAACTCGTCTTTATACTTTCTTTTATATTTAAAAGGAAAAAGTATTTGATTCGCGAAAATTTTTGACTTCCGGTTTTCGACCGATTTATACGTTTTGTGGATATGAGAAAACGAAAAACATGTTTTTTACAAAACATCTGTCTATGAGCATGTGACTCTATATTTCTGCCTCTGTGTGACACGCATTTTGTGGGCACTCTATCGCTAGAACGAATTGATACTACTTGGTTATGCCGTCAACCAAAAAACTATCACCAATTTATAAAATTAAAAGCCAACAATGGATAATCGTGATCGTCACATTCATTGACATTAAATATGACACGCGTGCTTAAAATATCATAAAATGATTTTTTGAAATGGAAAAAACTTCTCTAAACACGATAAAATAAGTTAACTGCGCAAGGCCTTTCGAAAGAACTTAGTCTTTCTTCGTCAGGCGCAAAAAAGACGTGCGTCCACAATGAATGTAGCGGCACGACTGAAGGGGAATGCGGGAGGGAGAGGGAGCAAGCAGAAGGAACAGCCAATAGGAAAGAAGAAGGCAACAGCCAATCACGGAAGAGCATAAACAAAACTAGATAGACAATGAAGGAGAGGAAAGGAAGAAGGGGGGAAGGGAAATGGGAAAAAAGCGGGGTAAATTAAAAAATTAACTAAAAGGAGAGATTAAAATGAAATAAAATGTACGCAAAAATATATAAATTAATAAAAAAAAAAAAAAATTAAAATTAAAATACATAAAAATAAAAATAAAAAATAGTTTACAATTAAAACACACATGAATAAAAATTGTATACATAATATATATATAAAAATAATAATAATAATAATTAAATAATAAACTTAATTATGAAGCAGTGCTGAAAAGATTCTTCCAGGCAACGGAGAGGGTTTTAGAATCAGATTTATCATTAACAATAATATCACGATTAATATAAATAGCTAAATTTTCAAGAAAGTCTAACTCAGAAGAACTATTGGCATTAAAAATAATTTTAGCAGTTTGAAAATTGAAACTATGGCCGGAATCCCAAGAGTGTTTAGCAACAGAAGATTTAGAAATTTCTTGATTAATGACATACCGAGAGTGTTCTTTTAGGCGTTTTTCGAGATTTCTTTTAGTTTGACCAATATACGATAAATCACAGCCATTACAAGGAACATTATAAATACCCCATTTTTGGAGGTCAGGGACAGGACATTTCATAGAAGGAAATTTTAATTTATTGACTGGTTTAAAGATAACATTAAAATTGAAACGTCTTAAAACTTTAGCTAATTTAAAACATAAAGGAGGATAAAAAGGGAGGACGACCAAATTATCAGGTTTACTTTTATCAATATTAGAAAGAGTGGAATTGTTAGGGGGTCTATTGAATTTGCTCACAGCAGTATTAATGATAGAAGGATTGAATCCACGTTTTACAGCAACAGATTTTAAGTAATTGAGTTGATTCTTAAGAGATGCAAAATCGGAACAAATTTTGAGAGCACGATAAACATAAGTATAAAAAAAACCGACCTTTTGATTGACAGGATGATTTGAGAGAGCATGGGGTGGGTTAGAGACAGAAAAAGGTTTTCTATAAACACAAGTTTTGAAAGAAGAATCACATTTGGTAACTAAAACATCAAGGAAAGGAAGTTTATTACAATTTTCTAACTCAAAAGTAAACTGAATATGAGGATCAATAGAATTGACAGTTTGAAGAAATGTAGAAAAATCAAATGGATTATCCAATAGGACGAAAGTATCATCAACATAACGTATCCAACATTTAAAATTGATCAGATTTAATAATTTATCTTCAAAGTAATGCATATAAATATCACAAAGAATGGGAGATAAAGGATTACCCATACTTAAGCCTTCTAACTGTTTGAAAAATTTATTATCGAATTGAAAAGTAGTAAGAGTTAAGCAAATTTTAGTTAAATTAACGTAATCATTGACCTCAATATCCGAGAAATGAAATTCACGTAATCTTTTTTTCAAGCAAGAAAGAGCGCCTTCAATCGGGACATTAGTAAATAAAGATTTGACATCAAGAGAAAGCATAGAACAATTCGATGGATTAATACTTTTTAATTTATTAACGAAATCATAAGAATTTTTTACAGTATGAGAATTAGCAATGCATAAAGGCGAGAATATGGAAGCTAAAAATTTGGCAAGAGGATAAGTAACAGTACCAATATTAGAGACAATAGGTCTTAAGGGAATATTGGTTTTGTGAACTTTGGGTAAAGCATAAAAACGAGCACAAATGGGTGCAGAAGGAATAACACAATGTTTAGTGTTGTCATTTAGAACAACAGAATCCTTAACAGCTTTAGTGAGAGTGGCAAGATGCGAATTAGTGGGATCTTTTTTAACTTCAATATAAGGACCTTCAGATAAGAGAGCATGAACTTTATCAGAATAATCATTTTTATCGATAAGAACAATTTGACCCCCCCTTATCAGCTTTAGTAATAATAAGATTATCATTGGACTTAAGCTCATTCAGAGCAATATGCTGAGGACGTGAGAGATTAGGTTTATATTTAGAAACATTAGAAGAAATAGTATCAGCAAGAATGTGACGAAGGGTTTCTTTTTGAAAAGGAGAAACTTTACTATGTTTAAAGGAAGACTCAATAGGAGCAATCAATTTGGTGAGAGAAGGTTTGCAAGATTGAGAAAAATTTAAACCAAGATCTAAAATGCTTTTTTGCTCAGGAGTTAATGTATGAGAAGATAAATTTACAATATTGTTTTCATTAGAAAGATCCTTATTCAAAAATTGATACTTGGAATTCTTATTACATAATAAAGAGAACTTTTTATCAAGTTTATTTTGATGAGCAGATTTGAAAGAAAGCAGAGAAGGCCAAAATTTGTTTTCAATATTACAAAAATTATCAAGATTTTTACTGAGAAACAAATGCAGATCATAAAGTTCTTCTTCAATTTTGGAGAGAGTATGCCGAACATCCTGAATGCAAGCTCTTAAAACTATAAGGTGTGAACGAAACATAGCTTTAGAAATTCTAAAAGAACTATTGACAGAACACTTAAGTTGAATAAAATTGGGGATAACATTATTTTTCTTGCAATTTTGAAGGAAATTTAAGTGATTGAGAAATTTAATACGTTTGCGTCTAAGTTTAATAAACCGGTTTAGTTGAGCAGTATACATAATAACGACAAGAAAATAAACAATATACAAGTACAGAAAAATAAAATATGAATAACACAAAAAAGTGAAAAATAAAAGGATAGATAAAAAATATATGAATAAGATCATAAATGAAAATATAAAATGAAAAACAAATAAATAAGACACTAAGATAAAGAATAAAGATAAAAATTACTTACGATAAAAGTGGGGGCAAAGGTGGGCAGTTGAAATGCCAGAATCAGCACAAATCAATGTATAGAATTGAAGCTGGTGTAATACACAATTGAAATGAAAAAAACTTCTCTAAACACCATAAAATAAGTTAACTGCGCAAGGCCTTTCGAAAGAACTTAGTCTTTCTTCGTCAGGCGCAATTTTTTTTTTTTTTTTGCTCCTGACGAAGAAAGACTAAGTTCTTTCGAAAGGCCTTGCGCAGTTAACTTATTTTATGGTGTTTAGATAAGTTTTTTTCATTTCAATTGTGTATTACACCAGCTTCAATTCTATACATTGAAAATGATTTTTATTTCAAATTTTTATTCGTATTTTTATTAATGTTTTACTACCTTATTTGTTCGTCTGTTATTTAAAATAAAAATTTAGTCAACATGTATAAGTTGGCTATTAGTTTGGCGATTTGTATAATTTGGCGAAATTGGTCCACAGAATAACCAAGCAGTACTATTTTTTTCTATTTATTAGTTTTCCTATTTCGTCAAAATCATTTAACTTTTGACTGTGAAATTAGCCCCAATTATCTGTATTCATTGGCATACATCAAAAATGGTATTGGAATTTTTGAATTTGTATTTGAATTCGAGCTAATAATATTTTTTTTTCTAATTTTAAAAATATTCCTGTAATAATGGCAATAAAATTGTACCATTTTTTGTGGAGAAAAGGAATGAATGAGAAAAACATGAGGAGTTTAAAATATCGTTTTTGCCCTCTCATTTTTAAATTGAAATTGTAATAATATTTTATTTCAAAAATCAGTCATAGCAAAGACAATATTGTGGTTAAATTACGTTTGCAGGAATTCATTAATTAGAAAAGTAATTCATTAAATAATAAAAATAATGCTATTAAATAAATATTAATTTATCATTTATCAAATGTTCTTCATTTCAAAATATTTCTTTTCATATTTTAGAAAGGCTACTATTTCAATTTATTGCCAATTGTAAAAAATGTGCAAAGAATAATTTTTTTTTTTTTTTTACCATTAAAAAAAAATACATACACTTTATTAATAATAATAATAACTAGCATTAAAAAATGCTCTAACGAGCACCAAAAAAGGTTAATATGTTTTAAAGTATGAAAAAGTGTTTGACAAGAGCTTCTAATTGAAAATGAGAAAGAACAAGGGGTCCCTTCTTGGCTGTAATTCACTGTCAATGCCAAATTTGAAAAAATCATATTTGCGCTTTTTCCATATAAACGAAATTTGCGTAAAACTTTCTATCTTTACTTTTTAGTAAAACTTTCAATCGTGCGTCAACAATGCAGTTAACATGTAACATGTTAACTGCATTGTTGACTCTGCACTGTAACTGCACTACAAATCAGTTTTCTGTGCTGTTTTACACTGCGACAGTTTATGGTGGGACTGCGTGAATGTGATACGCTGCAGGCAGTGTTGAATGCAGGAGGTGGGCCGGGGGGACATTCCCTCCCGAAGGTATCAAATGCTCCCCTCCCCCCTCCAATAAAATTTAGATTTTGTGTTTTTAATGGTAAAAAAGGTATAATCTCCTTAGAACTCTATCGTGTCCCCCCCGAAACCACAGAAGACCCTCCCGGAGAAAAGTGTCTGAATTCAACACTGGCTGCGGGAACTATGGTTTTTGGCCCTATTTTGCTTTACATTCATGTTTAATCACGTGGTGGCTTTTCTAATTATGCCTTTACACTACACAATTTTATCGTAACAGTGGCTGATTTCTTTTATATGGAAAAAGCGCAAATATGATTTTTTCAAATTTGGCATTGACAGTGAATTGCAGCCAAGAAGGGACCCCTTGTTCTTTCTCATTCTCAATTAGAAGCTCTTGTCAAACACTTTTTCATACTTTAAAACATATTAACCTTTTTTGGTGCTCGTTAGAGCATTTTTTAATACTAGTCATTTAAATTTTTTTATAATTATATATTAAATATAAGAAAATCTCAGTTGCTTTTAAATATTCCCAGTACTTTTACTTATCCATCATACGTAGTATAGGGTAAGTCTTGCAATCGTTTTGAAAATCGAAACAATTTTTTGAGGGATTTACACGTTTTAGATAGTGGAGATTCCGAAAAACATATTTTTAGAAAAAAAAAATTTGCCGTCCGTCTGTCTGTCTGTCTGTCTGTCTGTAAACGCTCTATCTCCCGAACAAATTGAGATAGAGACTTGAAATTTTGTATGTAGTTAGTATGCAAGAATGGGACGAACCCTATTTAATATCAGCAACCTCGATTATCCGGAACTATTTTTTTTGGACTCTCGAAAAATTCGTTCTGATGAAAGGTATATAAAAATTTTCGAATTTTTTTGTTCTAAGGAATGGACGTAAAAGGCAATAAAATAACACACATTTTGCATATAGAACGAAGTCGGTCGGATTATTAGTTGCCGAGAAATTTGTAATCTTGTTTTCCACATTCTTCGATTTTTCATGACCCTGTATTTCATTCAAATTTCAATTCAGAGGTATATTTTAATGGAAAATGAGACGCTTAATCCGACGCAGTTGATTGTTAGTTAATAGAATTATTATTTTTGGAGTTATAAGGATGTTTCTTTTACGCAGTTCGGTACTACTTGAGTAGTTTGGTTTTTTATATAATTTGTCGAAATTGGTACAGCAGCAGTTCTTTAATATAGCATTACTATGTATATTAACAATATTTAAATTTTGTTTATGAATTGCAATGCATTGTATAAATAGTTTCACATGTTTTATTTTCATATACATATCCATGATGGGTAAGTATTACGGTGGCCCCCAACGACTAGTTTACTTACCCATCATACGAAGTATAGGGTAAGTCTTGCAATCGTTTTGAAAATCGAAAATTTTTTTTGACGGATTTACACGTTTCGGGCACTGGAGATTCTGAAAAACATATTTTTAGAAAAAAAAATTTGCCATCCGTCCGTCTGCGTGTCTGTCTGTCTGTAACCGTTCTATCTCCCGAACAAATTGAGATAGAGAATTGAAATTTTGTATGTGCTTAGTATGTAAGAATGGGACGAAGCCTATTTAATATCAGTAACCTCTATTATCCGGAACTATTTTTTTCGGACTCTCGAAAAATTCGTTCTGATGAAAGGTATATAAAAATTTT
Organism: Maratus speculifer; assembly: GCA_964019185.1. Taxonomy (NCBI): domain Eukaryota; kingdom Metazoa; phylum Arthropoda; class Arachnida; order Araneae; family Salticidae; genus Maratus; species Maratus speculifer. The sequence continues at coordinate 52,965,357 of OZ025296.1, forward strand.
CGAATTCTTTTATTTTAAAAAGTGGACGTAAAAGACAATAAAATAATACAAATTTTGCATAAAAAACGAAGTCAATCGGATAATTAGTTGTTGAGATATTTCTAATCCTATTTTCCACATTCTTTGATTTTTCATGACCCTGTATTTCATTCAAATTTCAATTCAAAGATATCTTTTAATTGGAAATGAGATACTTAATTTGATGCAAGAAACCGTTAGTGAATATGATTATTATTTTTGGAGTTATAAGGATGTTTCTATTACGCAATTCAGTGCTACTTGAATAGTTTGGCGTTTCATACAATTTATCGAAAATGGGTCATCAGAAATTCATTAGAGCATGATTATGTGTTAAAAATACTTAAATATACGTTTATATTTTGTTTTGGAATTGTAATGCATTTTATAAATTGTTTACATGTGTTATGTTTTCATACATTGTGCTATGCATATCCATGATGGGTAAGTATTACGGTGGCCTCCAACGACTAGTTTCTTATTTCGCTCAATATTGAACTATTTAATCAATGGACAAAAAACGTGAAAAAACGAAATTAATTTTAATTTATTCGTACAGAAATTGACAGATTCAATTAATTTTAGATAATACATATTTTGTAGAAAAATAATGCGAATAGAAATTTTTATTCTTTTCGCATATTATTCGTGGCATTCTTATCTACTTGTTTTAAAATCAGATGTTATAAATATGAAATATTTCCGCTATTAGCGCGATTTTTGTGATCATGGCACCCAAAGGTCGCTAAACATAACTTTATAGTCAATGCACATAAAAACGAGTTTTCCCATTTAAATAAAAAAAAAATAAGTAAAATATTTTTATTTCTCCTTCCTGATATCTATTGGAATAGCTTATTCCAATTATTGAATAATATTCTAGAACATTTTCAGGAAAATTATTGGTTAAATTATCTTCCTTGGAGAAAGTCGCTCGAAATACAGCCTTAATAGATTTGCGCCAAACCAAGAATGAAAATATACTGAAAATTCATTTCTAGTATTATTTGTAAAATTGACAGTGAAATCACCAGCTGTAATTAAATTTTTATATAATATACAGTGGAACCTCAGTTCACGATCATTATCCATTCTTGTATCTGACTTTCTATATGTGTTATAAATTTTTTAGGAGCTCTATCCAAAAACTAATGCATGGGATTAAAAAAAAATTATATTCAGGTAATCCCTGATATAAATTGATGCTGTTTACTGTTTACATTTTGATTTAAATCGTTCAACAGATGGCTTAACCGTGTTGCATTTTTTATTATTTTCGCAATAGTTCTATCTCGAGAATTAACGCACGGATTTTCATCAAACTTCAAATTCAGTTAATCTTTATATGAATTGGCTTTGTTTACGTTTCGGTTTCAATAACCAAACACATGGCGCTGCTATGTTGAATTGTTCCGTTTACCACAATATCTCTATCGCAGGAATTAGGGCACAAATTTTCATCAAACTTGAGTTTTAGGCACACTTTGATTTAAATTATTGCTTATTGCGTGTTTTGGGTAAATCTCCCAACAAGTGTCGCATATATGCTGTATTTTTCCCGATATCCGCAACAGTCCTTTTTTAAATTTCAAAAACTAATGTTCGGAATTTCATGCCTTTAGAATCTTCACGGTGAGCATATGATTGTCATTTGATTTTGGCACTGTAATAATTAATTATGACTCATTAAATGTATGAGATAGAAAATAGTTTTGGGGTTGCCACATCCGACTAGTTTTTTATAATCAGAGTAATCGACGGTTCATCTACACTGTATTGTATAGCTATATTGATTACACTATCATCGTTCTTAAGTTTTGTCACTACTTCTTTTCATAATTGATCAGTAATTCGCTTAAGCTTCTTACTACTGCTATATCACTAAACGCTTTTTCATTCTTAGAAGTCATAATAAAGGCTAAAAATTTCGCAAAACTGATTAAAATTAAAACAATAAGTTAATTTTTTTACTATTCTGAAGGTCACAAAGCACTCTGATACGCGCACTTTACTTCAAACTTGACTTATAACAAGAGTTATGTGAGGGTTGCCAACTGAACTATTCGACAACTTTGGTCGCGAATCGAGTTATCCTATGCCGAAAGAGTAAAATTTTGATCACTGAAGTTGGTCATAAACCGAACTTGTCAAAAACAGAGGCGGCCGTAAACCAAGGTTTCACTGTTTTTTGACCTATAAGTTTGCAAATATGGCTTTTTTTATATATTCAGTGGCGATGATCATTATGCAACTTGGCGATTTAGCCGATTAAATTTGCAATTTTAAAGTAGAGTTTGTTAATAACGGAAAATTAAGAATTTCTATTAGAAAAATTAGGATAGTTACTATAATTTTTATGCACAGTTTTAAGTAAACTCTGATTTTTTTCCAAATTTTAAATTTAGTACATTTGGAAATGGAAGGGAGAGGGAAAGTATATCTTTGCAATGCTTTTTCGACAATATCGCAAGCAAAAATACTTTTAAATGACAATAATTGCTGATCGTTAATGTTACATTCACTTCACACCATCACAAATTTTTTTGCTTCACCATGTGTTTTTTCATTTTATGCTTTCTTAGCACAGATGCCATAAATGCACGACATTGTGCGATATTCTTCTGACGCCAATTTCGCAAAAGCTTAGTTTTCAAACTTCAATTACATGTATATATATATTAAGGTACTACTTAGTTATCCCGTCGACCAATTTCGCCAAACTATACAAATTGCCAAACGCATTGCGAAATTATACATATAGACATAATTTTCATTTTAAATAACACAAAAAAATAATTTGGAGAATCTTAATAAAAAATACAAATAAAAAGTCAAAATAAAAATCCCTTAGTGGCTTTTTAAACACGTGCATCGTATTTAATGTCATTGGATGCGACATTCACGATCATCCATTATTGGCATATAATATTACAGTTTGGCGATGGTTTTTTGGTCGACGGGATAACCAAGTAGTACCTCTATTAACTATTTTCTATTATTTTCAAAAGAAAATAATAATAACTAAAAACCGGTGATAATTGATTACCCTTCGAACAAAAAACTATCGCCAAATTATAAAATTAAATGCCAATAACGGATTATCATAAATGTTACATTCAGTTTACATTAAATAGGTTACCCATGTTTGTTATGCCATAATGTGATTTTGAATTCAACTTTTTATTTGTACTTTTATTGATATTTTACTAATTTATTTCTTCTTTCGTTATTTAAAATAAAAATTATGCCAATATGAATTACATGGTAAATAACTTGATGATTTGTACAATTTGGCGAAATTGGTCGACGGGATAATCAAGTAGTATTGAAAAGTTTAATTAATAACAACAGAATGAAATGATTTATAAAATTTAACAAAATTAAATAAAGGTAAATAAATATATATTTTTAATAAACATTAGCCCGGTTATCATATCAGACAAAATAACAAAATTTTCGTGCCAATTAGGTACCCTAATGCGTATTTGAAATCACATCCCTATTTAAAATTAATTGAATGCTATTTAAGATATGTATAGAATGTGAAATTTTTGTTTTACTCTATATCTTTTCTTTATGTAAATTAGGACGTTATATGATCATAATTAAAAACGCTTACATTTAGTTCCTGAAAAGAAATTTTGGTTTTCCCAGATACTTTTTTTCCGATGTACTTGTTTTTTTCCAATTTTTTTCTACTACTAAAATTTAAAATGTTTGGACACTCCAGAAAATCATCCCATGGTCATATAAAATGCATGTTATTTGAAAAATTAACCATGGATTCAAACATACATTAAATAAATAATTAAATAAATAAATAAATAAAATAACACTGCGTTCACAACTTTATTAGTTAAAGTACTGAAACTAAAAGCTTCGCAATAAAAACAAATAACCATGTTTTTCACGTGATTTGTTTAATTTGAATGAATTGTGATATATACATGACAATTTTTATATATAATTTGGTGGCAATGAATAAAAAAAAACTAAAATCGCATCAGCAAAAGACTACACTCAACTGGAGGTTTAAGACATAAATTCGATTTTCTCAGAAACCATCAGACATACAAAGATGAAAAAAAGAAAACTGTTCCAAGTTTTATCAAGATGATAAAAATAAACCAAAAACGAAGTTAATCCATCCATAATAGCGTTAGCTATTGCTTGTTGAATTTTTCGTCTTCATTTTTTCGCTAAAAGTTAAATAAAAAACTACAGTAAACTGCGATATTTTTTTTAATGCTATCATTTTATTCGTCTCGTCGAGCTCTATCTTTTGAAAACAAAATCTCTGTCGTACGTCAACTGGTTCGCCAGAAATTTCAAAAAGACGTTCGCATTTTCTATTTCTTAAACATATTATACCAAACGCTACCGCGTTTGCTATGATAAAAATAAAAAAAAAAAAAAAAAAAAAACTAGAAGACTAAAATTAGAATTAAATGATTATGTGTTAAAAAAGGAAAATATCGAAAATTGTCATAAAAATTATATTTACACGCGATTAATAAAAGAAAAAGAAAACTTTAAAATAATAAATTCGTCAATATGCGTTAATCTCTTAATTGAACAATATTTTTGGGGGGGAAAAAACTTTTAAAAAAATGTCCACTTTTTTCATGACTTTTACATAATTTTTAATCTTTTATCATCGATATCTTTAAACAAAAATTTTTGCCTAAGTGAATAATAATAATAAAAAAAAAATGCTTGGATTAAATAATACAAAATTTACAATAAAATTTTACTGGTGAGAAAAAAAAATTATGGAGCCCTTAAGTGGTACGGGTAAGACAGGGAAGCGGTTAAAAGCAGTAAATGGGGAAAGTTAACGTAATTTCCTGCGTATGAGTCACAGCTAGTCTATGTCATACCGGAAATTTTATTTAAAAAATTAGGTAAGATAAATGGTAAGTAAAAATAAGTGAAATTTCATTTAAAAGAAATTCTGGTAGGAAATTTAGTGATCGGAGCTACGGCGCATAAAGGAAATATTACGACATGCTTTGTTTAAAATGGCCAAATAATAATATTGTAAAGCAGTTTAAATTAAAAAATATGTTTCAGAAACATTTATTTCATATTTCGAGTTTTTTTTATACATATTTTGTTGCCAATTCTAAGACAAAGCAAATAATAATCTTTCCTTTCTAACAATAAAATTATTTTCATATGAATATAAAAAGGGAAAGAAAACTTTAAAATCATAAATTAACCCTTTCAGACACCCATTTAATGCTGTGAGTGAAAAAAAAAGTTTCCGTCTTTTAATCTATATGTATTACTTTTCTCTTTTTGTTCCATCTTTCAACTAAACTTTTATTTTCTACGCCAATAAAGTTAGATGATAAAATAACATGTTTATTGAATTATTGCTTAAAAGCGCATATCATAGTTATAAATGTATTTATCCATTCATCAGCCATTATTTATATAATACCATACTTCGGTTAGAAAGTACTGTTTGAAATCTTTTGTGTACTAAGGACTGTAATTACAGTACCTGTAATTACTAAGGACTTCGTATTATGCCTGAAATAACTTATATCAAGCCTCAGTGATCTATATTAATTTTATTATACATGAAATAGTTTAATATAATTAAAATATGTCGCAAACAATTCCCACTTTATCATTATGTAATGGAATTTTTTTGTGTGGCATTGTAAATGAATAATAACTTCTTTTCACCGTATATTTTACAGAATGCAAATGTAAGTGCGCTTCGTAAATGCATAAAAATTTTTAAATGCTTGATAGGGTGTAACATTTTAAAAAATCATTTGAAACGATTTTCCCAAATGGAAACTTTTGACTGTCTCTGTAAAGAAACTAATCATACTATTTGAAAAAGGGTTCGTGCTAGGGTAAATGTTAATAACCTCTCATAATTTCAGGGCAATCCGAGTAGATTTATGAGAATTAGAGCGCGGACAGAGGGACAGACAAACTAAAATCATAAATACTTTTCAACTTTATTGGAAAGTGTTAAAAACGAATAATTAATGTTCCTGATAACTTTTTGTTGTTTTAAAAAATTCATATGATTAAAATAAATTCGATTATGAAAGCATTACAATTCAACTATCTAAAGAATCGCAACCACCTGTACTATATGTCCATTGTAATGGACATATAGTCTGGCTTACACTTTGTCTAAACTATAAACAGTTATAAAATAAAACTATTTGCAATGCTAAGAATAACTTATAAACATTATATTAAAAAAACATTGACATTTTAGAAGGAATTATTCATAAAAACCAAAACAAAAAGAATATTCAGGTTTTTGCATACCAACCAAAGCCTGACGCCATTTTCAAACAAAGCAGGCTGTAAACTTTTATTGACTTTTACCAATCCAAAAAATGCGAAAATGTAAAAAAAGATCTCTCTATTATTCATCTCTTCATGAAGCAAATTTTAACTCTCTGTAGTGAGAGGATTAAAAGAGATAAGGTCTTAAACAACACGTCCATTGTAATGGACACCGGATCAAAAAGGGTTAAATAATTATACGTTAACCCCTTAACTGGTTAATTCTTTTCCGTTCAATAAATTTAAAATAGCGGACTCACACCACTATTATTTAAATAAAATATTCGTAAAATTTAGTCTAAACATTCCCGCCTTTCAATAACATGAGAATTTTCTTTAAAATAATAGTGATGTTAAAAAGCCTTAAATGATGAAATAAGCAAATTAGTTTTGACTGAACGCCGTTCGGGTAAACCAGTTAAAGGGTTAAAAGCAGTAGATGTGAGAAATTACGTCATAATATAAATGGACAAATAAGAATATTCAAAAACAATTAAAAATTTAAAATGTATTTATGCGAGTCTTTTTTTGTGTACTTCGAGATTTTTAAAAAAATTAATGCTGCTAATCCTAAGACAACACAATAACTAATATTTCTTTTCTAAAAACTTAAACATTTTTATATGAATGTTACAATGAAAAAGATAACTTAGATAAAAATTATCTCATATTTAAAACAATAAATTGAAAATGTTTTATGAAAAACAATCTTTTTATAGAGTTGTTAAAAACATCAAAAAACTAAGACCCTGTTTACTTAATTCATTTTATATTAGCTTATTTTCAAATGTTTATCTGATCTTATTGCTTAAAAAAAGCAACAACCATTGAATGTCTTAATAGCAGCTAATTCAAATTTCAACAGTTGATTCAAATTAATTTCCCAGTCTAAAGGAAATGAATGGAAACCTGCTTAATCCTTTCCGTCACAATCACACTGATCTTACTGCTTAAAAAAACAACAACCATCGAATGTCTTAATAGCAGCTAATTCAAATTTCAACAGTTGATTCAAATTCATTTCCCAATCTAAAGGAAATGAATGGAAACCTGCTTAATTCTTTCCGTCACAATCCAATGCTGTTTGCAAAATGAAAAAAATCATTTACAGACACTGGGATTTACAAACAACTTTTTTAGAAATTAAGAACTTCTTAATTTAACCTTTCATTGGAAAAGCAACATTTATTAAAATATTCTTGGTACCGTTTGCGAGTTTGAAATTAAAATTAGGTATGCCGGCAATGCGACCACTGTGCCGGAAAGGTTAAAGGAATTCAACCACCGATTTTTAGGTGCGTTCGTAATTATGTAAATACGTAGCACCTATAGTTGTCGTTCGATCCGTCCGTCCGCATATAACAACGCAAAAACTACCCAACCGAATCATTTGAAATTTAAATTATATAATTATTACATAATTTTGTCGAGTCATTTCAAATTTTATAAAAATCGAATGCATAGATCAATTACAGGGACAATCAAAAGTATTTCATCACATTACGGTCAATGGGGAAAAATGTTTCAAATGCATTTTAATGGTGTTACACCCATTCGAACATAATCAAATTGATATGCATTTATAAAGTACATATTATAATATACATTTTGTATAATCTGTGATGCAAAGAATATTTGTTATTGGTTTACAAGGCCGCAGAAAAGTACTCCATTACATATTGGTATAGGGAGAACATTGTTTAGTGCACACTTTAATTGTAATTAACTATTTACAATTTGATGAGATTGATAAATGAGAGTGATATTTTTAAAACTTCGTTATCGTATGAATATTCTCCTCAATATATCGCACCTCATTTGCTAAGTTTCACGTGCGATTTCCAACTTTTAAATTAAACTTTAATCTCATGTAATCTTTAAAAAACCGATCAAAGTAGCGTGTTTTTAGAATCTGCGGTGTCTGAACGGGAGTTGGCGAGCGCAGCTCACAGGGGCAGAGCTCCCTATTGCAAATATAAACTTGTATTAATGTCTCTAAAATGTTATAGAAATTTATAGAAATTTTATAACTTCTGGACAACGTCAGGACATACACGTTTCATGGACCGATTGCAGGCGAATATTTTTATGCTCTATCCCTATTGAATTTTTTAAAATTTGTTCTTTGCGGCAGATTTATCTTGCCAATTTACCTCTCAATTTCCGAAAAATATCGCCAGTTTATTTAAGTTAAACATGTGTCAAATCAGAATTCCTTTTGAAAGAAATGAAGTAAGTTTTGCATCGAAACAAGAAATTAATTAATTAATATTTCTAAGATATTTTCTGGTTAGCCACCTGTTTAACTTGATTTAAATTAACTCACATTTCGAGGAATAATTCGGAAGTTGGCAAGTGAGGTAATGAACTTAAGGTTGTTGCAAAAAACCCTCTGTTGTTCTGAACCATTGCACCTTAAATACGCCAACTGGCGTAATTTAAGTCAGTCTGATGTTTTATTTAAAATTATTCCTTATTAAAAGATAAAAAGACACATGTGCATTTGAAATTTCAATCTGCAGGAAGCGTTCAGATCTTTCTGAACAACAATATACAGAATGTCCATGAAAGAATATCCCATCTCAATGATATTTATAGCAGTTTAATTTAGGCTATATACAGCAAGTCATACATAAAATTAAATGTTACTAACTTAGTTTTTTTTTTTTTTTTTTTTTTTTTTTGACAAATATTTAATCTTTTTTGCACTCTGTTGTCGCCTCTATGGCTACAGCATCTTTCCTTGCAAAATCTGGTTTCGGTGCCAGTAATAAAGTACAGTCAAACACCGTTATAACGAACTTCAAGGGACCTGAGGTTTTGTTCACTATATCCAGTATTTCACTTTATTCGAACTGTTAAGAAAATGTTAGAGTTCACAAAATAAATAAATCATTAGTTGCTATGAGTATATTCAATAATGATGTATATAAAATAAAGCATACAATCTATTATATATTGTTATTAATGAATTAAATTGACTGAAATCAATTACATTAAAATGACACAATGCTAATTAACTAAACATGAAGACAAATAGAAATAAGTCTTGCACACACATGTGATCAAGAGTAAGGGAAAATGACTAACGGGTGAGCGGAATCACACCTGCAGAGAGGCTGTCATAAAAGAAAAAGAATGGGGGCGCTGATTAAGGTCCCACTGATTAAGGTCCCACTACGTCATTTTGACGTCACAAGAAAGTGGGATATAAATCCAGTGCTTGAGCATTTCACTTTTCACGAAATACTGATTAACGTCCCACTGATATACATGCCGCTATCAGAACGGGACCTAAATCCAGTCACAGAGAATTTTACTTTCGTTGAGACCCTGATTAAGGTCCCACTAATTAAGATCCCGTATACGCCATGTTGACGTCACAAGAAAGTGGGATATGAATCCAGTGCTTGTGCATTTCACTTTTCACGAAATCCTGATTAACGTCCCACTGATATACATCCCGCTATCAGAACGGGACCTAAATTCAGTCACAGAGAATTTTACTTTGGTTGAGACCCTGATTAAGGTCCCACTGATTAAGATCCCGTATACGTCATTTTGCTGAGGTGTTTTCCCGATATAGCCAAAATCCATTCATTTTAATTTGAGGTCATAACATCTTCAGCAGGTTAACAAAAAAGGGGCGGAACACAGTGATTAATCTTCTGCTGTTTTTGATAAAAGTACAACTAACGCCATTTTGTTGCCTTCGTTTTTCCCTTTTTATCAGCGGGAATGATTTTTTTCCGGGTGAATGATTACGTCTTTGAAAGCCATGTATTTTTACCTTGATGTTTACTTTATTTATTAAATGGTCAGTCCCTTAAGAAAGAAAATCTTATCTGGACTCAAGAACACCTGGGAAACCAGTGGTCCAGATGTGTAATCTCTTCTTTACTTTTGGAAGCGGTTCTCAAACAAATATTTCTACCCACCCAATAACACAAATATTCTGTTTTTTATGTTTGTACGTAGAAATGTCACTCTCAGTTTATAACATGAAATGCGGTATATATATTGTGCATTTTATCAATTAACGTTACAATGTTTCTTTAAATTTGCCATGCAACAATACAAGAAAAGAAAAACTTTTAATTATACATCATCATTATTTGAAGTTAGTCAGTTAGTTCACACTTTAACTAAAAAAATTTTTTGCATAGAATGTAAAATTGAAATAGTGTTGGAAAAATATTTCATATACTGAATTATTATTCTGCAATATTTTGATTGAAATTTGTTTAAAGCTGTTTTGAAGAAAAAAAGAAAAAAAAAAACAATATTGCTGAATAGTGTGAAACTTCTTCCCACGTTAACATAGCCGTTTTTATACATGCGCAAAATTTGTAGACATGTTCTCAATAGTGTTTGAGGTCTTTAATATTGATGTAAGGAACTACTAGCTTAATCTAGTCGCACTGCTTTTAATTTTTTTTTTTTTTTTTTTTTTTTTTTTTTTTTTACCAAACTGTTTTTAGAGAAAAGGGTTTCAAACATAAAAAACAGAAATGAAAAAAGATTCAGTTTTTGCTGATGTGATTTTCATAAAAAAATTCTTTAATTCTCCCCCCCCCCCCCCTCCCTCCGGAAATTATGAGGCCTAATAAATATTTTTTATTTCTCTTTAACAAATATTAAAAATTACAAGTAAGATTTTAAGATAGGTATTAATACACGTTTTTATTTTTTAAAAAAATGATGATTTTTGTTATTTCCTTGCTAATTTCCTCCTTATTTACCAATGAGGGAACATCTCCAGTAGCAGAAAAAGCGCGACGCGCGACATGCGTCGCATAGTCATTTTTGCCCATGCATAATTTTGCCGACATAATTTCTATTTAGAAAAAAAAATCAAATTTTTATCATATAATTAACTTTCTTTTAAAGAATACTGCATACATACTGTATGCATTTATGGAATGATTTTGCTGTATATATATATATTTCAGAAAATGCACAATAGCAACATTAATGATTATTTATATTCTTAGACTTTCAACATTTAAATAAAGTATCATTAAAAAAAATAAGGTTTAGAATAAAAGAAAAAGAGAAAGTTAAAAATATCAAAACTTTTAAAGCTTCAAAATAAAAAGAAGATTTATGAATATATTTCTATATCATTTTATTAATGATTTTCTCAAATCATAAGACACTAATTTCTGATACATTTCTGAATTCATTTTTTTTTTCGGAAACACGTAAGAATAGCAGGTGTTTTTATTTAGAAACTATGTAGTCGAATGGCTTTATCCATTTTTTTATACAAGCAGTTTAAGAAAATGTTATCAAAGTTAACGTTTTGAATCAAATTTCCGACAGCATGGAAAGGGAAAAAATCTCCAACCACATGACAGGAATCTCTTATATCTCAACAAGTGTATACAAGTATCTTATTTATCAAAAATAGAAAGCGCTATTCGACTCTCAATTTTTTCAACAGTCTTTTTTTTTTTTTTTTTTTTTTTTTTTTGTAGCTGTTGAGAAATGAATTTAAGAACCACTAAGAAGTTTATTTACAAAGATTACGTTAACGTATAAATTCTTTATCTCTATTCAAACTTTTAAAAAACTTGTTGTCTGCTCTACACATCATAAGCGCAATTAAGTCTGGTTCCGGCCCGGCTCGACTAAATGTAGAAAAGCAATGCAAGCCTGATCTCGGCTAGGAACGAGTCTGCTAAAAAAATATTAAGCCCGGATTAGGTACAATGTAACTGTCCGATGCCGAAATGTAAAACTTACATCTCTATATTGATGTTGTCAAATAAAAATCAGCTCGTGACGCACATTTATATTTATTCTCGTTAAAGCCATATTCATTAAAAATAGTTCACATTTTTTCGTTTTGCACAAATCTTTCTAGCGGGCCGTCCGGCCCGCTAAATATTTTATTAGCCCGGCCTGGCCCGTAAGGCCCGTTCAATTTCTTTTATTTATTTATTTATTTATTTTTTATTTATTTATTTACTGTCCGTTCAGCCCGTTAGAAAATTCGGAACTGCCTCTACCTGTCAACCTGGAAGGAAATGTCAAACAAGCATCTTAGGAATTAACATTTCATTTCAGTTATGTCGAAAAGTATTAAGATCATAAGTTAATTTAATCAGTATTTTATAATTGCCAATTTCCATCTTTTCCATTTCACAATTCAATAATACGGAACGTTCTGACAATGCTACGAAATTTCCTTTATTCTTACATGTGTGCTTTTTCGGTATTCTCTATCAGTTTTCAAAGAATTGATCAAAAATGTCAAATATCATGAAAGATTTTCAGTTACAACAGATTACATCTGTGATGTATTTTTTTCATGACTGTTAAAGTGATCTTTTCTCCCCCCTAAAAAAAGAAAAAAAATATTTGCTCTATACAACACAAGAGTTACTGGCACATTAACGGATTCATTTAAAGACATAAAAACGCAATACTTGGAGACATAACTATTCAATGATTTGTTATGCAAAGATTTTTCGTTTTCTGATAAATCACTTATATCTTGACTTATAAACAGCTGTTTTCTCATGATGGCAGTTTTTTCTTTTTCCGTATTCAAAGCGGTTCTTTGACAACGTTCTTTGAAATATCTTCTTCCTTTATCCAAGAATAGAAAACTGTTCGATTGCACAGTTTTCGAATAAGAGTATCTGCCCCTTTTTTTCGTTTAAGAACAAAAATGAACTAAAAATGTGTCAAAGTAGTCAGTTTTTATTTGAGAAATGCCATACGGCTGAAACATTTAATTTAAATTTCCGTGTTGATGGCATAATCTGAAACATGCTTTACTTGAAAGAAAATTAAACACATTATATCATTATCAAGAACCGTCTGAAAATTTTATGCATGTATTAATAGAAAACATTAAATGTTTCATATGTCAAAAGATATAATACGTCACGATGTGAGAACATTCTAAACTGTGTCATTTATTTAAAAAAAATTGGGAAATACTGACGTGAAAAGTTCAGTTACTGATGAATTTATTCATGATATTGTAATCACGAGAAAAAAAATCATTTATAATTAAGATATAATTCAATTATCAAAAATAAATAAATAAATAATAAAATAAATTTTAAAATAATCTTTAGATAATGAAAAATTCAATAGTTTTGCCAGAGGCGGATTAATGACCACACGAGCCCGTAGGCTTGATATATTTGCGGACTTCTTTATCATTTATTCAAAGAGATATATTTCGAGTGATTCAAAATATACATCTTTTAGATCATATCATAAATCAGATTATAAAATTTAAGTACAGATTTTAAGTATGGTACATTTGTTTTACAAGAAGCTGTATGCATATTAAAACATGAAATTTAATTTGTGTACTGTTTTTGTTTCTTATAAGTTATATTGATTTTCATAATAGATCTAGATAATCTAGAAAATTGAATTTTCATAAAATTTAAATAAAATTCAATAAGTTTTGGTCGCAAAACTGTATAATATTTTTAAATGTCCTTTGTAAAGGGAGGAGAATAGTTTAGAAATCAGGGACCATATAAAAAAATTGAATTTCTTATGTTAATATGTATATAGCATCTTTTAAAACAAATGTGATGCTGTACTTGATTTGCATACTTTGTGCAATTAAGTGGTCTATTCACTCACTTGAAAACACCCGCTTACTGATTCTAAACCTATACGCAGGTTATTTTCAAATTTCTGAATTAAATTTGAATATTTTCAAACATTTCTTTTTTCTATAGGAAACTTATATTAATATCTAATATGGCTTGTTTCACTTATCCGATTAGCAGATTTTTTAATAACATACTTCCACTTTCAGAACTAGTTTAGAGAGCGAAGAATCTTTATTATAAAAAAAATCCGAAGCCAATATAAACATAGTTGAAAGCGCTTAATAAATTAGTTTATCTGTCCGACTATATGTCTGAACTCTAACTTGCGTATATACAGTTGGATTGCTCTGTAATTGATATGAGTTATTGAGATTTTCTGTGCCATGTTCGGTAGTGAAAATAAAGTACGTACCGTTCATAGTTTATTTACACAGAGACATTCAAAAATATTCCAATACATTATGGTATATGGGAAAATGTATTTTTGTAAATATGTTGCACCTATAATCGTCATCCGGTCTGTCTGTCTGTCCGCATATTACAGAGTAAATCTACACAACTGGATAGTTTGAAATTTAATTCATATAATTATTGGAGAATTTTGTCGAGTCATTTCAATTGACTTACATATTCAGAACTTGAAAGAAAAATAAAAGTACTCTTTATTCTACTAAATCATACCGTAATTGATTCAATAATACCCCATGATAGGTTATGATTCTAGCTTTATAATGTTGATAATGTCCTATTTAATATGGAGTCTTATTAGTTTCGTATTACTGAATTTAATATGTATAATCATATAAAATATCATGTTCATGCATTTTTGCATAATTGAACCAAGATCTGAATATTTATAAAACTAGTTACAGTACGAACGCACTTCATTTCCCACGTTTGGCTTGCAATTTTCAACTTGTACATCTTCTTCCTTGGCAGACGTTATTTTCTTCATTATTACCACCAAAATCTAATAAGTATTAGTGCACAATCAATAATCATCAGACTGGGTTACACTAAATATAAAATTTCTTTGAATTTTGTGTAATAGTTTTGCATTATACAGCTCATATTCAAAATATTAGAATAATTACCTTTTTTTTAGAAATTGAAAATATCGTTTGGTAATTTAATGTCTTTTAATGAAAATATGCAAACGATATTTTTATTAAGAACTTATTGTTGATTAAACTTACTTGTTATCTTAAATTTAATATCATTTTTGAAAAGATTAATTGCAAAAAAAATTATTTTGAAAAGTCAAAATATTAGAATATTTATTCAAGTGGTTCAAAATATTAGAATATTTCACATTAATTCTCCTTTAATTATTACCAATTCTTAACTGGTGGCATCATTGATTAAATTCAGACTATTATTTTTAAAATCAGTATTCTTTTTTGCAGTTTGTTTCTTTTTCGTCTTAAAATGGGCCGTGTGAGTGATATTCCTGAATCTACTAAACTTCGTATGGTTGATTTGTATCGGCACGGTAAAAATCAATGTTTTATAGCGAATTATTTACATTGTTCGCAATCGAGCGTTAGTAAAATACTAACACAATATTCAAAAATTGGAAAATTTCAAAATAATCGCCGAAATGGTGGCTGAAAACCAAAAACATCTGCTAGAGATGACAGGAAACTGAAGCATATAGTTAAGAAAAACCGTTTTAAAAGTGTGCGATTCTTGCACCGAAAATGGAAAGAAGAAGGAGTTGAAGTTTCTACATCGACAACATTAAGACGTCTCCATAAATTTAAATTTGAATCTCGTGTACCGAAAACAAAACCTCTCATGACTGCAAGACAAAAGCGTATAAGATTGAATTGGTGTAAATCAAGACGTTTATGGAGCAATGAAGATTGGAAAAATATATTATTTAGTGATGAAAGTATGTTTTGTGTTTCATATGGTAATCAAGGTATTCGAGTTTGGAGAATGAAGCAAGAAGCATTTGATAAAGAATGCCTTAAACGTTCAGTAAAATTTGCTGCTAGTGTCATGGTTTGGGGTTGTATGAGTGCAGAAGGACCTGGAAAGTTATGCATCGTCTACGAAAAGTTTAACTCTCTGATATATCAAGAAATTTTAGAATATTACATGATTCCATCATCAGAACATTTATTTGAAGATGATTTCATCTTTCAACAAGATTTAGCGTCCCCGCATACCTCGGTGTCAACTAAGAATTGGTTCCGCCAACGCAACATTAAGGTACTTCCTTGCCCACTAAATTCACCAGATCTTAATCCCATCGAAAACTTATGGTGTATAATGAAGGAAAAACTTCAAGAAAATCATCCTTCAAGTAAAACTGAGTTAGTGGCACGTATAAAATCTATTTGGGCTAATATTGATAGAAATGTTTGTAAATACCTTGTATATAGTATGCAAGATCGATTGTACGCTGTTATGAAAGCTAAAGGGGATGCTACAAAATATTAACTACCATTTACTTCTTATTCATAAGGTAATATTGTTGCGTAAAATAAAATATTCTAATATTTTGAACCAATCTAAATTTTATTCTAATATTCTGGTGTGTTTAAGGAAGCTGTATACCTAATTTATTGTGCTGTATTTTATATTTTATAAATGTTAAAATCTTATCTAAACATTCCAGATTTAATTTATAAGAAATTTAATTGCATTTACTTAGTATAAAAAATAAATAAATGACAAATAATTTTTTCTTATTACTTTTTGTCAATTATTCTAATATTTTGAATATGAGCTGTAGTAGCACTCATGAATTTTTAATAAACGGACAGAAATCGTTTGAAGAAAAAAAAAATCATATTTAAGATATCCAGAAACGTAAAATACAGGGCTTTCTTTAAATGTGGTGTGTGTGTGTGTGGGGGGGGGGGGAAGATTTAATAAAAATAATATTGCCCAGTTAAACTAATGATATTGAGATCACAGGCTATGCACACTGGTTGTACTATTACAGCCTTATATAATAATGGACTTCGAAAAACAAATTAAGGGAGGAAACAGCCTACCACAATTTTTTTTATACTTAATGATTGAATTCAAAAACTTATCAGTAATACGCCTTATCATATAATAAACCTGTATTCAAAATTCGTAGCAAGTCGGATATTTCTGCATGAAAACCCATTTATGTAATTTAAGAAGAAGTTCCCCCTTTACCTCTTTTATACTAAACCATTAAACTTCCATAACTATTGCGACATTCAACTCATTAAAAAGAACCTACATCCAAAATTCAAAGCAAATCGAATGAAACTCCATTTAGCTAACTTAAGAGCGGTAATCGTCCTTAACTTCCTTGATATTTAATAAAAGAAGCCCACAATTAATCAGGGAAGCTTATCACTATGAACCTGTATCTCAAATTGGAAGGAAATCAGTTAATTCTGCATGAAGAACCGTTTACCTAAATTAAGAGGCGTAGTTTCCCTATCCTCCCTATCCCCCTATCCCCCCTTCCAATGAATTCCAAAAACAAATCAGGGAAGTGTCTTATCAGAATGAGCCTATATCAAAAATTTGAAGCTAATAGGTAAATTTTACTTACTAAACACATTAACCTAAATTATGGGGTGGTTACCCTCCATTCCCCCCTTTATACTTATCCAATGAACGCCCAATACTAATAGCGGAGGCACCTCATCAGAATGATCCAATATCTAAAATTTGAATGAAATTTGATAATTCTGTATTTAAAACCCATTTTTCTGAAAAAGGGGGGGTAGCTTCCGTCCTCAATACTTATCCAATGAGCTTCAAAAATTAATCATGGAGGTGTCCTCATCAGAATGATCCTATGTATAAAATTTGAATGAAATCTGATAATTCTATATGAAGAACCCATTTATCTAAATTAAGTGGGAGGGGGGATTAGTCTCCGTTTTGCTCCTTATATTTATCCGATGAACTTCCAAAAGTAATCATGGAAAAGCCTTATCAGAATGATCCTGTGTCTAAAATTTGAATGAAATTTGATAATTCTGTATTAAAAACCCATTTTTCTGAAAAAGGGGGGTAGTTTCCGACCTCAATACTTATCCAATGAGCTTCAAAAATTAATCATGGAGGTGTCCTCATCAGAATGATCCTATGTCTAAAATTTGAATGAAATCTGATAATTCTATATGAAGAACACATTTATCTAAATTAACGGGAAGAGGGGATTAGTCTCCGTTCTTTGCTCCTTATATTTATCCAATGAACTTCCAAAAGTAATCATGGAAAGGCCTTGTCAGAATGATCCTGTGCCTAAAATTTGAATGAAATTTGGTAATTCTGCATGAAAAACACATTTATATAAAGTGAGGGGAGAGGCATTAGCCCCCGTTCTCCTTCTTATACTTATAAAATGCACTTACAAAATCTAATCAAGGTAACGCCTTATCAGAATAAACCTATATCCAAAATTTTACACGTTTTAAGGGTAAGAGAGTCCAAAAAACATGTTTTTACAAAACATCTGCCTGTGAGTTTGTCAGTCTGTGACTTTGTCTGTCTGTATGTGACATGAATTTTGTGGGCACTCTATCTCAAAACCTAATACACAGAATTAAAAAACATATATGGGGAAGACTGGGGCACATGTGAAAATGGGGCATATGAGAACATTGCCATTTTTCACTAGTTATTATATGCTTTTTTTATTTCAAAAAATTACCAAAGATGGTAGTACCAATAGACTTATGGAAAAATTTTTTGAAGCTCTTCGACATTTTGTTTGTCCCCAAGAGCCAAAATACTGCTTACTGAACTCAAAAGTAAAATCTCCAACTTGCTAAGAGAATAATTTTATTTATTTATTCATTTTTTTTATTTTTTATTTTTTATTTTATTTTATTTTATTTTATTTTTATTTTTTTTTTGCTTTAACATATACTATGGCTACTAATAAATATTTATGATAATTTTTATTTCTAAAATTGAGAAATGTTAATGATTTATCATTTTATCTCTTGTGGGAATGTGGGGCACTTCTGAAGAGTCTAGTTGGGGCAGATCAGAACACGTCATTAAATTCTCCAATAATCATTCAATGGTTCTGTTCCTTTCAGTTAACTGCGTGAAAATAATGCCCGTTGTATCTGTAAATGTATATTGATGTAACCTTACTACTAATCAAAATAATTTAGTACACAACCCTTTCGGGTCTGGTGTACTATTATTAGTACACGTCTTTTAATGGAGTATTATTTAGTTTTAGAAAAACTTTTGCTACTATTTACATATAGTAATATTAGTATGTCTATGCATTTAATATATGACTTTATTTATATTCAGGAATTTAATAATAATAATAATTATTATTATTTCCTTAATTGTAATTTCCTGTCTTTGCGCTGTTTGCGATTCTTTAGTTTTTAACATATATTTCACAATATATTCAACAACAATGTATGTCTATGCATTTAATACATGACTTCATTTATATTCAGGCATTTAATAATAATAATAATTATTATTATTATTTCTTTAATTGTCTTTGTGCTATTTGCGATTCTTTTGTTTTAAATATACATTTCACACTTTGAATTTAAACTAAAAGTTACTATCCTGTCAGAAACATGTGTGATAAAGCCCAAAAAACATTAGAAAGTTGTAATATAAGTTACATTTTGTTGCAATATAATATTTTTTAAACATCTCCGAAAATTCTTTTTTAGCTTATTGTCATATCAATGTTAACTGAATAGTACGCCAAAGAAATGCATCGTTATTTTTCAGAGAATGAAATATCCGTTAAACGGTAATTAATCTATTTGGATAGTATTAATGCTATTAACGAATAAATTTTCTTTTTCTAAAAATTCATACCTGAAAGGGTTAATTTCTTTTAGTTTTTTTAATAAGAAATAGTAACAAACACACACAAGAAAAAAAGAACTTAAATTATGCTTTATTTTTAAGAGCAATTTTTTTTTCAAAATAAAGTATTGCGGCATATACAGCAAAAATATTTATGCTCTTAATAGGTCTAATTAAAAATATTGAAAAAAATATTTTTTGTTTCTGTTTTGTTTATATTATTTGTTGTTGTATATTTTTTACTTTATTAATTTGAAACGAAATTTAATTAAAATATTCGGCAGTGAGCATTTGTCATATATATTATTTTTAAAGTTTTAAAAAATTAATACTTTTCTTAAGGTATCCTTTTTTCCGCCGCATGCAAAAATTTGATTACGGATCTTAAAAAGCTATAATTTTTCTCGTTTTACAAATTCCGGCTAATGTAGCATAAATTAATGTTATTTTCTATGAATCCGCCAAAACTCAAATTTTATTCTATATTATAAATACAAGGTAGAACCCGTCGAAATTCGACGAAAGAAAGTATTTAAGATAAAACTGTTTCATTTATTTAAAATAAACCTCCAAACTTAGTTTCAATAAAAAATGCACCTTATATTGGCAAGTCTAAAAAAATCATATTTAACCTAAAGTTAACAAAATATTATTTTTATAAAACTCAGATGTAGAAATTATTAAAATTAAAGTTTAATCGTAGATGTAGGTTGTAAAATACAATGAAGATCAGTTATTAGGATATAGTTACCAATTAAGTCTCTTATACTTGGTATTCCAAAGTGAAAAAGAAGAATATTTATTCCACTTTGACTCAATCATATCCCCGTGAAATCTAAACCTAGCATCATTTTCATCATCTAAAAATTTACATATGTGCGTCGCATATTCGCATTCTCTTAAAAAAATGATATATTAATTTGGTTATATTAAAATCAGAAAGAAGAAAAAAAGTTCCACAACTTTTCTTTAAAATATATTACTGTAAAGTATTTTATCACATTTAAAATAAGTTTGTAATAAATTATAATTCCCCCCCCCCATTTAATTGATAAATAAAAACGAAATAAAACCAAAATTCACCGGGTTTTAAAATAGACGATATTTGTAAAATAACATATAATTTTAATTTCAGTTTTTTTTCACTTTTTATGAGAAAATGGCAACAAAAAAATACGTAATCTGTTTTTTTTCTCTTTTCTTTTAATAGAAATGGACTTTTGTTGCCACGAATGCAAAAATTGTAATTGAAACTACAAAAAATTAATATAAAAGTAATAAATAAAAATAGAAATTTCAAACAAATTGCATTTAAAAGTACATTTTTTTCCCTATACGATGGTGTAAAAATTGAAAATGTGGGATGTTTATGAGTTAAAATTTTGCAGTAGCAAAAATTGCAAAGCCAAAATTTTATTTCAAATTTCAAGTTGCCATTCGCAAAATGACGTATGCGTTACGCACAGATACGTTTGGCCTTTATAATATAGATTTCTGACTTGTACAAAGTTTGTTTTTGATAGAATTTATTAAATTTGAAAGTTTATTTCTTCATTAATGTATTTTTTACGTGTACGACTATGTGGGAGAAAATTAAATCATACCCCAAACATCTTCAAAATACTCAACAGAATCCTACTGTTTAAAAAGCAAATGTAAAAAGCAATATCTAAAAATAATAATAATAATAATAATAAGTAAAATACGCAATACATTTTAAAACGAAATTGCAGCAATTACCATCTACGTTGAAAGAGTTTTTAATAATGAGCTCATTTTCACAATTTAATGATTTGTATATGTACAAGGAATTATTCATGTACTACATATGCAAAAATTTAATTCAGTAAGGAAGCATATAACATATTTGAATGTTTAGTTTAGCAATTTTCATCAATAGACAAAAAGATAACCGAATTTTTATGTTCAGTCCTGTTCAAAGGACTAGAATACTTTGCGACTTCTTCTCTGCACTTTTTCTATCTTTATCTAAATCCTCAGCTAGAAACCTGTTCAAAAAACCAAAACAATAGAAGCAAATTCCGAGAATCGCAAACATCTGTTTTTGGTAACCAGATAAGGAACTGTCCATTTAATGAGTAAAATAACAAAATCGAGAGGAATTGTGTGCTTTCTAAAGAACAAATCGATCATTTTGTAATTGACCCATTTCCAGTTGTACATTCTAAAAACCACAAGCGATTAAAAAAGTAACCAAGAATCAGAATGGCGTCAATTCTGCATTCTAGTCTATATTCTTATCTGTGCTATAAAGGGTACTTCCTGACATAATGACTGATCATATACGTATATTTGCACCTATCCCGATTTGAGTCCCCAACTACTCTGACGTCAGCAAAATGACGTATACGGGATCTTAATCCAGTGGCGGATACAAGGGGGAGGTCAAGGGGGTCATGACCCCCCTCTGAGTGAAGAAAAGTTATAAAATAAATTTAAAAAAATGAAACATATTGATTTTTTTTCTAATTTATCACTTATTTAACAGTCAGATTCTTTCTGACTTTTTTAAAGCCGTACCCAAAATAAAATAGGTAAGTTCTAACATATCCAAGAAACATTTTTTAATCTTAGATGCAAGATGCCTTATTCAGAACAAATGTGATTGATTAACGTTTTCCATTTTTCAATAAAAGTGAAGAATCTTTCGCGAAATCTGTAAACTGTAGAATTTTAAACTGAATTTCAGGTTGTGGCAGCCAATTGCTCTCTCATGACGGCTTTTTGTAAGTGTCAAGTCCTAAAAATTTCCATAATAATGCTGAATTTTTTGGTTAAAAAAAAAAAAACGGAATTTTTTTTTTTTTTTTGGCATTTGAATAAAATTTATATATTTATATTTATAAGAATATGCATTTTTTTTTTTTTTTTTTTTTTTTTTTATGAATGAAAGTATCCGGGATCCGCCCTTGTCTTAATCAGTGGGGCCTTAATCAGGGTCTCAACCAAAGTAAAATTCTCTGTGACTGGATTTAGGTCCCGTTCTGATTAGCGGGATGTATATCAGTGGGACGTTAATCAGGATTTCGTGAAAAGTGAAATGCACAACACTGGATTTATATCCCACTTTCTTGTGACATCAAAATGACGTATACGGGATCTTAATCAGTGGGACCTTAATCAGGGTCTCAACAAAAGTAAAATTCTCTGTGACTGGATTTAGGTCCCGTTCTGATAGCGTTATGTACAGGGTGATTCCAAATTTTTTTTACAATAAAAGAGGGGTGATAGTACACATCAAGACAAACAATATTAAATAGGAGACCAAGGGTCCAAAACGTTTTCCTAAGGAGATAGCCGCCATTAAAGTTTAGGGACCAAAATTTCAAATAAACATAAAAAACGGAAAAATTGGTCGATTGATTTGCGGTTTTCACTAAAATTATTCTTTATGTCGGCACTTTCTTGAAATTAAATTATAAAGATAAATTTCAAAAAATGCCGATAGAGGGCGCTTTAGACTTTGGATTAACGAACAACTATTTTTTGCCGGTATGTTTTGCATCTCATTAAATGTTTTCGTAAGTTTACACTCAAACTTAAATTTTGAGCTCAAAATCTCTAGTTGGGAGTGGTTAAGTAACACAAACTGAGCTGTGTTCAGAGGGTTCAAATTTCAAATGATTAAAAAAACCCCGGAAAATTTGGTCGATTGATTTGCGGTTTTCACTAAAACTATTTTTTATTTAGGTATTTTCGTGAAAATAAATTATAAAGATAAATTTCAAAAAATGCCGATAGTGGCCGCTTTAGACTTTGGAGTAACGAACAACTATTTTTTGCCGTTATGGTTTGCATCTCTTTAAATGATTTCGGAAGCTTAGACTTAAACTTAAATTTTGAGCTCAAAATCTGAATAGTAGGGAGTGGTTAAGTAGCACAAACTGAACTATGTTCAAGGGGGAGGGGGAGGTTCAAATTTAAATTAATTATAGAAAATGGAAAAATTGGTCGATTCGTTTGCTGTTTAAAATAAACTATTCTTTAAAGTCAGTATCTTCTTGAAAATAATTTTTAAAGATAAATCTCAAGAAATTCCGTCAGAGGGCGCCTTAAACTTCAGAGTAACCAACAATTCATTTTAACCATTTTTTTTTGGTTCTAATTAAATGCTTGCAAAAGCATTTTAAATGTTCTCGGAAGCTTAGATTTAAACTTAAATTTTGAGCTCGAATCCTGAATCGTTATGAGGAGTTAAGAAGCGCAAACTGAAGTGTGTTCAGGAGTTGAAATTTAACCCTCTTTCCTCCTCGAACACAATTCAATTTTTCGCTACTTAAACACTCCCAACGATTCAGAATTTCCAGCCCAAAATTTAAGTATATGTATTTGAAAGCATTTAATGAGATTAAAAAAATAACAGTTAAAAATAGTTGTACGCTACTCCAAAGTCTAAGGCGCCCTCTATTGGCATTTTGTGAAACTTATCTTTAAAAATTATTTTCAAGAAAACACTGATTGATCAAGAAAACTGCTGATTTAAAAATTAGTTTTAGCAAAAATCGCAAACGAATCGACCATTTTTTTCCGTTTTTTACAATTATTTGAAATTTGAAATCTCTGAACACAGCTAAGTTTGTCTACTTAACCAATCCCAGCTATTCAGATTTTGAGCTCAAAATTTAAGTTCGTTTCTAAGCTTACGAAAGCATTTAATAAGATGCAAAAAATAACCCCAAAAAAGAGTGTTTCGTTACTCCAAAGTCTAAAGCGCCCTCTATCGGCATTTTTTGAAATTTATCTTTATAATTTATTTTCACGAAAATACCTAAATAAAGAATAGTTTTAGTGAAAACCGCAAATCAGTCGACTAATTTTTCCGTTTTTTAATAATCATTTGAAATTTGAATACTCTGAACACAGCTCAGTTTGTGTTACTTAACCACTCCCAACTACAGATTTTGAGCTCAAAATTTAAGTTTGAGTGTAAACTTACGAAAACATTTAATGAGATGCAAAACATACCGGCAAAAAATAGTTGTTCGTTAATCCAAAGTCTAACGCGCCCTCTATCGGCATTTTTTTAAATTTATCTTTATAATTTAATTTCAAGAAAGTGCCGACATAAAGAATAATTTTAGTGAAAACCGCAAATCAATCGACCAATTTTTCCGTTTTTTATGTTTATTTGAAATTTTGGTCCCTAAACTTTAATGGCGGCTATCTCCTTAGGAAAACGTTTTGGACCCTTGGTCTCCTATTTAATATTGTTTGTCTTGATATGTACTATCACCCCTCTTTTATTGTAAAAAAAAATTGGAATCACCTTGTATATCAGTGGGACATTAATCAAGATTTCGTGAAAAGTGAAATGCACAAGCACTGGATTTATATCCCACTTTCTTGTGACGTCAAAATGACGTAGTGGGACCTTAATCAGGCGCCTCAAAAGAATGCAATTGATTCTACCTTTTAATGAAATGAATCCTTATAAATTTGCACCATGCTCCACTAGTTGCCATACATTTTCTTATGAAATTAGAATCGGAGTCCTTTTCTCACAGCTGTTGTTCGTTATAGCCGATTCTTAAGATTTTGGAGGTTCGCTATAAAAGGACAAATTAGTATTAAATACAATAGGAAAACGGCGGGACCAAAATTTTCGTTTGTTATATCTATGAGTTTGTTGTATACCAGGTTCGCTATAACGGGATTCGTCTGTAAAATAAAATTTGCCTTACTTAATAGACGATTTTTGAAACTGTGCAATTGAAAATAACTTAGTATTGATGACTGAATAAAATTTGTGTAAGAGACGCCAGAGTGCAAAGGATTAATATGTGCATTTTTGTTATACGGTACACATCCACACATCCAATGTAATGTCCAATTTAACCACACTTTGATAAAAAAGTCCGGAGTAATGGAAACAACGGTTGCTTCAGTTCTCTGTCTCAACTTTGGCAAATCATTAGGTAGCAGCTAAACCTAGACACTATCTTTTATAAAGTTTCAAAAAAAAAATAAATAAATCGCATAGATCTAACGGTTTTTAATTCTTTATCTCAGCAATAATTCTTTTTTGCTAAGAATTCCCTTTTTTTTGCATATGTGGCACTGTAAGTATGTAAATAAGAAAGCAGTATCGTTGTACGTGCATGGTCTCATCTAAACTGTTTGAATTAACCACTTAACCGGCGACGGGTATGGGGAAACAGTGCTTTATCCCCCGACTTATCTCGGGGCAGCCGTTGAAGTGGTTTTGTGACCTTGAATCAAATAGACCGGGAGGCGGCAGCACAAACAACCACCTCATCGAGTTCACGGATTAAAATCAAGGATTAGTCAAATTTCGATTCCTATATTAAAACTCACACGGTCTGCCAAGTCATACCTTGGTGGAAAACAAACAAAAACCTGATTTTAGCAGTTGATTCATAGGCTTACAATTATGTTTTTCTGCTCCGAATACTCCGCATGTTTTCATACTTATGTATGCAAGAGAGCACACTGGTAAACCTATGTGTCAATCGCTGAAGTCGAGTTTTAGGTTTGTTCAACCAAGATATGACTTGATAGACCCATTAACTTTTAATATTTGAATCGAGATTTAACTGTTCCTAAATTTTCATCAGTGAACTCGATGAGGTGAATATCTGTGTTACCGCCTCCCGGTCTAAAACATTCTACAACTCTTATAGTGGATGCAATTAAACTTTATAACCGAGACTTTCATTTATTGACATCCTGTATAGTGAAAATAAAAACTAAAAACTGACATTTTCTTACATTTTTATCTGTCCTTAACTTCAAGGCTTAACTAATCGATTGAAATTTAATAAAAATATGTTCCTGAATTTTTCCAATAGAAATTTATAACGACATGAAAAGAAAGCTTATTCTTTCTAAGAAAAGAAAGCTGTCTTGAATTTTTTGCCCTTTTAATTGATGTTTTAGTATCAAGAAAATAACAAGACAAAGCATTATTTTCCCTCTTTTTTTCCTTTCATTTCTAACACAAAAGAGTTATTTTATATTTTTTCTCCCTTTATCCAAAAATCGATTTGCCAAGATACAGTTTGTACGATAGATGGCACTGTAAAATTTAGCTGTATAGTTGACTATCCTTTATTTTCCACTTTTATTTTAACGTAGAAAAAAATTTTCTTTTAGTAGTTTATTTAGAGTTATGCGGGTGTGCTTAATTTTAAAATTAGCAGGAGGCATACTTTCTCTCTTTCAAATAAAATAAAATAAAGTAAATAAATAAATAAAAATTGTAATTTAACAAATTACGATGGTTATTGGGAAAACGATATTTTCAAAGACGAAAACTTTAGCATAAATAAATTCTGTAATAAAAAACAAGTTGGATATTGCACGTGAAGCCTAGCAAATGAGGTACGTTAGTACAATTACGAAATTTAAAAAATATCACTCTCATATATCAATCTCATAAAATTGTAAATAGTTAATTACAATTAAAATGGGCACCAAACAATGTTCTCCTTATACCATTATGTAGTGGAATACTTTTGTGTTGCCTTATAAATCAATAAAAAATGTTCTTTGCACCACAGATTATGCAAAATGTATATTATAATATGTACTTTATAGATTCATATCAATTTTATTGTGTTCGAATGAGATAACACCAATAAAATGTATTTGAAACTTTTTCCCCCATTGACGATAATGTAACGGAATACTTTTGATTGTCCCTGTAACTGAAATATACATCCTATTTTGTGAAAATTTGAAATGACTCGACAAAATTATGTAATAATTATATATTTTAAATTTCAAACGATTAATATGCATTTGAAACTTCCCCCCCCCCCCTGACCGTAATGTAATGGAATACTTTTGATTTTCCCTGTAATTAATCTATGAATCCGATTTTCATAAAATTTGAAATGACTCGACAAAATTATATAATAATTAAGTATTTTAAATATCAAACGATTAAAATGCATTTCATACTTTTTTATCCATTGACCGTAATGTAATGGAATACTTTTGATTGTCCCTGTAATTAATCTATTCATCCGATTTTCATAAAATTTGAAATGACTCGATAAAATTATGTAATAATTATATATTTTAGATTTCAAACGATTTGGTTGGGTAGTTTTTGCGTTGTTATATGCAGACGGACAGACGTACGGACTGAGCGATAACTATAGGTGCTACGTATTTACATAATTAAGAACGCACCTAAAAACGAGATGAAACCTGCCGAAATTCGACGTTAGAAATAAGTTTTAAAATGTCCTCATCAATTCATTCTTCTTTGGATTTCATTTTCTCTAAAACGGATCCAATGTTTTAAGCTATTTAATTTTTATGCAAAAATGGAGAAAATATTTTTTCAATAATATAAGGACAATTTCCAGAAGAAACAGAATTTTAATGCTTCGACTGATAATTTCTTTACGCGGTTTCCTCATTCCCTTTCCATAATCGTGATGACTTAGCCATTTCCACAAACGGGATAATTTTCTTGTTATAATTCAACATACCCAATGGATCCTTAAAAAGTAATAAAGTATAAATCTTATCATAATCTGATTCAAAAAATGGTTTAAGTAGTTTGATATTATATTAATTTTGTATTCTACATAAACTGAATGTCTATCTTTTTCGTAAGCAGATTTCAGTTTAGTGAAAAAAAATTTTTGATTAGAAATTATGAATTAACAGCACAAAAATTTAATCGGCGATTTGTTTTTAATTTATTTATGGAATGTTATTGATATTGTAATGCAACATGTTGGAAATTATGTGTCAATCCGGGCAAATGAGGTGCGTTCGTACTATAATTAATTTTATAAACATTCAGAGCTTGTTGCATTTTGTCAAACTCTTATGAAAAAATGCATGCATACAAAATTTGATACGATTATATATTTTCAACACAGTAATACAAAAATAATAGGACTTAATTTTAAATAGGACGTAATCAACATGGCAAACCTAGAATCATTACCTATCATGGTATATCCTAAAAATGCGTAACTCATACGAAAACTACTTTTAAGCTATTTTCATTCATACTCTTTTAACTTTTATAAGTTCTTTTGTGTTACTATATACATGATCTACAGCATTTATAGATACAACGTAATCTGCCAAAGTGTAATTAAACATAAAAACTCATATCACAGCTAAAAATGCACTTCCAGCAAAAATCTGTAATATACACTTTGTCTGGTATCATATAGTATCTGAAACCTTTTTTTGAGTTCCTGTAAATACTGTTAGCATTTTTTATTATACAGCAAGTAACTTGTCATAAATCTCAGCAATGTACATCATTTTCATTATGTATGAAATAATTTAACATGATTGAAATAGGTCAAAAGCATTGTTTTCCCATCTATCATTATGTAACGGAATTCTTTTGTGTTGCACTGCAAATACATGATAAATGTTCTTTCGACTATATATTCTACAGAATGTATATTTTAGAGCACTTCATTAATGCATATCAGTTTTATCCTGCTTGAAAATCTAAAGCACCATTAACACGCTCGCTGCCTCTTACATGAAGATGTGATGATAGTTAATGCCGCATTGTAGAAGTGGGTTTTTTCCCCAGAAGCCGATTTACTTTTTATATCAAAAAATCAGTGAAAGATTTTCCCCGCACCAGCGCGTGACTGGCTATTGGACATCACCCCACATCACGCGCTATCGCGTGAGTGGCAGCCAACGTGTTAAACAAACGAGAAACAATCTTTTCCAATTGACCGTAATGTAATGGAATACTTTTGATTGTCTCTTTTATCAAACTATACATCCGATTTTCATAAAATTTGAATTGGCTCCATAAAAGTGCGCAATAATTGTATATTTTAAATTTTAAATAATTCGATTGGGTAGTTTTTGCTCTTTTATAAGCGGAGAGACGGACAGACTGAAAGAGGACTGTAGGTGCAACGTATTTACAGGGCTCTCAAATGGTCCACGAACTGAACATCATTAATAACAGAAAATTTTATGATAAGTTTCTGCAGTATTTGCGCTAGAATTGACCTTCGAAGGTGTTCTCTGTGCAATTCGCAAGAAAAATCTAAAAAGAATTTTTTTCTAAGAAAATATTGATGTTCAGTTGGGGGGCCATTTGGGAGCCCTGTATTTACATAATTACGAACGTACCTAAAAATGAAAGTTGGTCAGGTGAGAAATCGGAATGTCTGATTGAAAAATCAGCCAGATATCGGGATGTGCACTGCGTACGTCTTTATCAGGAATGACTGAAACAGCATAGCGTACGTTGCTTACATCATATGGTTCAAGAGGTTAATAATATATAACAAGTTGGAAATTGCACGTGAAGCGTAGCAAATGAGGTGCGTTCGTACGATAACGAAATTTTGAAAATATTACTCTCATATATCAATCTCATAAAATTTTAAATAGTGAATTACAATTAAAACGCTCATCAAACAATGTTCTCCCTATACCATTATGTAATGGAATACTTTTACACGGCCTTGTAAATCAGTAACAAATTTTCTTTGCACCACAAATTATGTAAAATGTATATTATAATATGTTATTTATTGTTGCATATAAATTTCAAGTTCGAATGAGTGTAACACCATTAAAATGGATTTGAAACATTTTCCCCATTGACCGTAATGTAACGGAATACTTTTGATTGTCCCTGTAATTGATCTATGCATCCGATTTTCATAAAATTTGAAATAACTCGACAAAATTATGTAATAATTATGTATTTCAAATTTCAAACGTATAAAATACATTTGAAACTTTTTTCCCATTGACCATAATGTAATTGAATATTTTTGATTGCCCCTGTAATTGATCTATGCACCCAATTATCAAAAAATTTGAAATAATTCGACAAAATTATGTAAAACTTATGTATTTTAAATTTCAAATGATTTAAATGCATTTGAAACTTTTTTCCCCATTGAGCGTAATGTAATGGAATACTTTTGATTGCCCCTGTAATTGATCTATTCATCCGATTTTCATAAAATTTGAAATGACACGACAAAATTATGTAATAATTATGTATTTTAAATTTCAACCGATTCGGTTGGGTAGTTTTTTCGTTGTTATATGCGGACACACGGACGGACTGAACGACCACTATAGGTGCTACGTATTTACATAATTACGAACACACCTAAAATGGAGTTATAAATGCTTAAGACACCTACTACTGACTGAAAAAGACCCGGATGATAGTATAAAGTCTATATGGGGGGGGGGGGGTCTATTCAAATATCTCGCTCATATTTTAATATTTTGACGTGATTTTTTGTATAGAATAGCTGAAGACGATCCACAATGGGCCTAGTTTTTACTTTTTCGATTTTGGTTTCAGATTAAAAAAAAAAAAATACTTTAACTTTCAGAACCGGTTTGAACAGGTTATGAAACTGAAACTATACTAATATAAAAAGAATATAACCCAAATCAAAAAAGTAAAAACTAGGCCGGTTGTGGTTCGTTCTCAGCTATCCTATGCAAAAAATGTCACGTCAAAATAATAAAATTTGTGCGAGATATTAAAAAAAAAAAAAAAAAAAAAAAAAAAAAAAAAAAAAAAAAAAAACGCCATTATAGACTTTACATTAACATCCGGGTCTATTTCAATCAGTACTGTGGGCTCTTAAATAAATCGAAAGTTCTCGTATCTACTACTAAATACTATTGTGGTTGAATGATCGTTTACTTTGGAGATATTTATAGGATCCCTCTTCAGATTTTGATTTATCTTTTGATGCATTTCTCCTTTCCAATACTCTTTCTTTCAACAAAAAGTGTTAACTGCTCTCTCCTCGGTGGTTGCATAGAAAGATATACACGAAGACAAACTGAAACCTAAAAGTTATTTTTATTTCGAAAAGTCGAAGTGCCGTAGTTCTTTTTTTACGTACACAAACACACAAAAAAAGTAAAGACATTTAGGATGGTCCCATAAATCATTTATCATACTTTATCTTTAAAGATTAACTTTAGAAGTATTGAGTAGAAAAATGTAAATTGGAAAGACGCCATAGATATTAATATTAAGTCTCACTGAAGAGTATAAAATTTTGATATTCCGACAATTTGAGTTCTCTATTAACCCTTTGAGGGATGTCGTTTATAGTCTGCAAATGCTTAATTTTAATGACCAAATTGGGAAACGGCACCAGTAATGTTTTTTTTCGTACAATGTCAATCTCATAATATATTGTTACGAATTTTGTAAATACTTAGTGTTTGTACTGTAAAATAATGTAAATAATCTTATTAAGCTCCATTCCTTTGCTAATATTAGTTTTTGTACATTGGCCCTGTTATCAAGCAAACTTGTCTATTAGTTTCAGTGAATGTCTATGATAGCTTGGCGAAATATTAGAGATATCGCCAAGTTGGCGTCACTTTTGACGACTAATTTTGGTCGCCTAATTTGGCGATAT
The DNA here is from genome assembly GCA_964019185.1 of Maratus speculifer. NCBI lineage: Eukaryota > Metazoa > Arthropoda > Arachnida > Araneae > Salticidae > Maratus > Maratus speculifer. Next base: position 52,997,500 of record OZ025296.1, read on the forward strand.
ATCGCCAAGTTAGCGACAAACTTGGCGATTGTTGGCGATGGTAACCCTTCCCTCTCTATGGTAACCCCCTTTTAGATATGCTGATACATTGAATGTTAGTCCGTGGTTTTCTGGAATATTCGAGAAGCCTGTGGAAATTTCCAGAACATGCTGCAAGCCTATATAAAGAGAGCAATACGAGCTGTTGTTATTATTTATCAGTCAGTCATTGAGTGAACAACTAGGCGATTGTTAAGCAAGTTTGCTTGAGTTTTATCTATGTTGTTTTGAATGTTATTAAGTGTTGAGACGTTGTATAAAGAGTCTCTGGGACCTATATCTGTATTTGTACGATAGATTTGAGCAGTTATTTTTGAATGTAATATTTGTGAGCTTCGAAGACTCTGTTGTTCTGAAGATCTGTAAATAAATTATTTTCTACTTTTCTAAGAGACAAGATTTGGAAGTTGTCTAACAATAAGACCAAAAGAACCCTATATACGCTGCAACAATATATATGACGGAAGATTTTGATTATTTTCAAATAAATTTATTCGTAAATTGCGATCTGAATGAATTATTAGAACATTTTTTGAGCAGAAATGAACTACCCCTAAAAGGTTTAAATCTTTGCGGTCGAGCTTTTGCAAATAGACGTCTGTGCTTTTTACGCATGATTGATTTTTTATATTCTATTTCGCCACTATTTTTTTAAAGTAAATTTTTCAGTATATTTCTCTTGCACGTGTTCTCAAAATACAATTAAAACATTCCGAAATTGCACGTCAAACGCAGCAAATGAGGTGCGTTCGTAGTATAACGAAGTTTTAAAAATATTTAGATCTTGGTATACAGTATTTCGGATACAGTATTGTATCCGAAATCTTTTGTGTGTTTTTGTAAATATTATCTGTTTCTATTATATAGAAAGAAAATTGTAGTAAACCTCAGCAACGCACACCAGTTTTATAAAATTTGAAGCAATTTAATATAAATAAAACGGCTCCCAAATAATGTTTTCCCCATATTTTTATGAAATGGAATACTTTCGTGCGGCCCAGTAAATTAATAACAAATATACTTTGCACCATAGATTGTTTAGAATCTATATTTTAGTGCATAGTTTATAAATGCATGTGACTTTTATTATTTTCGAAACAGTAGAACACCATTGAAATGCACTTAAAACTATTTTTTCCCATTGGCCGCAATGTAACAAAATACATTTGATTGTCCCTATAATCAAACTATGCATCTGATTTTCATAAAGTTTGAAATGATTCGACAAAATTACGCTGAAATCATGCATATTAAATTTCAAACGATTTCATTGGGTAATTTTTGCGTTGTTATAAGCGGACGGACTGAAGGAGCTACATATCTATATTATTACGAACGCACCTAAAAAGTAGTACCAACGGAATAAATTCGCTTAAGAGATGCCTGTGCCTGGGTGGAGTACTTCGATCAAAAAGTTTAAGAAATTTAGTTTGTCCAGGTGAGTGCGGTTCTTATTTTTTCAGCCAGTCCTATTTACGAACAAATGTCTACGCTTTATTTAAACGAGACTTTCTACAGAACTTTCATGTAATTGAACAAGAAGATACTATTCGTAAATATGGTGCTATTATTATAAATTCGATAATCAAATAGATGTTTACGGCTAAAAAGTAAGGTTAGAATGTATCAGTTTGTATTTATTCTAACCCATTTGCATCCGAAGCCTGCATTTCATGAATTATTTCTTTTTCATTCGAAAAATTAGAACTCAAGTGAAAAATTCTGATTCTGAAAAGTAGTTTTTGCCCCTTTTTGATAAGATATTTTTCGCGATTTTGTAAAAAAAAATTTCTTCCGTAATTTCTGATATGGATTCGCAATTTCAGAGTGAAAAAGAAATTCTTAAAAAGGACTGAGTCATAAATGACTCATTGCTACCACTGAATTTTTACATAGACCTATAGGCCGAGCCTGATTACAAACGGGGCACTCTCCCACCAATAAAATTATATAGAAATTTTCGTCTTGCTTAAACGCCTTTTTCATTCAAAATTTCTATCATGAATAAAGAATTTTTTTAATTTCTTTTTCCTGGTGGGAGTGTGCCCCGTTGATAATTAGGCCCTGTCTATAGGCGGCAGCATAACCAATCACCTCATCGAGTTCACGAAGGAGAATCTAGAATTGTTCAAATCTCGATCCATATATTGAAACGCAATCGGTCTAGCCAACTCGTATCTTGGTGGAAAACACCTAAAAAAACAATTTCAGTAGTTGACTCACAGGTTTACCATAACGTTTTTCTGCTCTGGATCCTCCATTTTTTTTATACTTTTGGGTGCAAGAAGGCAGAATGGTAAATCTACGAGTCAACCGTTAAAATCGGGTTTTTATGTGTTTTTCACCAAGATACGACTTGGTAAACTGATTGCGTTTTAATATGCGAATCGACATTTAACTAATTTTAGATTTCTATACATGAGTTCAATAAGATGTTGTTTTTCTACTCCCTCTGTCTGATAAGCTTAAAATACTTTATTCTATATGTAAAATTAAATTTTATTTAAGTATTTACACATACTTTATTTTATGTGTTTGATAAAATTGTGCAAGAATTTCACTGAAAAAAGATGCATACAACATTTTAATAAAATTTTTTTATTTTTACTTAAGAAAGGTGTTATAGTAAAAATAAATGACATTGACATGTTTCGGAACCGTCAAATAAGTTCCATAGTCATAATATAAATAAAAATAAAATTTCAAAATATTTCACGGTCAATACAAATGATACGCGACAATGAGATATAAACAACAAAAAACACACAAAAAAACCACGCGCTCTATTGTAAAAAATTAAATTAAAATATAGACCATGATCTAAAAGAATTTCCAACATGGTTCATCCCATTCAAGCTCTCACGAGAAATTTATTTATTAATCCTAACCATAACTTAGGGATAATAAAAGAAACGGTATCATTGCAAACCAGATTTTTACGCGTATAAAAATATTTTGAAATTTTATTTTTATTTATAGTATTATGATTATGGAACTTATTTGATGGTTCCGAAACATGTCAATGTCATTTATTTTTATTATAACACCTTTCTTAAGTAAAATAAAAAAAATTTATTAAATTGTTTATATAAAAGGTAAAGGTTTTAATATCTGGTGATTTAAAAGAAAAAAAATCAATTGGATTTAATAACTTTTTATCATAAGATGCTTACAAATATAGACATGCAAACAGTAAATACAACAAACTCAACGTGAGTGAAAAATAAGCCAGAGCCAGAATCGAACCCGGGACAGCAGTATTACAGACTGTTGCTCTAATGCTGCGGTCCGGAGTTCGATTCCTGGCTCTAGTTTATTTTTTACTCCCAGATGGGTTTGTTGTATTTACTGTTTGTATGTATGTATGTTATTTGTATGTAGTTTTATGATTTGAATGCAGGCGCTCTTTGTGTGTGTATGTGTGTTTTAATTTCACACAAGTTATAAATTTTTGCTTTCCTGAAAAATCGTAGTTTTCAAGTAAAAAAGCCCATTTTCTCTTAAATTGCCTAGTGATTTCGATGAAATTTATTTAATGGTAGAGTATACATGTTCATGTGTGGCAGACAGTTTTTCGATTTTTTAATTCGTTTAAGGAAAGAAAATCATAAAAATGGAAAATTTCTGAAAATTTGCCATCGTTTCAAAATTAAAAGTTTTAGACACAGAAAGATCTGTCTGGCATACATCTTGAAAGTAACACTGTGAATTTGGATTTCAAATTTCCTTAAAATCGATGAGATAGTTTCCGAGGAAACGGATCTTAACCCCTTAAATGGTTAATTCTTTTCCGTTCAATGAATTGAAAATAGCGGACTCACACCATTATTATTTAAATAAAATATTCGTAAAGTTTAACGAATAAATTTTTGCTTTCCTGAAAAATCGTAGTTTTCAAGTAAAAAAGCCCATTTTCTCTTAAATTGCCGAGTGATTCCGATGAAATTTATTTAATTTATTTATTTCATGTGTGGCAGACAGTTTTTCGAATTTTTAATTCGTTTAAGGAAAGAAAAATTATAAAAATGGAAAATTTCTGAACATTTTCGCCTTTCAGTAGTATGAAAATTTTCTCAAAAGTAATAGTGGTGTCAAAAAGCTTTAAATGATGAAAAAGCGAATTCGTCTTGCTCGAACGGCGTTCGGGCAAACCAGTTAAGGAGTAAAACTCGCATATTTCACATAGGCATTGCAACCAGTCTTGTCTTCTTTTAAACTCTCGGGGTCGAGCGACCAGTATAAGTGCCGCGCGAGGTGCTCAGAAACTTTGATTATTCACACTGGTATATTTTTATTGGAAAATTTGTCATATTTAACCTGAGCATTTTTGCGATTCAGTCAGACAAAAATTTTTGCTTGAAAAAACCGGCGATAAAAGATTAAAAGTAAGGTAAAAGACGCTCGTACGAACGAATTAAAGGCATTCCGATGTTTCAAATTTCCATTGCTTCAAATTTCCATTTCTTGAAATGACAACTCTTTTCGCCAATGTCCGCAGCAATTTTCGACATAGTTAAAATTTGTGTAGTGTACAACATGCGAAATTGTTTGAAACAACGCAGGGTTCGTACGCTTCGAGGGTTTTTAAGCACCTTTTAGTAACACATGTGTAAAAAAAATATTTGCTTTATTGGATGAAAAAAATGTTTATCTTCAGACACACACTCTTAAAACGAAACAGCTGATTTGGCTTCTCATGAAAGAGCTGTAATTTTTTCGATCATAAAAGAGTTGTTTTTCAAACGATTAAATCTTCTTGATCTAAATTGGTTATTTAAATAGCTCAACTTCATTTAAATTGGTTAAAACTCGAGTTATTTCAGCTCTTTTTTGAGAAGCTGCTTTTCAACACTGAGATGAGTGGATTTCAGCTCAACTTGAGCTATTTTGTGGCTGACTTTTTAAGAGAGCAGCTACCAGTATTTTACGAAATTACTGATGTTGAAACACTTAAAATACTCCGACTCCCTAGATGCGTACGGATCGTGCAAATGAGTTCGTGAAAGTGAGAATTTTTTTGTTTTCAAGGTTTCAAAATAAGCGTTACAGGGGAAAATCTCTCAGTCAGAAATGAATTATGGTAATCAAGAGATTCAACCATTATAGCTTGCGTTAAGCCTAAAATGCCGGGGAAAGAAAGGTGTAAAGAACGCCAACCGCAGAAAATATAATTTACTGTACCGTTGCGATGAAGTACTCGGCTGATTGATGAGCAAATAGAGAATTTTTTATAGGAATTGTTTCGGCAAGTGATTACTCCAATTACATAATTGGCATTTGTTAAAGAATTCAAAAATATATGCAGGATTTTTTTAATAGTGTATAAGTGAGGAGGAGGGGGTCGTAAACTATTTATCTAGAATGTTTAACTTTTTAAAAAATACATGTGGATATCATATGTGGTTATCTTTAAATTTATGGTGTGGATACATATGTGGATATCTTTAAATTTAAAAAAATAAAGAAACAGAAAAAAAAACTTTTTAAAAGTATTTCTTAATGTAATTAAATGTTAAGCAAAAAGGTTAATTCTCTATCTTAAGAAAATGGAAGAAAAAATGAAAACAAAGTGTGAATATATAAGCACGCATATCATAAAGAATTATCCAACAGCAAAACCCGCGAATGAAAATTCTGCAGAAAACGTGCTAAATGCATCAATTAAAAATGTATTAATTGTAATATAGACAAAAGAAGTTATCTTATATTTAATTAAAAAATAGTCCGATTCAGCGATTTAATATATTTTTAATTATGTCTCGTAAGAAATTATATTTCAGATATAAATCAAATTTAAAAAGCGACGAAAAATCTCCCTAATGAATCTTTAAATCGAAGATATATTTTTACTGTCTTCTCATAGAGACAGGCTTAAAAAATATTTCTAGTATTTTTATACGTTTTCAAATATTTTTTTATGTTATATATATATATTTTCATTTATTCAATTTTGCTAATAAAAACCACTTTTTTATAAAAAAAAATAATAAAATAAAAAAAAAAATAATAAAATAATAAATAAATAATAAACAAATAAATAAACAAATAAATAAATAAAAAATAAAATAAAACAAGGCTTAAATTTTTTTTTTATTTTTTTTAAACTATTTATAAAATAGTTGTTGTCCTCGATAGAGAATTGGAAAATCTGAAGTATATGTGAATCTTGTGATTGGTTGAATTTCGCAACTTATTTTATTTTGTTTTTCTGATTGGTCCAAGTTTAATGTCCAAAAGCGGAATACTTCTGTTGCCACTATGACAAAAAAAAGTAATAAACACATATAAAAATAACAATAATAACTTGAAAACAAATTGTGATAAATATTTCAAACAAATTTCATTTAAAAGTGCATTTTTTACTCTACGCAATGGGGCAAAAAATAAAAATGTGCGACGTTTAGAAGCTAAAAATTTGCAGTTACGAAAATTGTAAAATTGAAATTACATTTAATTTTTTTTTTTTTTTTTTTTTTTTTTATAATGGGTCCAGGAATATTAATGATTAATCCATGTCGTACGTAATATGAAGCGTTCAGAAGTCAGTCTGATTAACTCCATCCAATAAAAATGCACATTTTAAACAGTTAAAGTTGTATATCTATAAACTACTGTTTTTTTTTATCATTGGTCTAGGAATATTAATGTTTAATGCACTGCGTAAGTAATACATGAATCGTTATGATCATCATAAAAATTATGATGATCATTTATTATTATTACTAATTTAAATATAGGATTTATTTATAATTCTTTAAAATTTTAGTCTTTGAAAATATCATTTCGCAAATAGTGGTTGTACATTGTTAAATTAATTTTTTTTTTTTTTTTACTATTTTGAAAATGATTGTTGTTTTTGGTCGAAAATAGACCTTGTAGTGTCCGCATTTTATTTTATTTTATTATTAATCTTTTTTTTTTTGGTTAAAATATTAAAACTGCTATATCAGCTACGAAATAAAAAGTACAAACGTATTAAAAGATAAAGTTAAAAAAAGATTATTACTGAGTTTATTTAAAATGCAAATAATGATAATAATAATTATAAATTAACATTACGAAAAAATATGTTTAAATATGAAAGCATTGTGCACGGATAAAAAAAATCGCTTTTATTTTTTCTTGAATGAACTAATATTTGGCAGTTAAACTCTTAAATAAGAAAAAATATATGGAAAAAATATGAGTACTTTTGTGTTAGCTATAGACAGTTTTCACCAATAACAGTATTTATATTTCGCATGTATAAATTACAAAAAATATATTTGTTGTTGTTTTGGCATATGGTATTTTTTCTTATTATTATTTCCTTTTCATTTCTTTATTTAATTAACTTTTTAAAACTAAACATTCCTAACAATATAGCTTACCAAATAATTTAAAATCTAAAAATTCTGTAACAAAATATCATAATGTTTAGAAATAATATTCCTTTTAAAACTTTAAAACTCCTTTAAAGGGGAGAGGGGGGGAGGTTAGTGTGGACAGAAAAATTTAATTTAATTTTATAAAATTCTATGAGCATTTTTAAAATTTCGCAACCCTTTCAAATTGAAGAATGATATTTTCTGTTTATTAATATACAGGAAAGATGATGCATGAAAGATATGCATGAAAGCATGAAAGATAAATACAGTTAAACAATAAGAAAATTGGCAGTTTTTAACATTGATCCATGTGTCCACACTAAACCCTACAAGGGGTTAGTGTGGACAAAACCAAAATATGTTGGGGGCTAGTGTGGACAGGTAATTTTTTCACAAAATTCCATATTATCTAAACTTCTAAGTTTAAATTTCCGTCTAAAGGGTTTATGGAGAAAGAAGCAACACCAACAATCACAAGTTGTGTGATTTTTTTTCTATTATTCCCATTTTTAAATAGGGAATTATTTTTCATATCAAGAAAAGTAAAATGATGTGCTGGATCTTTTTTTCTGCAGAAATACAACATCATAGACACTAAAACCATTTACACTTTCCACTCTGCCTACAAAATATACAATATTGCAACATCTTAGAGTTGGTGACGATGGGATTCGTTTATAATAATGGAACAGTTGATATTTCTCATACTTCTAACCAACATAAAAAAATGTATATACTATTTTATTGAATTAATTTAAAATTAAGGCTGAATTAATCCTCTAAAAATGCAAAATTGGTGAATTTAAACAAAAAAATGGCAAAAGAAAAAATTTCGAATTTCTGCTTGAAATGATTTGATGAAAATTTCACACATACCCTTATTTATATGGAGAATAGTCTTATTTGATGTTTAATGTAGTAATTACATTTGTAAGTAAACATGCTTTCTGTAAATCTTTACATTATAATAAATTTAGTACTTAAAATGCAAATTATGCAGTACAATAAGCTGTCTACACTAACCCCAAGTAGTGTGTCTACACTAACCCCATGCTAACATTGTGAAGTTATTCTTCAGTTATACTCATTTAACCAATTTAATATCTTAATGAAAGTTATAGAAATAAATAAGACGATTTACACTTGTCTTATAGCAACTTGTTTACTGGATTCTAAATATAAATTCTTTGTACTGCAAAAATGAAACAGAAATCGTATTTTTACTTTTCAAGCATGAAGTTAAACTTCTTGCAACTATTCAAAAACTTTTTAATCCTTTGCAATTAAATTTTTGCTTAGTAAGGTGTACAATGTTGTCAATTTGTGTAAATTTTTTGGTAATTTTTCTACATTATTAAAATTGTTATTTTGAATGTCTACACTAACCCCCCCTCTCCCCTAAATGACGCTATATTTTTACTTATATTAGGAAAGATAACGTTACCATCGTTGTCGAAAGAATAATTGTCAGTTTTTCGAAGGATTATTGGTCTGTTGCTCATGATTTATAACCAAGTTTCTTGTTGGAGAGCTTTTTTCTTTTCTTTTTTACTTTCTTCTATCTTTACAAGATGAAAGTATTCGATTCCAAGTTTAAATGGTTTTAAACGTTTTAGAGAGTCAGAGATAATATATATATATATATATATATATATATATATATATATATATATATATATATATATATATATTTACAAAATGTCTGTCTGTGAGACTGTAATCCTGTAACTCCGTCTCTATGTGACACAATGTTTGTGGGCGCTGCCTCTCAAGAAATAATACACATAATTTAATAAAAACTAGCGGCCTTTGCCCGCTACGCTGGTCGGTTTATCTAATCAAAACTTGAAAAACACGAAATATCAATTCTATTATATTCGAAAGAGTGTACCATCATAAAATGTACTTCAAACTATTTTTTCCTATTGACCGTAATGTGATGGAATTTGATTGGCCCTGTTATTAAACTATACATCCGATTTTCATAAATTTTTAATTGACTTGACAAAATTAGGCAACAATTATATATTTTAAATCTCAAACGATTTGATTGGGTAGATTTTGCTCTGTTATATGTGGACAGACAGACGGAAAGACGGACAGACTGAACGATGATTATAACTTGGTGTAATCATGTGCAATAGGGTGGTCCGAAAAAAACTTTTTTTCGATTTTCGATTATGGCGGGTGCGGAAAAGTGGCCACTGGTGGCACTCAGTTCATACATAAAATTTGAGATTTTTTGGACATTTCCTTACCCTATTCCTTTCCCGCGTTCCGGTCACCGAAAAGAAATAGCAAAATCATTATACAATCTTCCAAGTCACCACAAGTTAGACTTTTCTGAACTGACGAGGTATCAAGATAACGGAACGAGGTATCAAGTGACCCGAGTATTCCTAACCAGGTTCAAACAACACGGTGATGTGTTCCTCGCCTTTCTCTCAACGGTGCCGCTTGTTATTTTTCTTCCTCTTAATATACTTTTATCCTTTCTACCATCAAAAAGTATGCTTTTAATTTTCCTTCTTTCAATAACTTCTGCCTGTATCTTCTTTCCAAGTTTCTATTTCTCTCTTCTGACTTTGTTTTAATCGATGACGAGATTCGTATCCTCTGCTGTCACAACTTCTACATGGTGAAGCAACCAGTAGTAGTGGGGCATGATTATCAGCATAAGTTGGCAATTGCAATTCTTTCAATATGCATGATGCCCCCAAAAAGTTACTTTTCACGGTATTGCGTGTCTTTGCATTGTCATGGCCCTTTATACTAGACATTTCTAAGCTCGTCGTAATAAAACGCACAAAACACTATAATGGCACATTAAACGACCCAAAAAGCACTGTATAATCACTACAAAAGGGTTTCACGTTAACACTGAACAAATGTCGCAGGTAACTGAGCAAGGATAAATAATAAGAATCCTTTATCGCATTTTGGCTCTCAACTATTTCGTCCTTCACTCCCTGAGTATTACGACGAGACATTGCGCTCGCTTAGAGTCCTGCTTCACCATTTTCCCACCTTCCAGATTTGTTTTTGAAGTATACTGCTGCCTTTTCCCCAAATATATGACGTTTGATACATAGAAAAAATATAAAGAAGACCAAGGGACATAAATAATATAGAAACTAACGATCGATTGAAACAAATGCAACTTTTGCCTGTTATACGCGAAAAAGCTATAAAAATAGCCTAAGTTATAATACACATAGATATTAAATAATGCATGATCAGATATTATTTAAACATTTGGTACATTAAATATGCCTTTTCAAGTAAATACAACCAAAATAAATTTAATTTAACATTTTTTAATTTTCTTCGAAAAAAGTTCAAAAATGAACATTTTTGCAAAATTTCAAGCCGTTTGCGGCAGGGTAAGGAAATGTCCAAAAAATCTCAAATTTTTTGTATGAACTGAGTGCCACCAGTGGCCACTTTTCCGCACCCGCCATAATCGAAAATCGAAAAAATGTTTTTTTCGGCCCACCCTAATGTGCAACGTATATCAATTTCACAAAACATTAAATAGCTTAATACTATCAAAATGCATACCAACAGTCTCAATACATAATTATGCAATTGAATACTTTTGTGCGGCCCTGTAAATCAATAAGGATTATTATTTGCACCACAGATTTTACAGAAAGCTTATCATAGTATATACCTCATAGAAGCATATCAATGCTTTATTATGTTCCAAAGAGTGTAAGACTATTAAAATGCCCTTTAAATACGCATATTTTTAATAAAAAAAATCTGTGTATTTAAAAAAAGTCGCATTGTCATTTTAATTTTAGGGTAAAAGTCAATATTTTTCGTAGCATTATATGGTACTTATGAGTACTTATTAGTACTTTTTCTCCCGAAATTAAAATGATATTGTGACTATTGTTTTAAATGTACATGATTTTATCGAAACAAACTGTAACAAAAATATTTTGCAATAAATCTCGTATACTTGATTAATCTGTCGTGATCGAGTGAAAATTCAGAAGATATGCACAAGAGATGCGGAGATAATAAACATCTGTGCATATATGACGTCAAACCCGCGCATTCATTAGCACCCCTGCCACCAGCTGGCGCAGCTATGTTAATTTACGACAGATTCCAGCATTGTCTTGGAATGCTTGATATATATGAAGTTTTGGGGAAATAAAAATATACATACAGTTACAGGTAAAAAGAGAGTGTCTTTACGACCGAAATGCAAAAAGAAAAAACGGATCCAAACAATCACTGCTGAACAAATAGCTTGACAAATTTAGAGGAACAAGATTTTGTCCCGATTTCCAACAAGGACTGCAAGGCGCGGGTTTTGGTCCGGGAATTTGATATTTCCAAAGTGACCCGCATTTTTAAAAATAGTCATTACTACACTGAAAAAAAATTCTGTAATTCTGCAGATGTAACGATACACAAATCTGTCTGGTTACTTATATTTTATTTGTACACTATACAGAAAATATGTTAAACTACAAAATTGAATTTTTTAAAAAGCTACAAAAATATGTAGCTTTATAAGAATCTACTATAATCTACTATAAAGAATCTACTAAATTTACAGTAATCTTACTAAAGTTTTATCTATAACCCGGGTCGTAGTTACATAAAAAGTTTTAGGAATTCCAGTTTCCTATAAAGAAAAAAAATGTCATTAAATTGCAGATATTTGCATTTATAGTGCAAACATTCATATGCCACATGCATTTTTGTTGTTGCTGTTACATAAAAAACGTGTTTTTGCCAATCATGATTAGCCCGTATCACGTAGGGACATCCATATTCCAATCTTGATTTATTTTTCTCACCAGTAAATATATATTGTAAATTGAATTATTTTATCCGAGTATTTTTTTTTTTTTTAAAATTCAATTAGATAAAAATTTCTGTTTTGAAAAACCGGTGATTAAAGATTAAAAATTCTGTAAAAGACATGAAAAAAAAGAAGACATTATTTGAATATTTTTTCAAAAATATTGATCAGATAAGCGGTTAAGTGTATTCGCAAACAGAATATATTTATCAATCATTAAAACTTAGAATCTTTCGTGAACGCCACATTTACTACAAAAAGAGATAGTATGTAAAATAAAGATAAATAAAAAAGTATAAATATTACAACAGAATTTGTAAGCTGGTAGCAATAAATTAAATCGTAAATTGAATTTAAGCGCACTTATAGCTGCAGTATGTAAATTACTTTCAACTTTGAGTTTCTTTCCGATTCAGATAACACTCTTTTGTCTGTATCGATTTGACACCAACAAAAGAATTTCATAAAGAAGTGAAAAAGTTATCCACGTACATACCCTTTATGAAACACTGGAGGTCTTACCGATTGTTTAATTATGCTTCAGTGAGTAGAATGTGAGATAGAATTAAGTTGAACCAGAGATAGAAGTGCACTTAAAAGGCTGTTCACTTGAATTAATTAAACTTTAAATGTCTCATTTCACTTGCACTGCAGTCAAGAAAAAATAAAGGAAAATTTCAGTAGTGTCGATTTTATTTTATTAGAAAGTGTGCGAAAGTTATGGTAATAGGTAACATAGATCTTTTTTTATTCTTTCGTATTTAACTAACATATCATTCATGTTGTATTGAATTAAAAATAAAATTAGAGTATTGTCACAAACTTTCCATCTATCACAAACTTTACTCTCTTTAACCATTTCCCTAATTTTTCCCTACGTCATAAAAGCAACGTGTTTTTGTCAATCATCATTTGACAGAATAACATACGGGTATCCATATTCTAATCATGATTTATTATTTTCACCCGTAAATTTTTATAGTAAATTTAATCCAAGCATTTGTCTGATTCAGTAAGACAAAAATTTATGTTTAGAAAAACTATTAATAAAAATTAAAAATTATATAAAATCAGTGAAAAGAAAAGGCATTACTGAAAGTTTTTTTGCAAAAATATTGACCAGTTGAATGGTTAAATATATTTTCAAACTGAATATATTTATCAAACATTAAAACTTGGAATTTTTCTTAAATGCATTATTTACTGCCGAAAAATTTATGTAAAGTAATGATAGCTGAAAACGTATAAATATTACGGCAGAATAGAGGTCTGCACGGGCCCGGGCTTGGCCCGTGGCCCGCGGGCCGGGCCGGCGGAATCGTTTCAAATTTTCTAACGGGCCGGGCCGGGCCGGGCCGGCAGAATCAGAATAGTTTTTTCAACGGGCCGGGCCGGGCCGACAAAGAAAATAAACGGGCCGGGCCGGCAAAAAAATTGAACGGGCCATACGGGCCGGGCCGATAAAAAAATTTTCGGGCCTGCCGGCCCGTTTTGAAGATTTAGGAAGAAACGATAAAATATGATCTATTTTCAACATAAATGGTTTTAACGAGAATAAATATAAATGTGCGTCACGAGCCATACTAGTTTGACAGCATCAATATAAAAATGTAACTTGTACAGTGTGAGATCAGCATCGGACAGTTAAATTGCGTGTAACCCGTTTTAAAATTTTTTTAGCTGACTCATTCCGGGCCGAGATCAAGCTTACATTATTTTTCTACATATAGACTTGCCGGACCGGAACAAGACTTAATTGTTCTCAAGATCTGTAGGGCAGACAACATGATTTGTAAAATTATTAACAGCGTTAAAGAACTTATGTTAGATTAATCTTTGAATATATACTTCTTGATGGTTTTTAAATTAATTTCTCAATAACGCGAAAGTTTGACACACTTTCAGATTAATTTTTAACGGTAAAAATATAAAAGTGACTATTGAAAAAAATTGCAAAAGCCTGACTATTGAAGGCATTTGGAATCGAATAGCATTTTTCATTTTTGATGAATAAAATACTTGCATAAATTTGTTCAAATACAATAGTTTCTCAAATAGTTGCAGGTTTTTCTCCCTTCCCATGCTATCGCTTCCGGAAATTCTATTGAAAATGCTAACTATAACAATAATTTATTTCCTTTAAGTATTCTTTAATTGCTTGTATCAAAAAACTGATAATGCCACTTGATTATATAGTTTCTGAATAAAGATACCTGCTGTGCGTTTCTGAGAAAAAAATGAATTTAGAAATGAATCAGAAAGACGCATATTTGAGTTAACGAGTGAATTTGGATTTAAAATCTTTAATAAAATGATATAGAAATATTTTTATAAATCTTCTTTTATTAAACAGCTTCAAAAGTTACGATGTTTTTAACTTTCTTTCTTTTTTCTTTTATTCTAAGCCATATTAATTTTTTGATGAATCTTTATTTGATTGTTGAAAGCCTAAGAATCTTAGTAATCACTAATGTTGCTAATGTGTATTTCCTGTAAATTATACTGTAAAATCATTCCATCGATATGTATGTAGTATTCTTTAAAGAAATCTTAATTATATGAAAAAAATCTGAATTTTTTAGAAATTGTAGAAATTGTAACGGGCCAAAACGGGCCGGGCCGGGTCGGGCCTGTTTTCACTGATTTCTGTACGGGCCGGGCCGGGCCTAAAATATAAAAATTTAAACGGGCCGGGCCGGGCCCGGGCCGAACTTTTGAGTTTTACAACGGGCCGGGTCGGGCCGAAAAATTTTTCCTACGGGCCGGGCCGGGCCGGGCCTGGAAATTCCGGCCCGTGCAGACCTCTACGGCAGAATCTGAGTTTATCGCAACAAATGGAATGGTAAATTGCATTTAAGCGCACTTATAGCGCAGTATGTAAACTTTATTTAACAAAATAAAATACAACCCATTCGTTTTAAAATGTACTTTCGCACCCACAATCTGCTCTTTAAATTACTTTCAACTTTGAGCTCCGTTCCGATTCAGATAACACTCTTTTGTCTGTATCGATTTGACACACCAACAAAAGAATTTCATAAAGAAGTGAAAAAGTTATCCACGTATACATACCCTTTATTAAACACTACAGGTCTTACCAATTGTTTAATTTGCTTCAGTGAGTAGCTTGTGAGAAAGAATTAAGTTGAATCAGAGATAGAAGTGCACTTAAAATGCTGCTCACTTGAATTAATTAAACTTTGAAAGTCTCGATTCACTTGCACTGAAATCAAGTAAGAATGAAGGAAAATTTCAGTAGTATCGATTTTATTTGGTTAGAAGGAGTGTGAAAGTTATGGTAATAGGTAAGAAAGATTTTTTTTTTCCTATTTAACTAACAACATATCATTTAGATTGTATTGAAATAAAAATAAAACTAGTATGTTGGCACAAACTTTCAATCTATCACAAATGTTATTCTCTTTAAATCTAATTATCTGTTACCAACAGAAAATGACAATTTAATTGTTCTTAGGATTGTGTATATAGAGAAAATCATGAAAATCACAGCAAAGGGAATACTAGAGAAACTTGATTATAGGAAAGTTGGTTTGACCCATCCCCCGGTTTTCATATTTAACACTAAAACCGCCATTAGGGGTCAAAATGACCCCTGCCAGATTGACAATAGTAGATTTGAACCATAATTTTCTTCATAAGATATGTTAAATGTATGCAGCACAAAAAATAGACTAATTAAGTAAGTTAAATAGTTTAGAATTAAAATTCTGGTGAGAAACACTTTTTGTAAAATTTGAGTGAAATACCCGGCGGTTCTAGTGTTAAAAGAACTTCAGAGTTTTGTTAATAGGTGGAAATCAAAGCTTCTGAGTTGCTTAATGCAAATAATTAAAACAGGTACAGTATGGGTCAATTGTGACGAATTTTCAGCCTGAAAAGTGTTTTTTTAGAAACATTGTGTAAGATTTTCTCAGATAAAATACATCACAGAAATTTAAATAAGTTTTAGGTAATGCAAAGTTATTGAGCTTTCGTTCCAGGCATAAAGATTGTTCAGTAAATAAGGCTAAAAATAACCATGTGGTATGTTTTAAAAACAAGCTATGTGTGTGTGTGTGTGTGGCGGGGGGAGTGCTTCACCCAATCAATGAGACGGAGGGTTCACCAGATGATTAAAACTCCATTAATTAAGTGCTTTTGGAAATATTTTATTATACATTGTACTTTATTAAGGATTAATGGTTATATTTGCAAAATAGTGTAAATTTATTCTGTAAATCTACAGTGAAAGGAGTGATACAAATTAAAATGTTTAATATTGATTATACGAAGATGTGAAAAATTGCTGTAGAAGTAGGAAAAATTATTTAAATATAAATTGAAAAATTTGTAAGACCTTATATTCAATTTAAATAGTATCCATAGTAGAGAAATAGAAAGAATGGAAAAGATCAGAGAGGATATAAGCAGCAGTTTTAAGAAATGTTAAGTATTAATGTCTTTAAAAAAGAACATAACATTGATCTAAACAGTTTAAGAAACTGTATAGGCGAATTTTCACCAGGTAAACCCATTAGGATCGAGTGATACAAAACATGGGAGATTAACGACTTAACTGATCAACATTTTTGAAAAAAAAATTAAATAACGTCTATTTTTTCAATTCTTTACAAAATTTATTATCTTTTACAAAATTTTTAACGTTTTTATCAACGGGTTTTTAAAGAGAAATTTTTCAGTAATTGAATTAGAAAAACGCCCAGATTAAATAATTCAAAATTTACAATAAAAATTTACTGGTGAGAATAATAAATCATGATTGGAATATGGATTTACGTACGTGGTACGGGGAAATCATGGTTGGCAAAAACATGTTGCCAGTATGACGTATGGCAAATCAGAGAAGCGTTTAACGTTTAACGTAATTTCTGTCTTTAGCTTTGAATTCCGTCTAAGAAGATTTGTTTACACATCACATGTTCCCAAATAATTTTAATAATAATTAGCATGTAGCATTAAGTTATTCTGACATTTTTAAAATGATTTTATTTCTCTTAACAAATATTTCAAAATAAAATAAGGTGAGTTAAGCCTCTCACATGTGGGGAGCCTTGACACGTTATTTATTCATGATTAAAATCAATCGTTTTTCAAATTTCTTATATATTAAAGTTATATCTCAGTTTTATTTTGATAACTGATTATATAACGCTGAAAAAAATAATAGATAAAACTTTATTCTAGGTTCAATAATAAAAAAAATAATAAAAAATCATTTCGTAAAAAATGAATCACTACTCCCCAGCTTCCCAAACATTCAAAAACTTAAATCAGCATCTTTTGTGTGAAGGTCTAACAGAATACGAAATTTGATTATACTCCATACGTTAATCCTTGAGGTATAGCTGTTGTGGTAATCTTGGAAAATATAACCTTAACAGTGCCATCTATTGGGCGATTTACACTGAAACCTAATAAGCATTAATTTATGTCAAGGTCTAACTGAATCTGAAGTTCGATTTAAATGGTCTTTGAGAAAGAGAGCAAACAAAATTTGTGCCAGACACAGCCTCACGGACAGACATTTTCTAAAAGCAGCAAAATCGTTTTCAGAAACTTTTAAAAGATATAAATTCATAAAAAATCGAAAGTCGATTTTTTTTTTCGAATCCAATGCTTTCTTCTAGCTAAGATAGATGAAAGTAAAGAAAAAGATGTAATTTGTAGCAGAACAGTAGTACATACTTTTTTAAAAGCAATAGTAATGTAAGTCACTTATTTCAAAAACTGCTGCTAAATGTAAGGAGAATATACAAATAGGTATATTAAAATGTATAAAATAAGAACAGTATTTACACCATGATTTTGCAACACAAGGGCGCTACTTTTAGTTTCAGACGAACAAATAATTAATTATCTCCAGTCATAGGTGCCAACCTGACATCGATCATCCGTAATACATGCGTTAATTTGACCCTGGTTTAATGAGTTTCGAACTAGAATTTTTTCAAAGAAATGAATTTAAGTGTGTTCCAGAAACAATCCTGAAATTAAATAAAGATTCAGGAAATACCCTTTCTTAATTGAAATGACGTTAACCTGGATCAAACTAATCCAAGTATTACGGAAGATCAGTTGAAAGTTGGCAGCTATGTCTCCAGTTTATTGTTACTCGTCATTCGCAATGCGTGAAATAAAATTTTATGCACTGAAAATAGGCGCATATAAAATCAATTGAAATCTGCTTCATTTGAAATCTTTTCTAAGTTTTGAACTACAGTCCATTTACTGAAATAAGCTTACTTATATTAAATTAAACAGCAATGTGTTACACTATTGTACGTATACAATATTACACATACTATTACGTTTGGATACAGCCCCCCATTTCTTTTGTTTCGATTTAGAAACAAAAGATTTTGAACTTATTCTATAGAGCCTCATTTACAGAATTTTTAAGCAAACTTTTGCAAAACTTGCTTTGTGCCTTTAGCTAATACATTATTTACATTATATTTTGATTGCATTCCGCAAGTGCAGCGAAACAATATTTAGTCAACCTGCTCACTTTTCCTGAAATATTTATTATTTTTAAATTCAGATTGCAAAATATTGTGTACAATGACGTTTGTCATGGTTCCTAATGAGGCCATTCTTTTATATTAAAGATTCTGCAAATTATATGCAAAACACTTGGTGAAATTTGGCATTGTTTTTATGGAAAACTTAATTTTTACACGAGTATGCGTGCTATCCTCATAAAAACGAAAATAGTTTACAACAGTTAATATTTTTAAATAAGACGCCTCATAATCATTTTCTAAAATTTCAATGCTTTTGCGACATTAGGTTTTACAGAGTTAACCAAAAGTTATTTGTTTTTCTTTAATTTTTTTACTGTCTCCTATGGGGTTTCCGGAAAAATATTTCTTGCAGCTATATGACGTCTACTATATTGTTTACCCGCCAGAATTTTCCGGATAATTATTCGTGTGTTTTTGTAGATATTTAACAAAACGTCTAAAATCGCAAGTAACCAGTCATCATTGGCCATATAGTGTTCATATCCCCTTTGTTACTCCGTAGGAAAACAATTTTTCATTTCTTCTACACTTTGATCCGATGATTGACCATATGATTAGACGAAAGAGTTTTGTACCTTGAAATGAAATCATGGTTGAATTCAGTGTAAACTTACATTGATTTTCATAATAGAGTTTGCTTTTAATATTTTTATATGTAATTCTATTACAGGGTTCGTACGCGTTGAGAAATTCATTGGATTTTTGATGCTTTAGTACCAGAAATTTCGTAAAGTGCTGGTAGGTATTATTTGAAGATAAATTTTTTTTTCATTAAGGCTGTTTTCAAATGCTCCGCTTAACAAGCAAAAAACGTTTCGGCACATTTACAAATTCATTTTTTAAACAGAAAGATATAAAATTGGAGGACCTGAGTAGAGAAGCGATTTGAAATTTAATTGTGTTTTCCATTTTTGGATCAATCAATTATCTATTGAGTTGTAAGTGTTTTTGATCACGTGGCATAGCGTTTTTCTACCTCCGTTAACTGGTCTTTCTGCTTTCGTCGGGAAATTCGGTTAAAAATGTTAACTTTGAAAGTATTTCGTGAAACATCTATTTTGTTTGTAGAAAAACGGGAAGCTGAGTGCGATTAGATAGTTACTAAGCAAAAACACCTGCTAGCTTCATGGATTTCCGAACAAAAATAAGTCCCAACCTTGACCTTTTTGATATAAGAACAGCCAGGCATAGTATTACTTTAGGTCATAAGGCAAGTATTAGTTTACTAAAAATCCCTGTCGGCTTGGCCTACAGGCGGAGGTAGGTTTCGAAGAGTGCTCATTTCAACAACAAAAAATAAAATTTCATTACACATAAACCTAGTTTAACAACTTTATTTGGACTCTTTTGGAAAATTTTTAATTTCATTTTCCTCTAAGAACTTGTTTTATAAGAAACATCTTAAGCTAAATTCGGCTGAAATGTCCATTTTGACAACATATTTTGAAATATATTCCGACTTTATTGAAAAATCGACTAATACGGTACATTATTTAGTTCGTAAATAACAAAAAACTGTCAATTGAATGCGTTTGAAAGCAAAAATGGATTTAAAAATAAGTCAGAAAAAACGTAATTTGTTAGTTGAATACAACCTATATTCTTAATCATGTTCACTTCGAGAAATGTTGTGCGAAGTGCCCACTTTGACAGCATTTTTTAAAAATATATTCAGCTCTTATCAAAAAATTTATCAATACGGCACATTATACAGCTCCTAAATAAGAGAACCTGTCAATTGGATGCGTTTGAGAGCAAAACTGAATTTAAAAATGAGTCAGAAAAAACGCAATTTGTTATTTGAATACTTTCTCAAATTTTCAATCACAATTATTTTGGGAAATTCTGTTCAAAATATTCTTTTTGGAAGCCTTTTTTGAAATATATTCTGGCTTTATAAAAAAAAACTGACCAATGCGTCATATTATATAGTTTATAAGTAAGAGGAACTGTAAACTAGATGCCTTTGATAGCAAAAATGGATTTAAAAATGAGTCAGAAAAAACACAATTTGTTATTTGAATACGTCCTCAAATTTTCAATCACGATCATTCGGGAAATTCTGTTCAAAATACCTTTTTTGGCAAGCTTTTCTGAAATATATTCTGCCTTTATCAAAAAACTGACCAATGCGTCACATTATATAGTTACTAAATAAGACGATCTGCCATTTGGGTGCGTTTAAAATCAAAAATGAATTTTAAAATGAGTCAGAATATAAGCAGTTTGGATTTGAGGGTTTTTTTTTCTGATACTCCTATTTTTGTTTAATTTATTTTTGCTATACGAATTAGTCCTATGAAAAACTTGTCAATACAAAAGTTGTAGATATTATTGAGAAGATTTAAACTAAATTTAAATAGATTTGATAGTTTAAGAATTGACGAAGTTATGGATTTTTGTCTTTTTTCACCCCCCTTTTCGTTTTGTTTTTATTTTTTTTATCGGTGAGAACTTGTCCTAACAAAAACTTGTAAATACAAAAGTTTTAGATAATGTTGAGGGCATTTACACAAAATTTAGTTGGATTTGATACCGTGAGAATTGATAAAGTTATGAATTTTTTTCTCCCAAAAACCCTGTTTTTTCGCCCTCTGAGCCCATTTCTAAATTTATAAAAAATCTGTCATACATAAAATTTTGGCCCATTTTTAAGAACTAATATAAACTTCGAACCGATTCGATATCTATTTTAATTAAGAAGTTATGGCGTTTTTTCGGTTTTCAAGAAAACTCTCCCAATTTCCACCCCTTTAGACCGATTTTGCCCATTGAAGAAATTTTATGTATCAGTTTGGAAGAGACTGGAGCAGAACTATAGAAGTTATCGTGTCCATAAGTAAGTGATATATATATATATATATATATATATATATAAACTTTTTTACTAATGGCAGTTTTGGGGTTTGGAGGTCACGATCGGCGTAGATCTGCAAAAATTTTTTAGAAATTCCAACATTGGAGCGACCGCAATAGGTAGTATTTCATACGAAATCTACCAAAAATTCTGATAAAAGGTAGTTGATAGTCTTTGAAGCATACGAACCCTGTTCTATATATACAGCGAACAGGTATATTAAGGACCTCAGAAGCCAAGGGATACAAGTGGCTAAATTTGAGTTTGGAGTAAACTGAGTTCAAAGATAATTGACGTTAAAGTTTAACATCAGTAATAATATATTGAATTGACATAGAATATTGCTGATTGTTTCATAGAGTTGAAACTCTTATTTCAATGGCTGTGAAAAAAGTAGAGCATATGTTTCTTTAAATTTACAATCAATCAATGTTGATAATTATTCGACAAAAGTGGTTTATATCTAGAAAGCGGCACATAATTAGAAAATCATTCTCGCATTTTATTAGTTGAATAGAAAAAAAATCATATTTCTAGGTCGTCTCTGCACTTACAAAGAAGGTCTCCATAAGGGCGTACTCAGATAATTCTGGAAAAAATACAGAATGTTCTTCTTATCTTCTTCTTCTTATATTAATAAAAGAACAAAACGCTCTGTCTGTCTGCGTGTGTGTGTGTGTGTGTGTGTGTGTCTGCGATGGCTAGCAAAATCTACAGCATGTACAAGGCTCAAAATTTTTTTGAGAGTAGCCCCAAATCTCTCCTGATGCACCTGAGCTTCAGAATTTCGAAATTCTATTTATTAACTGAGTAATTAATTAAATTCCAAAGATCACTCTCATAAAAAATCGCCTTTTTTCTTCTTTTTTTCCCTTCATTTAGTTATGGTTGGTTGGTTGCATAAAATGTTCGCATAAATAATTAAAAAATCTGGAACAGACCTTTAAAATTCATAGACTGACAAACTGTCTTTAAATGATGATTTTTTATCACAGCGGTTGTAAACCATGGAGGAAAAAGATAGGTGGTGGTGAAGTAAACCGAAAAAAGGGTTGCAATATTAAACCATTTATCGCTAAAATTTTAATGTCCCAAACAAAAGCATGTGGAAGGGATTTTGTATTAATAAGACGAATTGAAAGAAATGAATTACAGCTGAAGCATATTCTACGAAGAAATAGTAATTTTTTAAAATGGTTTTTTTTCCTATTATATTATTTATTTTTTAAAAAATGTTTGCTTTTAAAATAATTGAAATTGATAAATTCGAAATAGTTAAATGTCAAAATAAAATTAAATAAAATATTGAAAACATTTGATTTGAACTCAAAATTGTATTACTAAAAGTTTTCTTTTTTTTTTCGGATCTTTTTAATACTTTATAACGTAGATGAAAAATGTTTATGATTTAACAACATATTAATAACTCTATGTCAATATATAAAATATATTTATGAAAACATTCTTTTAAAATCATGCGCGAAAAATTAAATAACAAATATTAGTCTAAAATCTAGATTTCAGAGTGCAGACGATTTTAAGACATTTACGAAAGAATGTTAACTTTTCAAGCAAAATCTTAAATGATGCTTCTACACTGGTGTCCAAAAGTTAAGCATAATTGGTAATTAAGTAATTATTTTTAAGTAATGAAAGAAATATGAATCGGAATGTGCTGAAACTCCAGGTGTGTAAACAAAATAGTACGCGTCACATATTTTCGCGAAGAGTTTTCCCCGAAATCGAACAGGGGACCGTCAACAAATTGAAAAAGAACGAAGATCTTTTGGATAACCCTGTCAAAACTAATGTAGCAAAAGCCTTTAAAACTGCACATTATGATTAATTGGCTTATTGTAATGTACTGTGTTAATTTTTACAAGGATAGCATGTATACTCGTAGAGAAATTAAGGTTTTTATAAAAACAGTCCTAAATTTTTCCAAGTTTTTTGCTTATAATTTGCAGAGTTCTTGTTATAAAATAATGTTCTTTTCTGAAAATATGACAAACATTATTGTACACAATACCCTGTCATCAGAATTTAAAAATAATAAAAATTGCATGAAAAATGAGTATGTATAGTAAATAATTTTTCATTGCGCATGCGTCAACGATATCAAAATGTCATTTGCATATTGTGTTAGCTAAATGTATAGAGGAACTTCTGTAAAAGTTTCAAAAACATAGCTTGAAAATTCTGAAAATGGGAGCCTATAGAATCAACTCAAAATCCGTTATTCCTAAAGGAAGCAAAAAAATCAGGGGTTTTACCTAAATATAGTTGTACGTGCAATATTGTGTAGGCACTAAACAATGGAATATGGATACAGCCCCTCATCTTTTTGCTTCATTTAGGGAATAAAGGATTTTGAGTTGATTCTATAGGCTCCCATTTTCAGAATTTTCAAGCTATGTTTTTGAAACTTTTACAGAAGTTGCTCTATACATTTAGCTAACACAATATGCAAATGACATTTTGATATCTTTGACGCATGCGCAATGAAAAATTATTTACTAAACATACTCATTTTTCATACAATTTTTATTATTTTTAAATTCTGATGACAGGGTATTGTGTACAATGATGTTTGTCATATTTTCAGAAAAGAACATTATTTTATAATAAGAACTCTGCAAATTATAAGCAAAAAACTTGGAAAAATTTAGGACTGTTTTTATAAAAACCTTAATTTCTCTACGAGTATACATGCTATCCTTGTAAAAATTAACACAGTACATTACAATAAGTCAATTAATTATAATGTGCAGTTTGAACGCTTTTGCTACATTAGTTTTGACAGGGTTATCCAAAAGATCTTCGTCCTTTTTCAATTTGTTGACGGTCCCCTGTTCGATTTCGGGGAAAACTCTTCGCGAAAATATGTGACGCGTACTATTTTGTTTACACACCTGGAGTTTCAGCACATTCCGATTCATATTTCTTTCATTACTTAAAAATGATTACTTAATTACCAATTATGCTTAACTTTTGGACACCAGTGTATATTGATATTTCAGAGTGACGGCTAGGTTACATTTGTGTTATATTTAAGTTACGGTAGGGTACTGTTAAGTCGCAGTTAGGTTACAGACAGATTATGGTTACGGTACAAAAGTTTAAGGTTAGGAATTTGTCCACAGAATCAACATTACACATGCTTTGATTAAAAATAAACACTTTTGTTAAATGGCACTGAAATTATAATACTATATACCAATCTTTTATCATCGCGTATCGATTTCATTCACGGTATAGTCGGATTTAAGAGTGATATAATTAGTTTGAAATTCAAAATATCTCACTTGGGATTTCTATGCGAAAAAAATAATTAGTTACGTGAACTAACAGTGATTTTTACGGGTAAATATCAACACTTTAACACGAAACTAACGCAATCGTTGGATACATGTTCCCTCCCGTGTTTCTCATTGCTCATTTTAAATATTTTTAGAGCTTAATATTAGTTGTTGTTTTTAAAACCGATTTTTCACAAAGTCAGCTGCGACGTATTTCAGACAATGCATTTCTGCATGCTTCCAGTTAATGATAAAATCATACAAATTTCAAGTTCGTTTAATATTGTTAATACGGACCCGGGCAACGCCGGGCGGGTCAGCTAGTAATCTATATAAATTTTATTCAATCTATATTAATAAAATAACAAATCGCTCTGTGTGTGTGTGTGTGTGTGTGTCTGCGATCGCTAGCAAAATCTACGGGACTGACGAGGCTCAAAATTTTTATGAGAATAGCCCAATATCTCTCCTGATGCACCTGAAGCTCAGAATTTTAATATTTTGATTAATTTCAGATATATTAATTACGAAGTGGAACTCACTATCATCAAAACTATGCCTTTTTATTCCTTTCTTCTCTACGCTGATTTACGGTTGGTTGGTTCATGCAGAGTCGCTTATAAAAAACACGTTTCTTTTTTTGCGCTTGCTTTCGTTTGGTCGGTTGTATAAAACATTCACAAAAATAATTTAAAAAACCAAGACAGAAAAAAATAAACGAATTTGAGTACTTAATCTTTCAAAAGTGATTGTTTTTTCACCTAAACTTTAAATTTTAGCACGGAGTTGAAATACTTGCTTTGAAAACTATTTAATAATAATGAAAGTTTAAGAGAATGAATTAGTTCAAATGACGTCAGAACCTAGCAACGAACTTCACAACCTGGAATTCATGTTGTTCGTCTTTCTGTTTTTCTTTAACCTTCCGTCTACCAGACGGGTCCATTGGACCCGACAGCAATATTTCTGGTGTCAATGGTAAAATGAGAAATTGTCGATTGACACCGGAATTTATAAAGGACTTGTCTAGATATTACGAATTCCTTAATTTAAACTTTCATTGTAAAAGCAAAATTATATTAAAATATTACTGGTGCCGTTTGCAAGTTTGGAATTAAAATTAGGTGTTGCCGTAGATAAATGGGTGTTTTGTCTGGTAGACGGAAGGTTAACTTTGATTGATTGAGCAATAATACATGCGTAATTGAAACTGATCTATTTAAATAGCAACACATATGGTTTTTAAATATTAAGTAAAAGATCAGAAAAGATCTTACTGGCTCTTTTACCACTAAAAATTAGAAATTGGGCAAAAATAATTCCTTACATTCGAATGCTTTCTGTTGCTGTTGCGAGTAGTAATATTTTAAATATAATTTACATTCTCATTTTCGATAATATTAATGATATAATTTCTTTTAATATCAGAAGTGTTTTTTAGCACGTTTCAACAAAGTTTAAAAGCACTTATGCATTCGGTTTGTCTGTCCGCCTGTCCACACTCTAATTCCTGTAAATATACTCGGATTTTTATGCAATTGACAAATCTTATTTAGGGTCATGAAATTGCATATGAAGTACGTACGAATATTGGTTCATTTACAGAGACACTCAAAAGAAATAGATTACATTATGGTATATGCGGAAAAAATGTTTGGAAGTATTTTAATGAGTATTTTAACGCTATTTCAAATGTACTGAAACGGATATAAATTCCCTGCTTTCACTATTATTAAATTAAATAGACAAATCATAGCATTTTTTAATAATTTACAGGGACACACAAAAGAAATCAGCTACAATACTGTCTTTGCGTAATAATTGCTGGAGAGTATGTTTAAAATTCGATATGCACTTTTAAATTTACTTATTTTTTTGCATACTACTCTTTATATATAATTTCTACACCTCATATATAGGGCTGCACAAAATTATTCGCATACTATTCTTCTTATTGGATGAAATTGCTGAAGGGAAATTTTCTGCAATATATGTACTACTTAAATGAATTAATTTTTGAAATACATGTTGTTAATATGTACAAATCTCTTCTATATCATATACAGAGTTGCTAAAAAATTCGGATAATTTTCCGAAAGTAAATGGAAACAGCTGACATTCGGTTTTGAAATGCTTTGTGTATTAAATAAATTGTAAACGGAAAATAAATTTTTTTCTGATGTTTTTAAAGATAAAGAAATATTGGGTGACTTAGAAGCGGTAATCGAAGATTTTTACTTCGTGATTATAATAAATTTTCGTAGTTTAAGAAACATCTGTCTTTTTAGCACTTACCAAGAAAGTTGAAAAGTACTTATGCATTCGGTTTGTCTCTCCGTCTGTCCTTGCTCTAACTCCTGTAAATATACTCGAATTTTCATGCAATTGATAAAGCTTATTTAGGGTCACCAAAGCTTGCTTGGTATTCCATATGAAGCATGTATGACAAATGATTCATTTACAGGGATATTCAAAAGAGTTCGATTAGGGTATATGGAGAAAAATCGTTTGGGGAGTATTTTAATGACATTACGTTATTTCTAATGTGTTCAAACTAATATAAATCAATGAATTTAACCACGGTTACGTTAAATCAGAGCATTTATCGCATTTTTATTAATTTAAAAGGACACAAGAAAGAAATGTTTACAGTATTCTTTTTCCTTAATAATTGATGGAGAGTGCGCTTTAAAATTCGGTATGCGCCTCTAAATGTAATTAGTTTTTTCCATATTATCCTTTACATATAAATTCTATACATCATATACAGAGCAGCACAAAAATATTTGAATATCATTCTCCTTATTAGAGGACATTGCTGAAGGGGAATTTTCAATTGAAATATGTGTATCTCTTAAATAAATTAAATTTTTGAATGCATGTTATTAATAGATATCAATCTATGTGTCATATACAGTGCTGCTAAAAATTTCGGATCATTTTCCGAATGTAGATGGTAACAGCTGAAATTCTGTTTTGAAATGCTTAGTATATTTTCATATGGTGAAATGAGATGTAATATTTTAATTTGTTAAGCCTTGCAGTTTTTTAGATTATTCTGAATGTGTTGGATAGTGTTTCATAATCTGTGCTTGATGCATTATTTTTTTATTTTTAAAGATATTTTTAAACACATTTTATCATTGCTCTATTTTTTTTCTTTTTAAATACTAAAAATTGCTCCGAGTTTAACGCACACCTGCCATACATTGCTACAGGTAGTGGGAATTTGTGTAGGATATCCGTACAGAACATATTTCATCCTTAATTTATAAGTAGTTATTTCGAAACAATAATTTTACTAAATTTCTTAAATTCTTATTGGATTTTCTCACCCTCTCGACCAATATATCTATACGAATAAGTTTAATACTGGAGTTTCCTTCGCATATATGTTTGTTAAGGTATTAATGAGCTACTGGAGGTGAAAAGTAGAACTAACATATTTTACAGAGCATATTTCACAGCTTACCTTCTACTTGATAAATTATGCTACAACTAGCCGTGTAGGAGGTTGTTATAGATTAATATTGGTATCTTAATTGAGTGGTGGTTATCATTATTTCCGCATAGAAATTTCAATAAATTTCTTAAATTGCTGTTTGTATCCCCACCCAGTTCGGTAATATATCTATGGAAAGAATGATAATCGGAGTATCGTTCGGATTTAGGTTTGTTTACGAAAAAATGCTCATTCTGGTGATGTAAAGTGAAACTTTAACACTCTGCAAATCGTGCATTGCACGCCTATTCTATCCAACCGCAAGTGGCGATGATCCGTGTCGGATTTTCGTACAAAACATACTGTGCCCCGTAACGGCGAAAAGTGGATCTGGAGTACTTTGTAGCACGTACGCAATTAGAATTGTTAGTTTATAGTTATTATTAATTTTAGAATTCGGCTACGATAAGATAACGTTTAGGTTACATTTGGGTTACAGTTAGGTTGCATTTAGGTTGCAATTATATTATGGTTAGTCTGAGTTTAGATTTAAATTCCGGTTACATTATAGTTAAGTTATAATTAAGTTACAGTTAGGTTAAGGTAAATTGCAGTTAGGTTACTATCAGATTACGGATATGTTACGATAAGGTGACGATTAGGTTACATTTATGATATATTTAAGTTACTGTTAGGTTCAGGTTAAGTTGCAGTAAGGTTAGAGATAGGTTACGATTAAAGTAAAATTAAGTTACGGTTAGGATTTTATCTACAGGGTGAACATTACACATGTTTTGATTTAAAGTATACTTAATTTTGTACTATGGTTCTGAAACTACATTACTATATACTAACCTTTTACCTAATCATTGCTTATCGATTTTAATCATGGTATAGTCGGATCTAGGAGTGTATAATTTTTTTCAAATCAAAATATTTCACTTAGGATTTCGATGTGAAAAAAATAAAAAGTTACGCGACTGAACAGTGATATTTACGGATAAAAATCAACGTTTTAACACGAAACTCAAGCAATTGTTGGACACATATTTCCTCCCCCGTCTCACATTGAAGTCATTTTGAATATTTGTTACTCTAAAAATTAGTTGTTTATTTTTTTGACAGATTTTTCTCACAGTCAGTAGTCACGTATTTCGAGTTACACATAAAATCATATATTTCAGGTTCGTTTAATATTATTACCTCGGACCCGGGCAACGCCGGGCGGATTACCTAGTATACTAATAAAAGAACAAAACGCTCTGTCTGTCTGCGTGTGTGTGTGTGTGTGTGTGTGTGTGTCTGCGATGGTTAGCAAAATCTACAGCACGTGCGAAGCTCAAAATTTTTTTGAGAGTAGCCCAATACCTCTCCTGATGCACCGGAGGCTCAGAATTTTAATTTTTTGATTAGTTTCATAGATATTAATTATGAAGCGGAACTCACTCTCATCAAAAAGTCATTTTTTAAATGTTCTGGGTAAGAAAACGTTTGCACATGCGCAGAAACTGAATTACGCATCTTAACGGAGGAAGAACCTTTTTTCCCTGTTTATTTCTGTTTTTG
This sequence comes from Maratus speculifer, assembly GCA_964019185.1. NCBI lineage: Eukaryota > Metazoa > Arthropoda > Arachnida > Araneae > Salticidae > Maratus > Maratus speculifer. Next base: position 53,027,440 of record OZ025296.1, read on the forward strand.
GGTCATTTTGTTTAAATCCAAATCAACCAAACTACTCGATGTAATTGAACTTAAGAGACATATTTGGAAAGATCATATTTTTAGGTCTCAAATGCAGTAATCAATTCGATAAAATGTTGCAGTTAACCCTTTGAAAACAAATATTCAAAAATTGTCGTTTTTTCCAAAACTATTTTTCTCCCTTTTGCCAATGCCCCTCCAGGGCGTAATTTTTAAGATATAAACAAACCAAAAAGAAGATCTTAAAACTGAAACTTTCTTCTAACCGATTATGTAATTGGTTTTAAAATATTTGGATTTTAACCCTTTCAAATACACTGGCAAAAGAAGGTCATTTTGCGACTCGCAGAGAGGATATTTTTTCCATGCTAAAATTATCTTAACGTGCATATTTCAATTCAATCTTTTAAAAACTTCTCAATAGACCAAATTTATACTCCCTACAAAAAATTCGACACGTTCGGACGGATAGAAATATTTTTTACAAAATAAAATGTGCGAAAAATTTGATGAAATCAATAAAAAACAGATCGTTTTCATTGCGGTTTTGACTTAGGAAAACGCAATCCTATAGGTACCGGTAAACAAAAAACATATTCTTTAAGTTTAAAAACATTTTTATAACCTATGATGCAATCGGTTTTTAAAATATAAGATTTAACCCTTTCAAATACACCGTCAAAAGGAGGCACTTAGCGACTCATAAATAGAATATTTTTTCTACGCTAAAAGTATCTAAGCGTACATATTTCAGCCCAAACTTTTAAAAGCATCTCAATAGATCCAATTTACACCTACTTAAAAATTTTTAAAACGTTCGGACGAGTAGAAATAATTTTTACAAAATAAAAAGTGCGAACAATTTGAGGAAATCAATAAAAACTAGATCGTTTCATTACGGTTTTGCCTTTGCAGGGCGCAATTCTATATACATCCTGACAAACCAAAAATATTTTCTTAAAGCTAAAACATTCTCATAATTTATGTTGCAATTTGTTTAAAAAAGTATGAGATATAACCCATTCAAATGCAGAGACAAACACGAATTACATCCCGTTTAAAATAACTAGATGCCCATATTTTAACACAATCTTTTTAGAGCCTTTCAATAAACCAGATTTACATTACTTAAAAAAAATTTGGAACTTTCTTGGATAGAATTATTTTTTTACAAAATAAAATGTGTGAAAATTTTTACGAATTCAGTAAAAACCTGAGTGTTCCGTCGCGGTTTCGTTCGCTTTCGGTTCGCAGAGTTTCCAAAAAATCAAATTACATAGAAAACAAAATACCAAACAGCATGTGCTTTCAATTCAATATCTTTTCGCGATTTTTCCGTTTTAAAAATATAAATTTTGACAAAATGGACTTAAAGATATAAAATCAAGATAATAAAATTTGAGTTTAATTTAAGGGTCATTTAGAAAGCAAATAACACATTTGAAAACTGAATAACATCACGGGCCCGGGCAACGCCGGGCAGAACAGCTAGTGTGGATATATATGTTTCAAAAAAAATTTCGGCGAAAGCCCAATAGCACGTTTGTAAAAAAAAAAAAAAAAAAAAAAAATAGTGAACATTTCATTTATTTGGCAATTTATCACCGGTTGGCAAAGAAATAAAATTTAAAAAAATGCTTTTTTTTTTTTTCAAATACTTTTTAAGGTGAAAACGTTTCATCTTGAACTAGTTTTAAAAATATTTATGGCCAAATATCATATTAGTTTTTCTTTATGTAGTAGTATAGCTGTGATGTTTGTCACAATGTGCTATCATTACAACGTCAAGGCACATTAGAAAATTATGCCAGTGTTCAATATGCAATTCACATAACAAATCACTTTATTTCAATGACAAGAGCAATGAATTCAATTTAGGGTTGTTATTAACCACTTAACTGATCAAGATTTTTGATTTTTTTTTTCAAATATTGCATATATTTTCATGTCTTTTACAGAATTTTTAATCTTTTATCGATTTTTCAAAACAGAAATTTTTAACAAATTGAATCAGAAAAACGCTCCGATTAAATAATCCAAAAATTTACAATAAAAATTTACGGGTGAAGATAATAAATCAAGATTGGAATATAGATGTCCGACCATGGTACAGGCAAATCTTGATTAGTAAAATCACATAGCCCGTATGTCGTACGAACGGACAAATCAGGGAAAAGGTTAAAGTAAAAGCTGACAGAAATAGGATATACAGATTTTCTTCAAGAACACAAGGTGTAAAACAAATAAAAAAGAATACTGCCCAGTTAAACTGATGGCATTGAGCTCACAGGCTACGCATACTAATTGTACATTACAGCCTTGTATTTTCGTTAATTCCGTTCGAAAAAAAAATTAAGAAGGGGAAACAGCTCTCCCCTTTCTCCTTTTTTATACTTTATCATTGAACCTCCTAAACTATTAAGTACATGCTTTATCATATTAAAAAACCTATATCCAAAATTCAGAGCAAATCGGATAATTCTTAATAAAAACCCATTTAGCATTTACATAATTTAAGAGGAGCTATTCTCCTCTTTTATACTTAACCATTAAACTTCCAAAACTATTCAGAGATTTGAACGAAATCTGACAATTCTGATTGGAAAATCCATTTATACAAGTTAAGGGGAGGTGCATTAGAACCCCCGTTCCCCCTGTTTATACTTATTCAATGAACACCTAATAACAGCCACGGACTCGCTTCATCGGAATGATCCTATATCTAAATTTTGAACGAAAACTGTTAATTCTGCATGAAAATCCCGTTTATATCAATTAGGGGGAGGGGCATGAGCCCCCCGTTCCCCCTGTTTATACTTATTCTATGAACACCTAATGACAGTCACGGAATCGCCTCATCAGAATGATCCTATATCTAAATTTTGAACGAAAACTGTTAATTCTGCATGAAAATCCCGTTTATATCAATTAAGGGGGGGGGGGCATGAACCCCCCGTTCCCCCTGTTAGAGGTCTGCACGGGCCCGGGCTTGGCCCGTGGCCCGTACCCGGCACGGCCCGCGGCCGGGCCGGGCCGGGCCGGCGGAATCGTTTCAAATTTTCTAACGGGCCGGGGCGGGCCGGCAGAATCAGAATAGTTTTTCAACGGGCCGGGCCGGGCCGGGCCGACAAAGAAAATAAACGGGCCGGGCCGGCAAAAAAATTGAACGGGCCATACGGGCCGGGCCGATAAAAAAATTTTCGGGCCTGCCGGCCCGTTTTGAAGATTTAGGAAGAAACGATAAAATATGATCTATTTTCAACATAAATGGTTTTAACGAGAATAAATATAAATGAGCGTCACGAGCCATACTAGTTTGACAGCATCAATATAAAAATGTAACTTGTACAGTGTGAGATCAGCATCGGACAGTTAAATTGCGTGTAACCCGTTTTAATATTTTTTTAGCTGACTCATTCCGGGCCGAGATCAAGCTTGCATTATTTTTCTACATATAGACTTGCCGGACCGGAACAAGACTTAATTGTTCTCAAGATCTGTAGGGCAGACAACATGATTTGTAAAATTATTAACAGCGTTAAAGAACTTATGTTAGATTAATCTTTGAATATATACTTCTTGATGGTTTTTAAATTAATTTCTCAATAACGCGAAAGTTTGACACACTTTCAGATTAATTTTTAACGGTAAAAATATAAAAGTGACTATTGAAAAAAATTGCAAAAGCCTGACTATTGAAGGCATTTGGAATCGAATAGCATTTTTCATTTTTGATGAATAAAATACTTGCATAAATTTGTTCAAATACAATAGTTTCTCAAATAGTTGCAGGTTTTTCTCCCTTCCCATGCTATCGCTTCCGGAAATTCTATTGAAAATGCTAACTATAACAATAATTTATTTCCTTTAAGTATTCTTTAATTGCTTGTATCAAAAAACTGATAATGCCACTTGATTATATAGTTTCTGAATAAAGATACCTGCTGTGCGTTTCTGAGAAAAAAATGAATTTAGAAATGAATCAGAAAGACGCATATTTGAGTTAACGAGTGAATTTGGATTTAAAATCTTTAATAAAATGATATAGAAGTATTTTTATAAATCTTCTTTTATTAAACAGCTTCAAAAGTTACGATGTTTTTAACTTTCTTTCTTTTTTCTTTTATTCTAAGCCATATTAATTTTTTGATGAATCTTTATTTGATTGTTGAAAGCCTAAGAATCTTAGTAATCACTAATGTTGCTAATGTGTATTTCCTGTAAATTATACTGTAAAATCATTCCATCGATATGTATGTAGTATTCTTTAAAGAAATCTTAATTATATGAAAAAAATCTGAATTTTTTAGAAATTGTAGAAATTGTAACGGGCCAAAACGGGCCGGGCCGGGTCGGGCCTGTTTTCACTGATTTCTGTACGGGCCGGGCCGGGCCTAAAATATAAAAATTTAAACGGGCCGGGCCGGGCCCGGGCCGAAAAATTTTTCCTACGGGCCGGGCCGGGCCGGGCCGGGCCTGGAAATTCCGGCCCGTGCAGACCTCTACCCCCTGTTTATACTTATTCAATGAACACCTAATGACAGTCACGGAATCGCCTCATCAGAATGATCCTATATCTAAATTTTGAACGAAAACTGTTAATTCTGTATGAAAATCCCGTTTATATCAATTAAGGGGGGGGCATGAGCCCCCCGTTCCCCCTGTTTATACTTATTCAAAGAACACCTAATGACAGTCACGGAATCTCCTCATCAGACTGATCCTATATCTAAATTTTGAACGAAAACTGTTAATTCTGCATGAAAATCTCGTTTACATCAATTAAGGGGAGGGGCATGATCCCCCCGTTCCCCCTCTTATACATATCGAATGAACTCCAAAAACTAATCAGGGAAGCGCCTGATCAGGATATATCTATATACAAAATTTCAAGTGGATCCGATATTTTTATCATGAGTTATCGCGGTACGCACGAACGAACGTACGAACGTACATACAGAACGGACGGGCAGAAAAGCTCTCAGGCTATGAGAGCCTGTGAGCTAAAAACTAAACTTCACACAAATGCTGGTTCATGGAGCATATGCATGTTCCACATCACAATCACGAACCACGTGTATAAAGCATCAACTTTCATTTGCAAAGTCAAAAGGTATTACGAGAGCAAGAACGCAGCATCGTGAATGATTAGATTCGAAAGTTCTATTATTTTTACAGATGTTTATATAGTAGATATATTTATATCTATACTAGCTGACCCGCGCGGCGTTGCCCGGGTCTGTATTAACAATATTAAACGAACTTGAAATTTGTATGATTTTATCATTAACTCGAAACATGCAGAAATGCATTGTCTGAAATACGTAGCCACTGACTGTGTGAAAAATCGGTTTAAAAAACAGCTAATGTTAAGCTCTTAAAATACTCAAAATGAGCGATGAGAAACGCGGGAGGGAATATGTATCCAACGACTGCGTGATTTTCGTGTTAAAGTGTTGATATTTATCAAAAATCACTGTTAAGTCACGTAACTAATTATTTTTTTTCACATAGAAATCCCACGTGAAATATTTTGAATTTCAAACTAATTATATCACTCTTAAAGCCGACTATACAATGAATGAAATCGATACTCGCTGGTAGCTAAAATGTTGGTATGTAGTATTATAATTTCAGAGCCATTTAACAAAAGTAAGTGTTATTTTTAATCAAATCATGCGTAATGTTCACTATGTGGATATCCTTATTCTAACCATAGTCCATAGTCCAAAACCATTATTTTGTCTTGTTTGGATCTGGTTATGATTCATTAGAGCATTTTTGTCGGGTTCAGATTTCGTTCGGTTCAAATTATAGGTATTTTTTGATATTGAGTTTTAATGTTCGGGTCGTATTCATGTCCATGGAAATTATTTTGCCTTGCTCGGATACAGTTATGGTTCTTTGGAATACAGTCGAACCTCTATATAACGAAACTCCATACATCGAATTTCTCCATATAACGAATTTTTAGTAAGAACGGTCCCCTTTTCGCATGATTACATTAAAAACAGACTCTATATAGCGAAATATCTATCTCCATATAACGAATTTTTTCATAAATTGATCTTAATTTATTCAGTTTTAAAAAAGCTTCGAAATCATATGGAATCAATTTTCCATCACTTATTTTTGACTTATCGTTCAGTTTTTTTATAAATATTACTTCTCTCCTTATTCTTTAAATCTAACAAGTTTATCCCACCTCCCACACACCTTTCAACATCCTTCTCAAAACACAGTCAATTGAATTGTTACACATATAAGAGAGGAATCAATGAGAGCACATAAGAGAGACCTTCAAATGGAGGAAAATATCAACTACAATTTTTCATTCCTTGCTAAAATTTGAGAATTTTTTTTGAGAGCGTAACAATTGTAATTTTAAAATCAAAACAACAAAAAATTACAGATTTCTTCCTCTGAAATTTATGTAAGTCTTCCTTATTTGATTTTCATTAAGCTTTCAAATAAATGTCTTCTCTTTTTTGAAACTGCTTAAATAAGTAAGAAATAAAATGTTAGGTTAATATATACTTTTAAACATTTCAAATTCTTAATTAAAAAGATCAAAAATAATATTTGTTCAAAATTTACACATTAAATACTATTTTTAACATCATACTCTATACATCGAATTTCTCTATATAACGAATTTTTTACTGGAACGATGGATTTCGTTATATAGAGGCTCGACTGTATTTTTGTCGGGAACAGATTTGTTTCAATTCAGATTTCGGCTTTTTCTTCAAATGGAATTTTTGGGTTCGGGTTTTCTTGCGTGTTCACGGAAATTATGTTGCCTTGTTCGAATAAGAACATGCTTCACTGGAATATTTTTTTTCAAGTTCAGATTTGGTTCAGTTCAGATTTCGTGATTTTTTCAAAGAATTTTTTTAAGTTCAGATTCGGTTCATGTGAATGGAAATTTTTTGTCTTATTCAGATCAGGTTACGATTCTTTGGATATTTTTTATCAGGTTCCGATTTGGTTCGATTCAAATTTCAGGTATTTTTTCAAATATAATTTTTAGATTCGGATCGTATTCATGTCCACGGAAATTATTTTGTCATACTCGAATCCCAGTTATGATTCTTTTGAATATTTTGGTCGAATTTAGGTGTGGTTTGGGTAAAATTTCAGTTTTTTTTCAAATCGAATTTTTTAGGTTCGAGTTGGGTTTATGTCCATAGAAATTATTTCGTCTTGCTTGGATTGGGTTACAGTTCTTTGGAATATTTTTACCAAGTCCAGATTTGGTTCAATTCAGATTTCCGGTTTTTTCTTCAAATATAACTGTTGAATTCGGGTCTTATTGCATGTTCACGGAAATAATTCTGTCTTGTTCGAATATGGACATGCTTCTCTGGAATATTTTTGCCAAGTTCGAATTTCGTTCAGTTTGCGATTTTTTCAAAGAAATTTTTTGGGTTCGGATTGTGTACATGTCCATGGAAATATTTTGTCTTGCTTGGATCCGGTTGCGTTTCTTTGAAATAGTTTTGTCAGATTCAGATTTGGTTAGATTCAAATTTCAGGTATTTTTTTGAATGAGGGTTTTAGGTTCGTATCGGGTTCATGTCCACGGAAATTATTTTGTCTTACTGGAATCCGGTTATGGTTCTTTCGAATACTTTGGTCAGATTTAGATGTGGTTTAGGTCAAAGTTCAGGATTTTTCAAACGGAGTTTTTTAGGTTTGAGTCGGGTTTATGATCATGGAAAGTATTTTGTCTTGCTGGGATCGGGCTATAGTTCTCTGGAATATTTTTATCGGTTTCAAATTTCGTTCGAGTCATATTTCGGGTTTTTTTAAAGAAAATATTTAGGTTCGGGTCAGGTTTCATGCCCACGAAAATTATTTTTCCTTGTTTGAATCGGGTTATGCTTCACTTGAACATTTTTGCGGGATTCAGATTTGGTTCGGGTCAGTTATCAATTTCATAGTTTTTTCCAAACAGAATTTTTAGGTCAGGGTCGGGTTTATACTCACGGAAATTTTGTGTATCACGGATCGGAGTGTGGTCTGTTTTTTTTTTTTCTGGTTGGGATCGGGTTATGTTTAAATTAGTCTAAACTTTAAGGTTATAATCAGTTTTGCCACTATTCTTTTTATGGCTATTTCTGATAGATAATTTACTTTGCTATTTGATAATTTATTATGGTGAATGAATCGTTTGTGGATACAAACAATTGTACGCCAAACAGCTATTTTATTTTTGTTTTAAAAACAAATTAAAGCCATATTACAATTTTAAATTGAATAGAACACGTTTAAATTTAATCAATGTTAAAAAAATGAACTCATAGAAAAGTGTTGTGTAATGTTTTTTATTGCAACACAGCTAATGACTCATACATTCTAATGTCCGAAATGCCAAAAATATGCGTACAACCATATAGTAAAAAGATATTAATAGAGTGGCAGTATAATGTCTTGGGGTGACGCAAAAAATGTAACTCTAAAATCGCTACATTAAGTCCAAATAAGCACCAACGAAACCATGTGCTTTGAAACTCCGATCAATTCAAACTGGTTTAAACCAGTATTTCTTTGTTTTTGTTTTTTACCTTTTAAACTGTTATTGAATAGATGACTAAAATTTCATTTAAAAATAACGTTTTGTGCCATTATTGCCTGTAATACACGATCAGAATGCATGAAAGATACAATTAGATCAATCATAGGCAAGAATTATTTGATTATTTTTATCATATGACTTTGAAATATCAACATAGAAGCATCATTTAAGACTTTGCTTGAAAAATCATCATTCTTTCGTTAATGTCTTAAAATCGTCTGCACTCTGAAACCTAGATTTTAGATTAATATTATTATTTAAGTGTTCATGCATGATTTTAAAAATCTTTTCATCACTATACAGTGTCTCACAAAAGTGATGGGACACTTGTGCTTTATAAAAAGAAACTTCAGTAAAATAAATAAACAAACATGTGCAAAATTTTTTTGGGTGTGTTTCATATTTAAAGTTAGTAACAATTATAACATAACATACATTTTGTCAAAATATTAAAATATTAATTTAGTAAAAATACAATTGTTCAGAACGGAGCAAAAAATGGCTCACATAAGTGATGGGACACTTACTTTTCCATCAAATATTTATCCAAAAATTTTACTTTTTAAAAGGTTTTAATATTTTATTGGATTTCCTTTTACTTTTAAAACATGATTTAATCTTTTTGGGATGGATTCGACTAATTTTTTTGTGATTTCTGGAGTGATTTTACCCCATTCTTCTTAAGCACCGATTTTAGTTGTTGTTTTGAAGAAATGGTGTGTTTGCGAATTCTTGATTCCAATTCTTGCCAAATATTCTCTATGGGATTTAAGTCTGGAGATTGTGGTGGTGTTTTTATTCTTTCAGGACAGTTATATAGCAGCCAGAGTCTAACGTTCAGAGCAGTATGCTTGGGGTCATTGTCCTGGTAGAATTTAAAATCGTTATGAAGGTTCAATTTTCGTGCTGAAGATTTCAAAATTTGCTTTAAAATATAAATATACTTGTACTGATCCATTATACTGTCAATAAAAACAAGATTACCAACTCCAGCGGACGACATACACCCCCATACCATAACTCCTCCTCCACCGTGTTTTACTGTTGGTACCAAGTTCTGTTTGCGAAATTCTTCCCTGGGTTTTCTCCACACCAAGATTCTACCGTCAGAACCAAATATATTAAATTTACTCTCATCAGCAAATATAACTTTATTCCATTAATCAGAATTCTTATTTATGTTGGATTTTGCGAAAGCTAGTCTGAATTTTCTATTCTTTTCACTTACGAAGAATTTTTTCCTGGCTACTCTACCGTGATATCCAGCAGATCGAATTACCCTTCTAATAGTCTCAGGATTAACAATTATTCCATATAATGCTTGTAAATCAGCAGCAACTTTTGAAGCACTATTTCTTGGATTTTTTTTAATATTTCGAACGATAATTCGCTTTATTCCATTGGATAGCTTTGATGGTCGGCCAGGTCTTCTTTTATCCAGAATCATATGATTCTTTTTATATCGTTTAATGATATTGAAAACTGTTGAACGACTCAAGTTAACTGTTTCAACAGTTTTTCTAATAGATTTTCCACGTTCAATATGCAAATTAATAACTAATTTTCGAATTTCAGGCGAAGTTTCTTTTCGTTTAGCATTCATGGCTACACAGAGCTAAAAAACACAAAAATTCCAAAACAAACTGGAGAGAAATACTGCAGACGATTTTATAAATTATTGCCAATTGCTTTTAAGTAAACATAAAACCCCAAAAAATATTTTTATTGCTTATTTCAGGCGATTTTCAGGCGAAAAATAAATAAATAAATAAATAAATAATATTAATAATAATAATCCTCATTTAAACTGACAGTTTGCCAGTCTATGAATTTTAAAGTTCAGTCCCAGTTTTTAAAATTATTTCTGCGAAAATGTTATGCAACCAACCAACCATAAGAGAATAAAAGGAAAAAAAAAAAAAGACTAAAAAAAGCGATTTTTAATGAGAGTGAGGTTTGGAATTTAATTAATTACTCAGTTAATAAATAGAATTTTGAAATTCTGAGCGTCAGGTGTATCAGGAGAGATATTGGGCTACTCTCAGAAAAATTTTGAGCTTCGTACGTACAGTAGTTTTCGCTAACTATCGCAGACACACACACACACACACACAGAGCGATTTGTTATTTTATTAATATAGATAATAATGGTTGCCTCAAAGATAATATGAACTAAAATATGAAATTAAACCTCGAACTAAAAATACTTATTAAACCATAAATAAAAGATGAATCTTAAAAGTCCATTCAGGACATTTTAATATTTGTCCATGCTGTAGTTAAAATCTAGTTTGACTTCTATAACTTGCGCGTAACCAGGGAAGGAGAGGGGGTGTCCTGGGTGCCCGGGCACCCCCGCTCACGCAGACACATGAAGAGTTTTAAAACCGAAAGAAAAATAATCAGCATTTATAAAAAAAGAATAATTGAAAACAATGTAAGAAAAAACAATTAACTATTTTCATTTTTTATATATCCTGTTCATATATCTTTTTGATATATCACTTCTGTGGAACACAACAACAATTTTTCAAGTATCATGATGCAACAACTGATAATTAATATTTTCACATTACATTTGTACTCATTTATCATAATTTTAAAAAGTAGAGTATTTTAGATTTCCAAATGTTCGGTAAGCAGGCGCCAGACACTACTGGCGCGCCGTCAATCCAACGTTTGTAAGGCGCCATTACACTATATGTTCACACTGACTATAGGCCTCCCCCCCCCCCCACTGAGGGTATTTGAGAAAAACAAAAATATTTGCATCGAAGCTATGCTTAATAATTTTTTTTCTTTTAAATAATAATGATAAAAAAAAAATTAAAATCTGCCAATCACATAATTGGGTTTTCGAGAAGAGAAAAATCTGTTTTATTCAGTTTTCATTCTCTTGGCTTGTATCATTCCGAAATGGACCAAAAAATTATATTTAATTTGTAAATATACTTCGCACTTCACCACGTGCATTTAAAAAATAAAGGGAAGGCCAAAAAAGAGAAAACGAGCTTCAAAAATACAAGACAATTCAGGATATTCTTAAAGAAAAAGTAATTGTCCAACATGATGTCAAATCTCCAGAAGACACAGTAGCCAAAGAAAGTAAGAATAGTTTATTATATTCTCTTAAAGGCGGTTCTGAAATCTGTGCTTAACAAATGAGAAAGTTTCTGACATATTTTAAGACTTAAAAAAAAAAAAAAAAAAAAAAAAAATCCTTGTCGGCTGGGCCTATAGGCGGAGGTAGATTTCGAAGGGTGCTAATTTCAACAAAAAATATATAAGGTACCCTGGGGTAATAACGCCAGGCGGGGTAATAACGCCAAGTGCTTATATTTTGCATAATTATGAAATAATCAGGTAAATGACACCCATGTGCTCTGCACAGAAGGGTTTTGAGTCATATAAATCGCAAAAAACAGCTTCAAGTTAATTTGTTTCATTTTTAGGTCTTATTGTTTTTACAAACAACTAAAATGAACACTTGATCTAAAATTTGCGAGATACGTTTTGTGATGTGAAGACTATCTTTTTATCCGGAAATACTTTGTTAATTACATAAATTTGTAGTGCATTTCATGTACTTTTAAATTGTTGTTGAAGATTTTGGATATCTTCTCGAGATAATTTGTAATTTAAAATGTACTGCGCAATAACTATACCGGGGTAATAACGCCAATCCTTGACTTTAGTACCCCGGTTGATTCCCTACAGTGGCCGAGCTACATCCTAAATGCTGATTCAAATAGACACAGTTAAAACTGTTCAATGTTTCTCATATTTCTATTTAAGCGGTCCTTTTTAAACAAAAAGAAGCTCGCGGTCTGATATTCTTTTGCCTCATCCCCTCCTCCCACACCACACCTTTATTTTTCTTACACTTTCACAAAAAATTGTACATTTTCAATAGCTTAGAATGCAATTTGTCAATTTCTAAGTTTATAGAGTTTGTATTTTTAGAATTGGGCTATCTACATGCAATTATTCCATCTTATTTCATAGTTTTGTCTGCATGGCGTTATTACCCATATAGGTGGGTAATAACGCCAAATAGCATTGGTCAAGAAAAAACGCCATTACATTTTATGAATACATATCTGTTAAATTATTTTATTTTATATAGATAGTCAATGAGTTGCTGTATCAGATCCTATATTTGTTTGAAAAATACAATCTAAAACTAAGCCGTGAAAATTGGTCGAACCTTAACGTGGCGTTATTACCCCAGGGTACCTTATATATGATTAGAGATAAACCCAGTTAAATAACTTCATTTGGCCGTTTATGAAAAATTTTTAATTTCATTTTTCTGCAAAAACTGGTTTTATCAGAATCATCTTAAGAATAATTCAACTTAAATGCCCATTTTGACAACATATTTTGAAATAAATTCTGAATTTATTAAAAAATCGACCAAAACAGTACATTATACAGTTCCTAAATAACAAAAAACTGTCAATTGAATGCATTTGAGAAAAAAATTGAATTTAAAAATGAGTCATAAAATAACCGATTTGTTGTTTGAATACATCCTTAATTCTTATATCATGATTGCTTCGGAAAATTTTGTGCGAAATACTCACTTTGAGATCATTTTTTAAAATATATTCTATGTTTATCAAAAAACTGGCCAATGTTTCACAGTATATAGTTCTTAAATAAGAGGATCTGTAAATTGGATGCGTTTGAGAGCAAAAATGGATTTAAAAAGGAGTCAGAAAAAAACGCAATTTCTTATTTGAACACTTCCTTAAATTTTCAGTCACGAGGATTTCTGAAAATTCTGTTCAAAATACCCTTTTAGGTAGCCTTTTTTGAAATATATTCTGTCTTTATCAGAAAATTGACCAATGCGTCACTTTATACAGTTTCTAAATAAGAGGATCTACCATTTGGATAGCTAATTTAAAAATGAGTCAGAATATAAGCAGTTTGGATTTGAGGTTTTTTTCTCCGACTCCTATTTTTGTTTAATTTTTTTTTTTTTTTTTTTTTTTTTTTGCTATACGAATTGGTCCTATGAAAAACGTGTCAATATAAAAGTTGTAGATATTTTTGAGAAGATGTAAAATAAATTTAATCAGATTTCATATCTTAAAAATTGACGGAGTTATGGGTTTTTCTCTTTTTTCACCGCCTTTTTTTTTTTTTCGTTTTTAATTTTTTTCATCGGTAAAAGTTGGTCCTATCAAAAACTTGTAAGTACAAAAGTTTTAGATAATTTTAAGAACATTTACAAAAAATTTAGTTGAACTTGATATCTTGAAAATTGACAAAGTTATGAATTTTTTTCTCTCAAAACCCCTGTTTTTTTCGCCCCTTGAGCCCACTTCTAAATTTATCAAAAATCTGTCATGCATAAACTTTTGGTCCATTTTTAAGAAGTAATATAAACTTTAAACCAATTCGATATCTTCTTTAATTAAGAAGTTATGTCGTTTTTTCGGTTTTCACAAAAACGCCCCCTATTCCGATCCCCTTGGTCCTATTTTGCCCATTAACGAACTTAGCCGAGATTTTATCCCCTTTGATTTTATGTACCAGTTTGGTGTAGATTGGTGAAGAATTATAGAAGTTATCATGTCCATAAAAAAGTGATATATAAGGTACCCTGGGGTAATAACGCCACGTTAAGGTTCTACCAATTTTCACGGCTTAGTTTTAGATTGTATTTTTCAAACAAATATATGATTTGATACAGCAACTCATTGACTATCTATATAAAAAAAATAATTTAATAGATATGTATTCATAAAAAGTAATGGCGTGATTTCTTGACCAATGCTATTTGGCGTTATTACCCACCTATATGTGTAATAACGCCATGCAAACAAAACTATGAAATAAGATGGAATAATTGCATGTAGATTGCCCAATTCTAAAAATACAAACTCTACAAACTTAAAAATTGACAAATTGCATTCTAAGCTATTGAAAATGTTCAATTTTTTCTGAAAGTGTAAGAAAAATAAAGGTGTGGTGTGGGGGGGGGGGGGGGGATGAGGCAAAAGAATTAAGACCGTGAGCTTCTTTTTGCTTAAAAAGGACCGCTTAAGTAGAATTATTAAAAACATTGCACAGTTTTAACTGTGTTTATTTGAATCAGTATTTAGGATGAAGCTCGGCCACTGTAGGGAATCAACCCGGATGCCAAGGATTGGCGTTATTACCCCGTTATAGTTATTGCGCTGTACATTTTAAATTACAAATTATCTCGAGAAGATATCCAAAATCTTCAACAACATTCTGAAAGTCCATGAAATGTACTACAAATTTATGTAATTAACAAAGTATTTCCGGATAAAAAAAATAGTCTTCACATTACAAAACGTATCTCGCAAATTTTAGATCAAGCGTTAATTTTAGTTGCTTTGAAAAACAATAAGACCTAAAAATGAAACAAATTAACTTCAAGCTGTTTTTGGCGATTTATATGACTCAAAACCCTTCTGCGCAGAGCACATGGGTGTCATTTACTTGATTATTTCATAATTATGCAAAATATAAGCACTTGGCGTTATTACCCCGCCTGGCGTTATTACCCCAGGGTACCTTACACTATATTGCCATTGATTATGGGACACTTGCGATTTTAGACATTTTTCTAAATATCTAGAAAAATACATGAGGAATCATCTCGAAACTCTTAGTGTATAAATATAATAGTATACGTCATACATCTCCGTGAAGATTTTTTACTGAAACGCCATAGGGGACCGTCAACAAATTAAAAAAGAATGAATATCTTTTGAATAACCCTGTCAAAACTAATGTAGCAAAAGCGCTCAAACTCTAGATTATGATTGAATGCCTTATTGTAATATGCCTTGTCCATTTTTATGCAAATAGCATGCGTACTCGCAGAGTAATAAAGGTTTTTATAAAAATGGTCCCAAATTTTTCCAAGTTTTTTCCTTATAATTTTCAGAGTTCTTAATATAAAATAATATTTTTTTAGAAAATATTACAAACAACATTGCACACAGTACCCTGTAATCAGAATTAAAAAATAATGAAAATTGTATACAAAATGAGTTGGTTTACTAAATAATTTTTTACTGCGCATGCGTCAAGGATATCAAAATTTCATTTGCATATTATGTTAGCTAAATATATAGAGCAACTTTTGTGAAAGTCACAAAATCATAACATGAAAATTCTGAAAATAATCGTCAATTGAATAAGTTGAAAATCCGTTATTCTCAAAATGAAGCAAAAACAAGAGGGGATGTATCCATATATTCATTGATTAGTGTCAATGTAGAATACACAATACAGGATGTTACGACTACTTCTGGATAAAATCCCTCATTTTTTTACTTCATTTTGGAAACAACGGATTTTGTCCTATTTCTATAGACGATTACTTTCAGAATTTTCAAGCTATAATTTTGAGACTTTTACAAAAGTTGCTCTATACATTTAGCTAACATAATATGCAAATGAAATTTTGATGTCTTTAACGCATGCGCAGTAAAAAATTATTTAGTAAACCTACTCATTTTTCATACAATTTTTATTGTTTTTTAATTCTGATTACAGGGTACTGTGTGCAATGTTGTTTGTCATATTTTCTGAAAAAAATATTATCTTATATTAAGAACTCTGAAAATTATAAGGGAAAAACTTAGAAAAATTTGGGGCCATTTTTATAAAAACCTTAATTACTCTGCGAGTATGCATGCTATTTGCATAAAAATGAACACAGTGTATTACAATAAGGCATTCAATCATAATCTAGAGTTTGAGCGCTTTTGCTACATTAGTTTTGACAGGGTTATTCAAAAGATATTCATTCTTTTTTAATTTGTTGACGGTCCCCTACGGAGTTTCAGTAAAAAATCTTCACGGAGATGTATGACGTATACTATTATATTTATACACTAAGAGTTTCGAGGTGATTCCTCATGTATTTTTCTAGATATTTAGTAAAATGTCTAAAATCGCAAGTGTCCCATAATCAATGGCAATATAGTGTATATATATATATATATATATATATATATATATATATATATATATATATATAAACTGGTGCGATTGCAATAGGTAGTATTTCATACGAAATCTACCTAAAACACATTACAAGGCATTAAATTAAGGTACAAGATTGGATTTCAATAGATTTGTCTATTGAAGCGATTTGGAATAGAATTGATATTCCATTTTTTAATAAATAAAAAACTATCGCGTTTAAGTGACTTTTGCACATGTCAGCAAGTTTTTTCTCCTGTCTCTCGTTTTCACACCCGGATTTTTTTTTTTTTTCAAAACATTAACTTTGATAGTATTTTATGAAAATTACATTTACAAAAATATGGAAAACGTCTTTTGATTACAAGTTTTTAACTTGTAATCTTGCGGTTTCTCGCCCTTTTTTCTTTTTAAGCTATTGCATAGCTTTTATCGCGGGCTTTGAGCACGGCTACCGAATCCAAAATTTCCGTAACGAGCAATATCCTAACACATCCGTAACGAAAAAACCTAACACTCGGCTAACGTCGTTTCAGCTCGGCAGACTTCGGTATGGTATCATTCGGTAGACTTCGGCAGACATAGACGCGGTATTTTTCAGATATTTAGAGGATATCAAGTCTCAAACTTATATTTCTTATTTTAACTACTATAAATCTATAGTTTCAATAATAAAAATTCCTGATAGGATGAGTATAGAAAAGAATCGCCTTAAGATAAAAAAAAAAAAAGGTAGGATAATGTAGCTTTTGGTGATTAAACACCCGCCAATTGGTGAGGATCAAAAAATTTAAAATGCTTATAACTCGCGATCTAATTTTCGTAGCGCGGCCAAATTTTGTTTAATAATTTATTATGAGACAGTGTTAATTTTTGGTGACAGGAGACCACCACGGTGAGGGTTGAAAAATTTAAAATGCTTATAACTCGCGGTCTAATTTTCGTAGTGCGGCCAAATTTTGTTTGGTAATTTATTCTGAGACAGTGTTAATTTTTGGTGACAATAGACCCCCCCCCCATGGTGAGGGTTGAAAAATTTAAAGTGTTTATAACTCGCGATCTAATTTTTGTAGCGCGGCCAAAATTTGTTTGATTTATTATGAGACAGTGTTAATTTTTGGTGACAGGAGACCCCCCACGGTGAGGGTCCAAAAATTTAAAATGCTTATAACTGGCGATCTACTTTTCGTAGTGCGGCCAAATTTTGTTTTGTAATTTACTATGAGACAATGTTACTTTTGGTGACAGGAGACCCCCCACGGTGAGAGTCGAAAAATTTAAAATGCTACTAACTCGCGATCTAACTTTCGTAGCGCGGCCATATTTTGTTTGGTAATGTATTATGAGACAATTTTAATTTTTGGTGACAGGAGACCCCCTCCCCCACGGTGAGGGTCGAAAAATTTAAAATGCTTATAACTCGCGATCTAATGTTCTTAGCGCGGCCGAATTTTGTTTGGTAATTTATTGTGAAACAGTGTTAATTTTTGGTGACAGAAGACCCCCCCCCCCACAGTGAGGGTCAAAAAAGTTAAAATACTTATAACTCGCGATCTAATTTTCGTAGCGCGGCCAAATTTTGTTTGGTAATTTATTATGAGACAGTGTTAATTTTTGGTGACAGGAGACCCCCCCACGGTGAGTTTCGAAAAATTTAAAATGCTTATAACTCGCGATCTAATTTTCGTAGTGCGGCCAAATTTTGTTTGGTAATTTACTATGATACAGTGTTACTTTTGGTGACAGGAGACCCCCCACGGTGAGAGTCGAAAAATTTAAAATGCTACTAACTCGCGATCTAACTTTCGTAGCGCGGCCATATTTTGTTTGGTGATGTATTATGAGACAATTTTAATTTTTGGTGACAGGAGACCCCCTCCCCCACGGTGAGGGTCGAAAAATTTAAAATGCTTATAACTCGCGATCTAATGTTCGTAGCGCGTCCAAATTTTGTTTGGTGATTTATTATGAAACATTGTTAATTTTTGGTGACAGGAGACCCCCCCCCACAGTGAGGGTCGAAAAATTTAAAATGCTTCTAACTCGCGATCTAATTTTCGTAGTGCGGCTAAATTTTGTTTGGTAATTTATTATGAGACAGTGTTAATTTTTGGTGACAGGAGACCACCACGGTGAGGGTTGAAAAATTTAAAATGCTTATAACTCGCGATCTAATTTTCGTAGTGCGGCCAAATTTTGTTTGGTAATTTACTATGAGACAATGTTATTTTTGGTGACAGGAGA
This sequence comes from Maratus speculifer, assembly GCA_964019185.1. Classification (NCBI taxonomy): domain Eukaryota; kingdom Metazoa; phylum Arthropoda; class Arachnida; order Araneae; family Salticidae; genus Maratus; species Maratus speculifer. Next base: position 53,046,242 of record OZ025296.1, read on the forward strand.
ACCCCCACTGTGAGGGTCGAAAAATTTAAAATGCTTATAATTCGCGATCTAATTTTCGTAGTGCGGCCAAATTTTGTTTGGTAATTTACTATGAGACAGTGTTACTTTTGGTGACAAGAGACCCCCCCACGGCGAGGGTCGAAAAATTTAAAATGCTTATAATTCGCGATCTAATTTTCGTAGTGCAGCCAAATTTTGTTTGGTAATTTACTATGAGACAGTGTTACTTTTGGTGACAAGAGACCCCCCCACGGCGAGGGTCGAAAAATTTAAATGCTTATAACTCGCGATTTAATTTTCGTAGCGCGGCCAAATTTTGTTTGGAAATTTATTATGAGACAGTGTTACTTTTGGTGACAGGTGACCCTCCACGTTGAGGGTCGAAAAATTTAAAATGCTTATAACTCGCGGTCTAATTTTCGTAGTGCGGCCAAATTTTGTTTGGTAATTTACTATGAGAGAGTGTTAATTTTTGGTGACAATAGACCCCCCCCATGGTGAGGGTCGAAAAATTTAAAGTGTTTATAACTCGCGATCTAATTTTCGTAGCGCGGCCAAAATTTGTTTGATGATTTATTATGAGACAGTGTTAATTTTTGGTGACAGGAGACCCCCCACGGTGAGGGTCCAAAAATTTAAAATGCTTATAACTGGCGATCTACTTTTCGTAGTGCGGCCAAATTTTGTTTGGTAATTTACTATGAGACAATGTTACTTTTGGTGACAGGAGAACCCCCACTGTGAGGGTCGAAAAATTTAAAATGCTTATAATTCGCGATCTAATTTTCGTAGTGCGGCCAAATTTTGTTTGGTAATTTACTATGAGACAGTGTTACTTTTGGTGACAAGAGACCCCCCCACGGCGAGGGTCGAAAAATTTAAATGCTTATAACTCGCGATTTAATTTTCGTAGTGCGGCCAAATTTTGTTTGGTAATTTACTATGAGAGAGTGTTACTTTTGGTGACAGGAGACGCCCCCACTGTGAGGGTCGAAAAATTTAAAATGCTTATAACTCGCGATCTAATTTTCGTAGTGCGGCCAAATTTTGTTTGGTAATTTACTATGATACAGTGTTACTTTTGGTGACAGGAGACCCCCCCACGGTGAGAGTCGAAAAATTTAAAATGCTACTAACTCGCGATCTAACTTTCGTAGCGCGGCCATATTTTGTTTGGTGATGTATTATGAGACAATTTTTATTTTTGGTGACAGGAGACCCCCTCCCCCACGGTGAGGGTCGAAAAATTTAAAATGCTTATAACTCGCGATCTAATGTTCGTAGCGCGGCCAAATTTTGTTTGGTGATTTATTATGAAACAGTGTTAATTTTTGGTGACAGGAGACCCCCCCCCCCCACAGTGAGGGTCGAAAAATTTAAAATGCTTCTAACTCGCGATCTAATTTTCGTAGTGCGGCCAAATTTTGTTTGGTAATTTATTATGAGACAGTGTTAATTTTTGGTGACAAAAGACCCCCACGGTGAAGTTCGGAAAATTTAAAATGCTTATAACTAGCGATCTAATTTTCGTAGCGCGGCCAAATTTTGTTTGGTAATTTATTAAGGTATTGAATAGCTTTTATCGCGGGCTTTGAGCGTGGCGAAAGAATGTAGAAATTCCGTAACGAGAAAAAAACCTAACACTCCGGCTAACGTCGCTTCAGTTTGGCAGACTTCGGCACGGTATCCTTCGGTAGACTTCGGCAGACAATGACGCGGTATTTTTCAGATATTTTGAGAATATCAAGTCTCAAACTTATGTTTTTTATTTCAGCTACCATAAACGTATAGTTTCAATGATAAAAATTCCTGATTAACCTACATGTATTGTAAGATAATAAAAATATTTTAAACGATTTTTCTTTTATTGAACTAATTCTCAGTAGTTCATTAAAAAAAAAAAAAAAAAAAAAAAAAAAAATGTTATCGGTCATCACGCTCAAAAAGTGTAACTTGAATTAACATCAAAGACAAAAAAAAAAAAAAAAAAAAAAAAAAAAAACTGCATAAATAAAAAATAAATAAATAAATAATTATAATTGCATAAGTTGATAAAAAAATGCTGTGCAATAGCTTTACCGCGGCAGTCCCCGAGTGCCACACGTATTTTTTTTCTTTTTTCTTTTTTCTTTTTTCTTTTTTTTTTTTTTTAAGAAAAGAGAATTTAAAAATATGTCAATGCATTATCCAACAAAAAATTATTTAAAAGTGTGTCAGAAAGTAATCTTTTTGTATATGTGAACAGTTTTAAAAGGAATTTTGAAAAAAAAAATGAAATATTTTAATTAAATAATTTAAGTTATGGTGATCTGTGATAAATTTACATGGATGTATATGTTTTGTTATTGTTTTCTAAATTTACATATTTTTCGAGTCTAAATTTAAACAATTAAAATACAATGTTTTAAAACTAATTTTAGCTGACCTATATTTAAAATTTTTATTTTAAAATTTAATATTTAAAATTGATGTATTTTCTGACAGAATAAGTTTTTTTCTTTTTTTAATCATTCGTAAGTACACACACTCACACAAAAAAGAATAAATAATAACTTTCATTCAGAATTTATAAATGAATAATTTTTTTTTTATTTCACACATTTGAGAAAAAAATAATAATTTTTCAAGGAAAAAAAAAATATTGTAAACAATTTTTTCTGACAACTTTTACAATTTTCTCAAAAAAAAAAAAAAAAAAAAAAATCATTAATATATTTATATATAACTAAAAATAATTGTATGAAGTCTAATAACTCCATTTTTTATAGAAATTTTGTCATTTTATTCTAGAGTGTAATAAAATATTTCGTTTCATGGAGGGGAAGTAAATATTCGAGATTTTTCTGTTATTAGTCATATTTTGGAATAAAGTTACTGTGGACGCAACAAAGCTATTGCTCCCTTAAATTTTGAAATGTACTTTTTTTGGAGGGGGGGGGGGGGGAGTGAAATATATTCTTTTAAAGTTGTTTAAATTGACTAAATACTAAAAGAATGAGGTACTGGAGTTTTCTCGTCCCATGAACATAACCCCTAAAACTATACCGTGTAAGGCAATTTTTAATAGTCATGCTTATTTTCTTACATTGTTGTTCCTGTCTTTAAAATTTTCTTAACCCTCGTGTTCTCCTCTGTTCAATATGATCCGAATTTTATTCTTCATAACTTTTTTAACTAGTTGGATGTGCCAATCCCAAAACTTTCTTCTATCTCATACGTACATTTTAATATTAAAAAAAATAGTTACTCATTTTAATGCTTTAATGATTTTAATTCAATACCGTACCAACTTTGATTTTCATCTCAAATTTCTGCTTCAATCAGGAGTAAAAACGAATTTCCGTCTCTGCACGAGCCGATGGACAATAGAATGACAGGCAGATTTTTTTTCAAATTCAGGGGGGGCCTGCTTGCCTTACCAAAAAATATTCATATACAAAAAATTTAGTTCAGTTCTAGAACTAACTTCATACACTTTTATGTGGTGCAATATTGAAAATGGCATAAAATTCGCTATTGCAGCGCCCCCTTCCGGCGGATTTTTTTCAGATTCAGGGCGATCCAACTAGCCATAGCCATACACTTACACAAAAAATTTCGTTCAATTCGATGCATAACTTCCTGTACTTTTGGTCGGTACAATATTAAAATTGGCACAAAAATCGCGATTGCAGCGCCCTTTTCAGACGGATTTTTTTTTCAAATTCAGGGAGGACCAACTAGCCATAGCCATACATATACACAAAAGATTTGATTCAATTCGATGCATAACTTTACATACTTTTAGTCGGTACAATATTGAAAATTGCACAAAAATCACGATTGCAGCGCCTCCTTCCGGCGGATTATTTTCAAATTCAGGGAGGACCAACTAGCCATAGCCGTACACTTACACAAAAAAATTGGTTCAACTCGATGCATAACTTCATATACTTTTGGTCGATACAATATTGAAAATGGCACAAAAATCGCGATTACAGAACCCCCTTCAGGCGGAATATTTCAAAACTGAAGGAGGACCTGCTTGCCACAGCCAAAAACATTCACAAAAAATTTGGTTCAATTCTATGCATAACTTCATACACTTTTTGATGGTAGAATGGCGACATACACACAGACAGACAGACATTTTGTAAAAACATGTTTTTTGGAATCTCCAACCCCTAAAACGTGTAAATCCATCGAAAACAGAAAATCGAAAAAAAATTCGATTACAATACTTTCTTCTATTGAAGATAGAAGAAAGTAAAAAGGTTGTTTTTGTTCAAAATTTGTGGTTCAAAATATTAGATATATAACAAGAAATCGCGTAACATTTTGCGCAAAAACAATCTTTAGTGAAACAAATCGGAAATTGCATACCAAGCGTAGCAAATAAGGTGCGTTCATACTATAACGAAGTTTTAAATATTAAGATAAAAACTTGTTTAAAACGGAAATTCGAGCAGTTTTATGAGATTCCGTTTTAACAGGTTTTATTATATAAGATATTGTTTGTACCCAACAGGTCCGGATTAAAAAATCTGGGCTCCCCCCCCCCCTTTCAAAAGGCTGGTTACGCCTATGTATAACAAAATGAAAAGTAAAAAATTATAAAAATGATTGTTAATAAGACTCATGTCTCATAACTTGGCTGTAATCGTTGTGCTTAATAAAAAGAACTTTCGAAGGTTAAAAGAGAAACTGGGTGACGACTGGATGAAGACCTAAAATATTTCAATGTACAGAGGAAAACAATTACTAAAAAACATTGGAATAAAAACACTCTACTTAAAAACAAATTTGTGATAAAGAATGACAGTTTATAGTTTAAGAACTCTATGATAAAGTTTACCAACCCATACAAGTTCCGAATATTTTAGAAAATGTCTTAAGCACCAATTTTTTTTTAAATTTATTACTCGTCATAAATCACTCGCCTGTAGCTACAACGATGAAAAATCGATTATCAATTTGACATCTGAATCGACAACTTAAACTGATATAATAAATCAAAATACATGCATCGAAAAACATACATTCTGTTAGAAAATTTAATTATTCAAGTGCAAAAACACAGAGATAAACACATTTATCAATTTAACATAAAACACAAACAAGATGAAATATCGTCAGTAAAATATTCCCCAGATACTTTCAGACAATCTGGCTTTTTCATTGGACTGAACAAGAGATAGAAAAAATAGAAAACATGCAGTTTTAAAAGCATTTCGTTTTTCTTGCAGTCGGCCTTTTAAATTTATATCGATTTCATTTGCAAAATTCCTGTAGATGGCGCTACAAGTGTCACAAAGTTATTTTTAAGGAAAAATAATTCTGGAAAAAAGATAGCGCTTTGATGATTTGAAAGAAAAATAAATTTCATTATTGAAATAATGTTTGAAGTATTAGTGAAATATTTTTAAAAGTAAAAACCAAAATGTTAAGAAATATATTTTTGAGATAATTTAACTATGTCATTGATGTAGTGTTATTCGCAGAGGGTAACAGATATGGTTTCAAAATTAATATTTTGTATTTTTGTATTCGTTTGTGAAGCTTATTCAATTTAAACTTAATGGAAGTATTCATAATCGCCATTTAATTATCGCTAATAATCTGAGATGTTTGAAGAAACTGTAGTGGCAATATATGGCGTCATTGCAAGCATTTAATTTACATCTTATATGGAAAAGGTTTATTCAGAAGTTATTCTTTTTAGGTACGTTCGTAATTATCTAAATACTTGCAAGGCCGTAGCTAAGGGGGAGCTATGGGCGGCTCAGCCCCCCTAAAATATTTTGAGCCCCCCCCCCCCTGGAAAAGATTCCAAGGTCACTAATTGAATTTTTGTTTCGAAAATCCAAATGAAATTCTGCTCAAAAATTTAAATTAGTTTTGAGAACCTTTCATAGTTTTGCAGAATTACTAAATTGTACCTAAAATAAGTGTTTCAACTCTCCCTCATTTTATTTATACATATGAAGCTAACATGATGCTTAACTTTTCACCAGCTATACACTCAAAATTTTCATCAAAATGTACTTTTGTTAGCATAAAACGACGTTATTACAACAGTTTAAGGAGAAACACAGTATGTAAATGTGAATATGCACTAATTTATCTTTCTGTGTCAATGAGAGAGAAAAAACAAATTATGATCCCCCCTACATTTTCTTGAGCCCCCTACATTCTCTTGAGCTCCCCCCCTATTGTTCACTTCTAGCTACGGCCCTGAATACTTAGTACCTATAGTTGTCGTTCAGTCCGTCTGTCCGTCCGTCTGTCCATCCGCATATAACAACGCAAAAGCTACCCAACCGAATCATTTGAAATTAAAAAAAATATATAATTATTACATAATTTTGTCGAGTGATTTAAAATTTTATAAAAATCGGATGCATAGGTCAATTACAGGGACAATCAAAATTATTCCGTTACATTAAAGTCAATGGGGAAAAAAATTTCAAATGTATTTTAATCGTTTTAAATTTAAAATATATAATTATTACATAATTTTGTCGGGTGATTTAAAATTTTATAAAAATCGGATGCATAGGTCAATTACAGGGACAATCAAAATTATTCCGTTACATTAAAGTCAATGGGGAAAAAATTTCAAATGTATTTTAATCGTTTTAAATTTAAAATATATAATTATTACATAATTTTGTCGAGTCATTTCAAATTTTATGAAAATCGGATGATTAGATCAATTACAGGGACGATCAAAAGTATTTTGTTAGATTACGGTCAATAGAAAAAAAAGCTTCAAATGCATTTTAATGGTGTGTTACACTTATTCGAACATAATAAAATTGATATGCATCTATGAAGTACATATTATAATACACATTTTGCACAATCTGTGGTGCAAAGAACATTTGAAATTGATTTATAAGTCCACACAAAATTATTTCATTACTTAATAGTTACTAATAAAATTTCAACAGTTCTAAATAAAAAGGCTGGTGTGAAGTATAATTATAAAAATTGAGTAAAATTCTTGATGTCTTTAGTGTTAAATAAATTCATATCAACTATAAAATATCCTTAAGAAATTGAAATGACAGTTCTTTTTAAGGAATTTTTATATTAAGCCTATTTTCTGTAAAGTTATTTAAATAAACGAAGCAAAAATAACTCTATTACAATTCAACCAGTAAAATTTAATTTCAAAGAATACACACAGAAAAAATATATATGTAATACCTCATAAAAATAAATGCACTCGGTTTAATCATTCAAATTCAACGAAAAAAATAACGCGATCGCTGACAAATATCCTTTTCACTAAGAAAGACGAAATAAATAAATTCAGGATGAAATAATTTCATTATTTAAACATCAAAAAACGCATCCATCACCACAGAAGTGTATCTAATTCATCTTTATAGGATATTTATGTTTTTTCTCGGGTGTTCCTGTTTTATTGACTGTTTCTGCTTTCAAATGTACTTCTCAATAGACGTTAAGATGTACGATAGGGATTTTATATGACGACCTCAGAAGCCAAGGGGTACAAGTGACAAAATGTCGATTTAGAGTAAATTGAGTCTAAAGATAATTGATGTTAAATTGGAACATCAATAACAATTGACTAAATTGAAATAGGAGACATCTGCTTATTGCATTCTAATCTTTGAATTCTCATTTCAATAACTGTTAAAAAAATAGAGTACAATTTTCATTAAATGTATAATTAATCAATATTGTTTGTTTTTCGAAAAAAGTGGTTTATCTCTATAACTCCCCAAAAAATCAGAAAATGACCTATATTTCTTTACCTGAAATGAAAAAAGCATATTTCCAGATACCCTGTGCACTTAACTCAATTTTTTTAATTTTGTCACTTATACCCCTTGGCTTCTCCCCAGAAGCCAAGGGGGATATCCTCATATTATTCTAAACTTTAGCTTAACCCGTTCGGGACCATGAGTGCATATATGCACCCTCAAAAAGTTCTAACAGCGCTTGAGTTTGATACCAGTAAAAAACAACTAAGAAAAATCATGCGTTAAACATAGATTATGAAACACTTTCCAACACTTCCTGAAATATTTAACAAAACTTCGTTATTCAGGGAAATAAGGTTACTTCTGTAGCTAACTATGTATTCCAATATTTTTGAGCAGCCTTGTATTCGATCTGTCGGTTGATACATATACTATATAATGAGGAAATTTAGTTTAGTAAGAAAATACCTAGTATGTCGAAATTTCTCTTTCAGTAATTCATACTAATAAATGGAAACATACTTAAATACTTTTTTAAGGCCTGTAGTTTACCTAGTACCTTTATTACACATCAGTATTTGTCTAAAATTTATTTTAAATTAAAATACTCTAAAAAATACTGAAGTCACATGTGTAGAAATTATCATTTATAGGTGTCCATGGATACAACTCTTTGCGTGACGCTGTATATCATTTTATCTATATTCTACAAACATTTCTTACTACACTGAATGCAGTTCAGTGTAAAAATGCATAACTCATTTAAATAACCACCTTTAAGTAATTTACGCTCATACGCACTAACATTTGTGAGCTCTTTTGTGTAGCCCTGTATATCAACTACAGTATTTATACACACTTTATAAGATAAGTATATAGTATTTTATATACACCATATATTTATACACACTACCCGGAAAGGGTTAAGCATAATATTCTATTGCTTTTTCTACAGGTTCTTGTTGAAAATTTAAAATTTTTCATATAATTTCTGCAAAAAAATTTCAAATACGATAAAAATTTTGAATTTTAGAAAAAGTAAGATTTTTTTTTCAATATCAATTTGTAATTCGGACCTCTCGCAGTTACAAAAGTTTTCCTTAATATTCTCGGAACTTAAATTTTACTGTAACTTGAAGTTCTCGCAACTTAAGCTATACAGCTGTCTAGTGGCAAATGCTTTTATGTAATTGGCAAAACAAAGCGAGTTTCCTTTGTAAAAAAATAATTCTTTAGGAAACAAAATTCGCGAATAACCAAGTTAGGTATACGCAAATCTTGAAATAGTCTTCATTTTTTATTCCGCGAATGATAATTCCTCGAAAAAATTTACTGAACTCCTTTATAAACCATTCAACAGACGTACTTGTAGAATAAACAACTTTCATAAATACATCGAAAATAAAATCTGAAAAGGAAATAAATTACATCATAAAAATACAAAAACTTTGCGTAATCACTTAAATTCAAGAGAAAAAATGACATGATCACTGACAACTATCCTCTTCACCATGCAGGCGAAATAAATAAGTTCACGGTGAATAAATTTCATTATTTAAACGTCAAAAAAGCGATCTATGTCTGCATCCATCACCACACAAGTGTAACTAATTTATCTTTCTAGGATATTTGTGTTTTTCTCAGGTGGTTCTGTTTTTATGTTGAAATGTTCTTTTGTTTGTTTATTTATTGAAAAAATACATCTGATTTGTGTGCTCGACATGAAGCCTGCTTATAAATCATCGTCAATATTACAGGGACGAGATAGCACAAGGACATTTTACAACACAAGAGATATACACCCAGGAGCTCCGCACAAAGAGTGCGTGCAAAGGAGCCAGTGGGATTCGAACCTCCAACCTCCTACGTTCGAAGGCGATTAGCGGCGTGGTACTTTGACCCAGTGTTGCCAGTAGGCTACTTTTTTTAAACTCAGATTTTTTGACTGGCACCACTTTTTTGAAACGTTAAATCACCTTTAGTTTTCGCCTTAATTATCATGTCATTGAATAAGGCACATTTTATCATTTGTAAAAAGTGGTGCCAATCAAGAATTTGAATTTAAAAAGAGTAGCACGTCTGGCAACACTGCTTTGACCACTCTGCCACGGAGGCCCCAAAAATATTCTTTTCAAGAAATGTATGACATTAGATGAGGATGTTCATTTTCATCATTTTAAGCTTTTATTCGATTGAGCTTGTGCACAGTGTGATTCATTTCACCCCCCCCCCCTCTTGAGTGAATTAAACATAAAAGCAAACTAACGTCCTAATGGTCTACTTTGGGTCCTTTTTCATAAATCTCTTACAAATTATGTGATTCACTAAACTTTTTTTCCTAGCAGTTTTTATCGTATTAATCTTAAAATTAATTTTTGAAAATTACAGGAGTAAGCATCTTAACCACGCTTGAGGAAGCATGTTTTAACACTAGAAAGGCTAGAAATTTTAGCATAGATTTATAAAAATGTTTCACACCAGAATTTTGATTTGAAATAGTTAAAATTTTTTATTTAGCGTTTTTCGTCTTTGTATCTTTTAAACTTGTTGTGTAATGAAATTTCTCGTTTGAATTGGAATATATTCATATAGCAGTGGTCAAAATGAACACTTTCGGTCATTCTAGTATTAATTGGGTTTTAAGGGCAACATTTCAATGGGATTTGATTTAATCAAATTAGATGACAATTCGACTACTTTCTAGGCTGCTATAAGCGACAATTTTTTAATTGTGACTGACACCAGTTTCTCTAAACAGAAAACCTTAAGGCACAACACTAGTTATATAAAACGCCGCGGATGATGATGTAAAGGAGCGTTCTTTTCGAAAATTGTCGCTCAAATTTTAGTATTTTTACATTTTTTTTTTTTTTTTTTTTTTTTTTTTTTTTTTTTTTTTTTTTGTGTGTGTGTGTGTGTGTGTGCATAGGATAGCTGAGGAAGATCCACAACCGGTCTAGTTTTTACTTTTTCAATTTTGGTTTCAGATTAAAAAAATAATAATAATTCAAAATCGGTTTAAACCGGTTTTGAAATCGAAACTATCATAATAAATAATATATATAGGCAAAAGCGAAAAAGTTAAAACTAGACCGGTTGTAGATCCTCCTCGGCTATCCCATGTAAAAATATTGAAATTCGAGCGAGATATTTGAAAAGAACATTTCCATAGACTTTAAGTTATCATCCGGGTCTTTTTCAGTGATTATGTGGGGCTTTACCAGGCATATTAACAAACTTCTGCAAGAATAATTTGCTTCAAACTTTTTACTAGAATAATATTGGTGCGAACAGATTATAAAAATAGTTGTCGGTGGCAGCCCTGAATATAAAATTTTCTCTTAGACTTCATCAACTGACATACTCGAATGTTATTGGTGCATTCTTTTTCGGATATTATTGACTTGATTGTTATTTCCAGTGCATGTTACTTTAGTTATGGACACCAGGATCCCAGGCTCGTTTGGAAAGAGGATCTTTGGGAACGCTGCGGAAATCAATAAGGTCCACAAAACTAGGTTCATTTAAAAGATTTTCAAAAGGTATAAAATCATATAAACTTGAGTGTTTTTTAAGATTATTATAACAAGCACCAAGCAACGCCCGGCGGGTCAACTAGTATATTTGTAAAACTTGACTGAGATTCTCAATGTCTTTAGTGTTAAAAAAATCAACATCAACTGTAAAATATCTTTCAGAAATTTAAATGTCAGTTCTTTTTGAGACATTTTTACATAAAGCCTTATTTTCTGTAAAATTAAATAAACAAAACAGAAATAACTCCATTATAATTCATTCAACTGGAAGAAAATAATTAAAAAAATAAATTCAAAGTAAAAATAAAAAAGGAATGATAGTATGTCATAAAAATAAACACATACCGCGTAATCATTTAAATTCAAGAGAAAAAAATGACTTGATCGCTGACAAATATCCTTTTCACCAAGGAGGCGAAATGAATAAGATCATGGCGAACAAATTTCATTATTTAAACATCAAAAAGCAATCCATGTCTGCATCCATCTATAGAGAAGTGTAACTTATTTATATTTATAAGATATTTATGTTTTTCTCAGGTGTTTCTGCTTTTAGTGACTGTTTTTATGCTGAAATATGCTTTTCAATAGACGTTACGATGTTAGGGATATTTATTTCACTGTAAATTTCCGTTTAATGTTTCATTTAATTAATTTTGTACAGATTGAATGTATTGTGTGACTGAATTTATTCAACTGAATTTCGTACATACGTTAACATAACAGAACTGATTTTGCTTTTTAATTCATTCAACTCATACAAGTAGATTTATTTCCAACCAAATTTTATTTAAAAATTTTATGTGATTAAATTTGTATAGAATTTGTGTTTTGTATGATTGTATTTATTTGAGGTACTTCTGATTTTATTGATTGTTTTTATTTTGAAAAACAGTTTTCGGCGAAAATTATAATGTGTGATAGAGAGACATGTTTCCTGCTAAATTATATTTTAAGATTTTGTTTGTTTTAATTTTAATGGAATTTGCATTTTGTGGGAGTAAGTTTATTTTTTTGTAATTCTTATGTAACGTACATATGTACGTTCCGTACGTAATAAAAGTAAAAGAACAAAAATTACTCCGCTATAATTCATTCGAAAATCACACTAGAAGAAAAAACTCTTTTTAAATCCATCAAAAATTAAATAAAATGAAGTAAAGTACGTTACAAAAATAAACATACTAGATGTAATTCAAATTCCATGAAAAAAAAAAAAAAAAAAAAAAAAAAAAACAATTACTTGATCGCTGATAAATATGATTTTCGGCAAAGCGGCGAAAAGAAATAACCTCATAGTGTATGAATTTTATTATTTAAACACATTGTCACGCAGCCATCTTCCATCCAACCCTTTTTTAAAAAAGAGATAAATAAAATGAAGTGAAGAGATCGGCTCCCCATCGAGAATTGAAGGGAAATGAAGCGAGGAGCGCGGGTAAGTGTCTGTGCACTGTTAAAAATCTGCTGCATTTTGTTGCAACACACTCCACCGCTTGTATATAATATCTCTATTCCAACCAATGAGAAAGCTCCATTTCACGGCCAAGTAACCGTTTTCTATACAAGAAGGGGAGTGCGTTGCAACAAAATGCAGCAGATTTTTAACAGTGTGTGTGTTCAGGTTCAGATGTTGATAGGGTGCGTGGAACACCCGATGTAAAGTTTTCTTTTGAAAGTTCCGGAAGTAATTTTGTAATGGTTACTCTTCAAGAATGTCATTCATATACATAGTCCTCTCATATATATATTGTATATAATTCTGCTAATTAAATTCAGTAAACTGAATACCCAGCACAATTAGTTCAGCCATCGTTCACCCAGACATCACACATATAATAATGAAATGTATCAAAATGCAATATATGCCTGCATCCATCTCCACAGAAGTATAATTAATTTATCTTTATAACATGCCCAGGCTCGCACGGCTATCGTTGGTTTTCGAGGGGAAATACCAGTTATTACCGTATTTACTCGTGTATAGGGCGCACGCGTGTATAAGGCGCACCCATACTTTACAAGTAAAAATGGCGATTTTTTAAAATCTCGTATATAATGCGCACCATAAATTTGATACGCTAATAAAGAATGACCAAATGAATTTCAGTAAAAAAAAAAGTCGAAACAAACATTACACTAGACTAGAAAACAAGACGAAAATGCATTTTTAGACTTCGGGTTGTAAGAGAATGACGGGAAATAGGAATGGGTGACGGTAAAGAGAATTGCTAATTAGCGTTCAGATAATGTCACTAGCTCTGTTGTTTAAAAAACTGCAAGGAGTGAAGTAAATATGTAGTAATACTTCAATTAAGGAACTTTTTCCGAGTTTCAATATCTTCTTTGAATAATTTCTTGTTTCATATGTATATCGTTCGACTGCATCTAACAGTAAAAAATTATTTCGTGTATAAGGCGCACCTAGGAGTTTTGCCCAAATTTTTCGAAAAAAAAAGTGCGCCTTATACACGAGTAAATACGGTATTTAAAAAAAAAGCCCTAATTCAAACGTGCGAAATTTCACCTGATTTAAAAATAAATTTTCTATAAGAAAATACTGATACTGAGGAATTCCAGGATCCGTACAAATCTTGATATCAATGATTTTCTCGGACGCTTCTATTTATATTAAACGTTTTTACTTTCAAATTTTCTTTCCAAAGAATTTTTGGTGTTAGATGATTATATTTATTTACTTCTAAGTTTTAGTAAAGATTTTATTTCATTAAAGGGTATAACCGGGTTTCTTAGTAAAATATACCCTTGAATCAATCACATCGAGTCCTGCATGAATCGATAGCCCATAAAGAGAAATTCATTTCTTCCCAGTTTCAAGTTTGTATCTCAAGACCACGGGGGGGGGGAGGGGGAGGTTATGACCCTAAATGCCTGTTTTGGAAAATAGGGCATTGTGACGGTAATTTCAACGAAAAAAAAAAAAAAAATCAGGGATGTCTAAAACAACCATATGAATGTTTGACAAGTTTTTCAGATTTCTTTTAACAAAAGAACACGTTTTCTAACATTTGTCGTTTTTGAATGAACATTTTAATTAAAAATCTATTAAAATTTCTGAGTGACCACCTTATTTTTTTTGCATGAAATATTAGGAGATATGATTATGAGATATGACTATCAATTTCAACTTTCTACGTAGGGTGCATCATATTTAAAAAAGGCAAAATCACATTCCGGGGAGATGGGGGCGTGTCTGACACAAGTCTCACATATTAGGTCTACCGGAAAATTCTGTCGTATAATGTTATTTCACGCCTTCTTTTTAAACTACCGTTTGAACTAATATGTAAGATTTGTGCGTGACACGCCCCCCCCCCCCCATCTCCGCCGAAATATGATTTTGCATTTTTTTTAATATGATGCACCCTACGTAGTTGAAATCGATAGTGAATGTACATCATATCTCGTAGTATTTCATGCACAATTTTAGAAGTTTCAATAGATTTTTAAATAAATGTTCATTTAAAAACAAGAAATTTTTTAGAAAATTTGTTCTTTTGTTTAAAAAAATATGAAAAAATTGTCAAACATTCGTATGTTGATTTTATACATCCCTTATTTTTTTTTCATTGAAATCCGATTAGTAGTTTCGTCACAATGCGCTCTTTTCCAAAACAGGCATTTAGGACCATTACCCCCCGTGATCTTGAGATATAAACTTGAAAGTGGGGGAAATGAATTTCTTTTTATGGGCTATCGATTCATGTAGGCCTCGATGTGATTGATTTAATGGCATATTTTACTAAGAAACCCGGCTATGCCCTTTCTATGGAATTTTGTGTGTTAGGTCGCTGGCTTTAAGGTATGTGCCTACGAAATTTTTTGTTTTTGATTTTATTAAAGTTCAAACATTAGATAGGTATGTTTATGAAGCAAAAAATATCTTATAAGTTTGTATATGTTAAATTATGAGCTATTTTTATTGAAAAATATACATTTAAAAAAATCATGTTTTGCTAATATAGTATTGTAAAAAAAAAAAAAAAGAAAAAAAAAAAAAAGAAGAAAAGAAAAAAAAAAAAAAAAAAAGAAAGGGTGAAATATATTGAATAGATTTCGTTACAGAAGGTTTGGTATAAGAACAATTTTTTATTAAATTTTGACAACATATATTCTAAATTTGAAAAGTCAATTAAAATTACATCAAAAATTTATAAGAATTCAAAGTTTTATTTCCTGTTTTAACTAAAAACACACTGTGTTTCATAAAAGTTTCATATTTTCTAATGAAAGTGTCCCGAAATGTAGGCACATACTTTAACCCCTTTGCGACACCAGCCTTTTGGAAATATTTAATGTGTTATCCACCGGTTTTTAAAAACAAAAATTTGTGTCTTATTACATCGAGAAAATGCTCCGATTAAAGAAGGCAAATTTTACAGTAAAATTTTACTAGTGGGGATAAATAAAGATTCTTAAACCTTTTTGCGACACGCATATGTGTCGCTCGTTAGTGAACGTAAATCTAATGAAAATTACTATTAATTCATTTTATGTGTTTTTATTTTTGTATGTATCTGTACATCACTATCTATATACTTTATTTTTTCTTCTCTTTGGAATACGAATAACAACATCATAGTATTGTCTGAAAAGCTCTATGGTGCAAGGTTCGCACACTCCTTGGAATTTCCAAGGACTCTGCCACCACTATTAAAAATAATAAAATTTACATTTAATTTTTAAACCACAACATTCGCAATTCCCACCTTCATTCACAGATTTAACGATATTTTTCTGCAGCGAAACACTTCGAAAATATTCTTAAAATTTAATGGTAAAACTGTGCGAACGCTGATGGTGTAAAAAGAAATGCTAAAATAGTATCGTTTTTTACATTGAAATATGTATAACAATAGCAATCTAGGTAACGAGAATAAAGGAGGGTAGAAAAAAAAATCTGTTGTGACGCATGGTCAATGAACAACTGGAGAGAAAGAGCAGTTGGAATTTCTTTCATTTTGTAGGTAAAAATTACCCTTTATTGTACAAGGGAGGATCCCATTTTTTTGGGATGAAGAAAGTGGGGAAAAGGCAATATGGAGGTGAGTAGTCAGTCTTCAATCTGGAATCTTGCGTTAGAGGTGAAACGTGGAGTAAGTACATGATATTTTACACACTCTGTCCCAAATTCGCTGCTATAGTTGAATATTTTTGTACTGATTATTGATACTGAAGATTTCATAATTTTCTTTGAATATTTTTCAGAGATTTCAGGGTGCTATGCTTCAATCGACAGCATTTACTTACCATGAATTCCCTCCATCCCTTCGTAAATTAGTACCATATCTGTTTTTTTTTTTTTTTTTTTTTTTTTTTTTTTTCTAAATCCAGAGTTTACACTTTCTTAAGCCACGCCCCATCTTGTTTTGCATTTACAACGTTACTTAGAAGTTGTATTTGCAAATTCCATCCATCTTTTAAATACTCTCCTCTGATACTGAGATCATCCATTACCAAATGAAGCTAGGCATGGTCTTATATATATATATATATATATATATATACGATTCGATTTTTTACCTATGGGAAGTTTTTCACGTAAGCTGACAACATCTTTTCTATAACCATTTTTCGAATTTTTTCTTTGTTAACAATTTCAACAACTTTTGTCATAGCACATTTTTATTTTAAAATTTATTTATTTATTTATTTATTGCATTTTCTGAATAAATAAAATACCATACATTTCAATTTTTTCACAAATCATTTTGTTTTTACCCAAGTTCGATTTTGGTCTTGCCATTGCTTCCATAAACATTACTTTGGTAATAAACCGTTTGTTTTTGAAATGTGTTAAAGTTTCAGTTTCATCTGGCATTTATAGCAGTATTGCGTAGTTTATCATTTACAAATGGTCAAGTAAAAATAACAATTCAGTGTTACACTGTTTATTATTCATTTCCATTTTTAGCGTACTTTATAAATTATTATTATTCATTATTACAATTATCGTCCCTTTTAAAATAGGTCAAGTTACATTATTTGTTATTTTTATTTCTACACATTAAAATTCGCTTTCTTCAAAAATCTTAGTATATATTATAATATTCATTGTAGTATAATTTTACTGGTGTTTATTTACTAAATTGTATCAGAAGTTATTAATAACTCCACCTACTTGAAATGTAGCGACTAATTTGGGTCAAAATGTTCATCCTAAATCTAGTAACTAATTTGGACAGAGGGAGTAACTTGTAACTTAATGTTAAAAAAAGATATTCTACATCCGTACCTATAAGTGTAAATAGTATTTTTTAACGTAAATATTATGTAAATAAGTCATCCATCAATGTTACTTGAAGAATCGTCATAATCAAATACTAACTTTTTCACATTTGTGACATTATTATATACTTATACCTTTGGTGGCAGTACGTCAACTAAACAGTGTTTATTTGCATTTTTACTTGTGGTTGACTAAAATTTGGGAGATTATTATTAACCAGTTTGTAGCGAAGGATCGCAGTGTGACTGAATGTATTTGAATGAATTTAGTTCGTATCTTTCGTATCTTACGTACGAAATTCGTGCGCAATTAACGTAAAAGAACAAAAATCACTAATTATAATTCATTTAATAGTTTTTCAGCCTTTCAAAGGCAAATAATTGTTTTTCTAAAATGCTGTATTCTCACTGAAGTCGCAGAACAGAATATTTAAAAATAAAGAAAAGCACTTTTGCAACCATTCTTTTTCTCCCTCCAAAGTACTAAATGTAAAACTTAAAAGTTTCTCTTGCATTTCATGATTAAAATTAGCTCACCGCCCTTCAAGGGGTTTAAAGGTTATATTTGACTGAATTTATAATTATAGGAAACTTATGTTTTGCATGTTGAAATATATTTGAGGAATTTCTGATTTTATTGACAGTTTTAGTTTGAAATAGGATTCAAATGAATGTTGTAATGTTAGATAAGGATACAGTACCCGCCGCTTAATAAAATCACTGGTTAATAAAATTAGTCGCTTAATATGATCAGAATTTGAGGACTGTAATCAAATCAATACAATTTCTGTTAAAACTGTCGCTTAAAAAAATCAGCACCGCCGGATGATAAACTCAGGGTTCGTACAGACTCCTTGGACTCCTTAGAAACTACTTAGAAATGAAAACGTTCCCAAGTAGCACTTAGAACTACTTAGATAAACAAAATACTCCTTAGAAACTCCTTAAATTGTATTGCGTTCAGAGATGCCGCGGATGCGATATAGTGCGTAAAATGGAAAATATCGGCGGCGGGACGTGTAATTTTGTTAAAAAATCGAAAAACTGGCGACTTTCGTTAAGAAAATTGCGAATTAATGACTATTTTTCGATAAATTTCGTCAAAAAATTCGCAAAAAATGGCTAATTTCCTCAAAAAATTTCGAAAAAACGGCAGAGTTCCTCAAAAGATAGCGAAAAAACGGCAATTTTCGTCTAAAAATCGCGATAAGACGGCAAAATTTGTCAAAGTATTCACGAAAAACAACAGATTTCATAAAAAAATCGCGATAAAACGGCAAATTTTGTCAAATTCGGGAAAAGCGGCATATTTTGTCAAAAAAAAATTCGATAAGATGACAGATTTCGTCAAAATTCGCGAAAAAATGGCTAATTTTGTCACAAATCTCGAAAAAATGGCAAAATTTCTTAAAAAGTTGCGAAAAAAACGACAGATTTTGTCAAAAATCGCGATAACACGACAGATTTCGTCAAAAAACCTCGAAAAAACGATAGATTTATTCAAAAGATTCGCGAAAAAATAGCTAATTTCGTCACAAAATCTCAAAAAATGGCAGATTTCCTCTAAAAATCGCGAAAAAACGACAAAATTCATCTAAAAATCTCTGAAAACGGCAAATTTCGTCAGAAGATCGTGAAAGAACTCAAATTTTGTCAAAGAGCCATGAGGGGGGGGGGGGAAGTTAATGCCGGGAGTGAATTTTTTTTGTTCCAAAAACTAATTTTCTTGCTTCATTCTTTTTCTGCTCTAAAAACGAATTTTCCTGCTTCACAATCGGTTTTTGAATGCTCCAAGTCTTTCTGAGTAAATGTGATTCAGTAAAACACCCATTCATTAAACAAAAAGTTTCATCACTGTACTCAGCATTCTTTTTTTCAGCAAAAATGTCTTTTTTAATAAATCAGTTTTGCCCCCCCCCCCCCCGTTTTTTTTTTTTTTCTTTTTTAAGAAATGCAAACAGTAGTACCTTCTACATTCAAATCTTCAATATTTTATAGTTAAATTTGTATCTTGCACATTTATTTTTAAACAAAGAAAATTTCTCTTAGTAGTTTAAAAAAATATATTATTGGTTTTATTTTTTTATTTATTATTAAAGCAATAATTATTGCATTTTATTTTTCATTTGCAAATGAACAAGTTCAATTTTTGCATTTAAATTAATTAGTTAGTGGGGACCCGCTTTTGGTAAAAAGGGACCCAGAATTTTAGAAGTCCCGAGGACAAGATTTTTCAAGTCCAGCTGCGGTTTTGCACGCAAGCAATATTAGTCCAAAAAAAAAAAAAAAAAAAAAAAAAAAATCGCGATTGTAAAGCGCACGTTAAACCCTGTATGCACGTCATTCATCAGAAACACAGCAGTGACTGGTTGGGATCATACTAATAGCCACCAAAGTGATTTACTTTTCACGTCCATAAGGGAAAGAAAAGTGAAAAGAATAATCCAGACACACCTCTAAGCTTCTGATTTCAAAAAGTGATTATACTGTTTAATTCCTTTACAGCTAGATATACAACTTGGATTTCTTCTTCATAATACGATTTATCATGCTCAATTTTGCTGATAACGGTGGATTCAGGGATGACTCTCGAAAAAATAGTGGAGAAATGCAAATTTCGTGGAAAAACGACGATTTCGTCAATGTTTTTGTCAACGAACTTTGCCAAAAAATCGCTGAAAAACGCTAATTTCCTGTGTGGATCACAGTTAAAAACGGCAATTTCACCAAATATCGCAGATAAAATGCTAATTTTGTTAAAAAGCCGTTTTCAATAAAATATCGCTTACAAATATGTAGTCAAAGTATCATTGGGAAAAAAAACCCCGCCGATTTCATAAAAAAAGATTGTGGGTATAAAATGCCGTTTTCGAGAAAAGATCGTGTAAAAATGCAAATTTTGTCTAAAAATCGTTGAAAAAAATGTCAATTTCATTAAAAAACACACGGGAAAACACTGATTTTGGCAAAATATCTCAATAAATCGCCAATTTTGCTAAAATATTAGATAAATTGCTGATTTCATCTAAAGATCGTGGATACCCCCCCCCCCCTCTCGGGGAATCTTTGCGGAATTGGGGCTATGCAAGTGCGTACCATATAGATAACGACTAAAGTGACAAATCTTTAAAACTTTTTGGACTCCTTGGATTTTTTATGTACTCCTTGGATTTTTTTCTTCCGAACTCTGTATGAACCCTGTAAACTCAAAAAATTTCAACTGCAAAATAATCAGTTTTATCTTTACGGAAAATTTTTATTTTACTTTCTTTTTCAGATTAAAAATAAATAAATAAATAAATAAATAAATAAAATAAAATAAATAAATAAATAAATAAATAAAATAATAATAATAGTAATAATAATAATAATAACTGTTCATATTCCACAGTCTCACCTGCTTAGCAACAAACACGCCCATCACGTGTCATAACAACCAATTTCTCCCCCCCCCCTCGTACAAGATTAGTATAGAAATAAAAGGGGTATTAAAGTAGAATGGGGGTAAGTTGTAGGTACATGTATGAGGGAGAGGATAAACGATTGCATTTTTTCAAAGTTTATTAATGCATTGGTATGTTTAAAAAATTGTTGTTACAGTGATCATATGATCACAGTATTATTATTTTTTCTTTTTGTAATTTTTGAAAGAGGGTTTAGTTCAGTATGATTAAGTTTTGTTTCTTTTGAATCCCGTAATGAGTATGATGTCTAAGCGAAAGGATTTAAGTTTGAAGGAAAAGAGTGAAATTTTAGAGAATTGTGATAATTTATGGAATTGTAGCCAAAGGGAAGCGAAGTCAAAGCTTGAGATTTCTCAACCTGCTTTATGCAATTTGCTTAAGAACAAGGACAATATTAAATCTCAAATTGTAGCAAACGGAAATTTGAGCCGCAAACGAAAGCGAGAAGGGAAAACAGAAGACATCGAGGCAGCACTCTTAGAATGGTTTAAAAGTGTCAGGTTGAAAAAAATTCCCAGTTCTTGCGGAATTTTGTGCGAGAAAGCCCAACAGTTCGCGCAAATGATGAAGGAAATTTCAGACCCCTGATGTCTGGTTGTCACGATGGGAAGAACGAAATAATATCGTGTATCGCAAACTGTACGGCGAAAAACAGGACGCAGGTTTGGACGCTGCAGATTATTGGGAAGCAAACATTTTACCGGATTTGTTGAAAGATTATGATCCTTCGAAAATATTTAACACTGATGAAACAGGGCTCTTTTATCGGGCTTTACCAGAGCGCATTCATCTGTTAAGAACCCAGTGAAATAAGCAAGAAAATTTATCAACGTGTAATTGTTCTTTTGGCATGTAACATGACGGTGTCCATCAAGAAAACACCTTTAGTGATTGGAAAAAAATAAGAAACCTCGATGCTTTAACCCTTTACGGCACGGGTAAAATCTGTACTAAAATGGGAAATTATCGATTGACACCGGAATTCACAAACGAATTTTTGAAATATTTTGAATCTCTTAATTTAAGCTTTTATAGTAAAAGCAAAATTTTACTAAAATATTACTGGTGCCGTTTGCAAGTTTGGAATTAAAATTAGGTATCCCAGACCGGGCACAGTGTGCCGGAAAGGGTTAAAGGAGTGAAGAGCCTTCCTGTTGATTACCGCAACAATAAACAATCATGGATGACATCTCCAATTTTCACACATTTTCTTGTGCAATGGGACAAAAAACTTACAGAAAATATTGCCTTGGTTATGAACAACTGCGTTGCAAATCCTCCAGATTTAACATTGAAGCATATAAAAACAGTGTTTCTTCCACCTAACACCTACAATATTATACAATCACTTGATCAGGGAATCATCAAAGCTTTTCAGTGTTATTATAGGAAGGAATTGGCCAAAAAGGCAGTAACAGAAATCGAAAAATGTGATTCATCTACGTCTTCTTCTGTAAGTTCCGTAGCAAAATCTATCAGTCTGTTGGATGCAATGCATTACATTAAAATGGCTTGGGACAGTGAAAAAAGACACGATAAAAAATTGCTTCTTGGCTTGCGGATTTAAATCAGAAGAATCACAACAAATTGCCTCTACCTCTGAAAGAGATGAAGAATTTGACAAGGATTTCCTACAGTATGTTGAAATTGATGAAAATGTCCCAATCTCCAGTGAAATATCAGACACAGAAATAGTGGAGCAGGTCTTGTCTTCGCAAATTTCAAGCAGATCAACTAGTGAAGATGAAGATTCCGAAGTAGACGAAGAGCTAGATCCCAGTCACCCACTGCTTCTGATGCACGCAAAGCTCTCCATCCACTCAGAAGGATTCTAGAAAATAGGGATGCAGACCAAGAACTGTACAGTCAATATTACTCTTTTGTTAAAAATATTGAATGTTTGATTATTCCGACCAAACAAAGCACTATTGATCAGTTTTTCACAAAGTCGAGTAATGTAAGTAATAGTGCATAATTAAATTAATTTTATGTTTAGTGAGTATTTATAAATTTTATATGTGTTGTAGTTATTAATATTTAATGAATGATTCAGTAATTTTGGGCAAAATATAATTAATCCTGTTTGTTAATGCCATTAAATGTCACATTTAGCCATTTTTTTCGAATTTCCGGGGAACCACCATCGTTTTGGGATTCGGCAATGTTCGCCGTATATAAAAATCAGCCGCTTTATAAAATCAATTTGGCTCAGAACGGATAGGATTTTATTAAGTGGTGGTTACTGTATATGGAACTTGTGTTTTGTATGATGAAATTTATTTTATTGAATTTCATACGTAATGCATGTTGTTGAGTGCCATGTCAGTCACCAGTGACTGACACTGAATTTTCCGTTTAGGCCGCGTCAGTCACCGATGACTGACAGTGTTGGAATTGTATAATGGGAATCTTATTTCGCAGCCCAAACGGAAAGGCAGACAAAATAGACTTGGTATTTAATGTGTTAACCCTTGCCACTCCGTTGTCTCAGCTGCGGAGACATCATCTTTCCTTCCAAAAAAATTTTTTTAGCACCAGTAATAAAAGAAAATAAAATTTTCCTTATTTAATCAGAGAATTTTTGAAAATTTCTACCTCAAGGAAATCTTTCTTAAAAAAATGGTGCTAAGCGAATAAAATTTGTGTAAGAGGCACCGGAGTCCGAAGAGTTAATAAAAGTAAAAGAACAGGAATTACTGCGTAAAAATTCATTCAAGAAACATACTTGTAGAAAAAAAAAACCTTTCTTAAATACATTGAAAATAAAATCCAAAAAGGAATGATAGTGTGTCATAAAAATAAACACACTCGGCGTAATCACTCAAATTTAACGAAAAAAATGACGTGATCGCTGACAAATATCCTTTTTACCAAAGAGGCGAAATAAATAAGCTTACAATGAATAAATTTCATTATTTAAACGTCAAAAAGCGATCTATGTCTGCATCCATCACCACAGAAGTGTAACTGATTTATTTTTATAGGATATTTATGTTTTTCTCAGGTGTTTCTGTTTTTATTGACTGTTTTTATGTTGAAACATTCTTTTGAAGGAATTTATGACATTAGATGAAGATATTTATTTTCTCCTATATATATTTTTAAAGATTCTTTTTGTTTTTTTTTATTGAAATAAATTGAAATATTGTGCGTGATGTGATTGATTTTAATTGACGTAAAATAATTAAAAATGATGATGATTCAATTATATAATGATGATTATAATTAATGAGATTAGTAATTTTAATCAAACATAAAAACAAACTAAAGTATATCGATTTTTGATAATTTTTCTTCCGATTAAAGCATTTTCCCAGATATTTTTCGTGATACGTTTTTCTCCTCGACAGTCTGTCTTAAATTATCTTAAATTATTTCAGTACAAAATGAGGAATAAAACAATGATTGTTTTTTTAAATGTATTTAAATATTTTTATTGATAGACAGAAATATTAATTAAAAAAATAGATTTAAGAATACAAATTTCTCGGTAATTTATTCACTAATTCAACGTAATATCATTTGGCATTTGTAAATACTCTAACCCCTTAACTGGTTTGCTCGAACGCTGTTCAGGCAAGACGGATTTGCTTATTGCATCATTTAAAGCTTTTTGACACCACTACCATTTTTAAGAAAATTTTGATACTATTGAAAGATAGAAATCTTTAGACTAAAATTTAAGAATATTTTATTTAAATAATAGTGGTGTAAATCCGCTATTTTCAATTTATTGAACGGAAAAGAATTAACCAGTTAAAGGGTTAATAAATAAATGGACATAATAAAAAAATGAAACAAAATATATATTTAAAAATCTAACGCAATATTTTATAAAAACTATGTTTTTTGCACTTTTCAGTTTCCACGTTGAAAACTTAAATAAATACTTTTAAATAAATAAATAAATAAATAAATAAATAAATAAATAAAAACAAGCAAAAACAAATTAAAAAAAATCATAATCATTCAGGGTAACTTTGATCCATATTTTCTCTATTTTTCGGTGCCACACTCTTATTTTAAGGAACCTACATTATTGTATGACTGTAAAAAATTAAAGAATAATAATTATATAAGCAATAAAAAATGAATTTTTAACTTGATTCAAAGTTATACAACCATGCAGGGTAACTTTGCACTATATGATTAATATCATCTAAAATAATTCATCATAAAAAGAGTATTATATAGGGTGTTTATAAAGTCCCGGGCGTTTTTGATGTTTAATAACTCATAAAATAATAAACATAGATTAAAATTAATACTAACATAAATGGTTAGGTATACTCAAAAAGTTTCGTGATCCTTGTCAATGAACTTCCACGTGTGCCCCCTTCGTCGCACGGAGAATATCAAGTCGATAGTCAATTTCACGCCAGGTAGCGGCAAGCTTGTCGGCATCCACAGAGGCTATTGCGGTTGTAATTCTGGCTTTTAAGTCATCAATGTTCGACACTCTCCAAACGCCGCTGGACTTTTCCCTTTGTGGATTTGTAAAAGACAATGTTTGCAGGATACGGAACTCTTGCCTTATAATTTGATATTTTTAATGAAATGTGTAAAAGGCGTGTTTGTAAAAGTTTAAAATTTTTGTAATTTTTTTAATTTTTTGGCTTAAAATTTTTATATTTAAAAAAAAAATGATAGATAACACATTAAGATATGATTTTAAATTACTATATTAAATTCCAAATCTAGAGGCGTGGTAGTTTTTTTCGTAAAGTGTACCACAAGAATGTACAGGTTGTGGAATAGTGTTAGGGATCGCTCCGCTCGCGCTATTAAATTGTTTTTAGAAACCTCAACAGACGGCGATACTGAGTTAATTTTTCATTTGAGCAGCTTTGCAGCGTTGTTGCTAAAATGAACTTCTTAAATTTTATAAATAAAAAAAATGTTGGAAACGGCCCAAATTAATTTTTTCCAAAGGTAATTACGTATATATTACTTGTATTAGAAAATTGAAAATATTTATGAAAATGATCTAATTTTGCGTTTATTGAAGCTGTAAAAATATTACTTTTTAGTCAATATATATTTTTTATGTTCTAAATTTTTAATATTATTTTAATTGCTTAAAAGGATGTATTCTAGCTTATGAATAAATATTTTTCAAATAGGAGTTGCTGTCACAAATTTTTAATGCAGGTATGTGAAACTCGTTTAACTCCGAGGGTCAAATTAAACCCTGCATACAAAAACGCGGGGCAAGTTTTTAAAAAAAAGATATATGATATTATTATAAAAGGGATTGAAATTTGAACGGATAAAAAACGGCTTTATTAAAATAAATAAATAAAACATCGAAATTCCCAACGCTGCCTACTGAAAAATTTAAAGTTAATCGCAGGGAAATTTTAAAAGCAATATGTAATAAGTAAATAACATTAAATTAAATGCATGCAAAATTTCATTCTTACTGTAAAGTCAAAAATAGACACTGTCGTATAAGAGTGTGCTTCCGAACACAGGTATTCTACGTTCAGATAAAAATAAGATAAAAGATTTTTAAATACACATCATGTTTATACAATACACTTTCTTATCTCTTTTATATCTAGCGCCAAAGCAATGTCCCCACATTGTGGAAATTGTTTATTCAAAATAGATACAATTTTTTTACTAACAATTTTTTCTTTATTTAGTCGCAGAATGCTTGTCAATAAATAAAGCGAAGATTACAATTGCGAAATAGTGGTAGATATTTTGAATTAAACAGTGCTCAACATCGTACCATCCGCATAGTTGCCAACGTCCCGAAATTTTGGATTCCAGTTAAATCTAACAGAAATGTTCAATTATTTTAATTGCGTAAATTTTGCGATTCTGTAAAGCAAGTGTTTGTGCATAAAAATATTGGTCTGAGAGAAATCGGGAGGTTAGCAAATCTGCTTTGGTCACCGCGGGTGCATTCATGGAAAATATAATTTTTTGTGTCGAAAATCATTTGCATGAAAAACAGAGAAAATAACAAAGACTTGGTTGGCCACTAATAACTTGTGGTCGTTTGACATACCTGGGTTAAAGCTGCATAATTAATAATCAATGTATATGTACGGGGGTGGGACTCTATGAGGGTCGTGGAAAGAGTTTGGAGTTCCGGAAATCCGAACAGACAATTTTTTAGTGCCTGAAAGGCTCAAAATTTTATGCAATTCGATGTCTAATCAGTCGGTGAGTTTTGGTCGTAGAATAATTTTTTTACTGTTTTACTTTTGATAGCATGGGAATTTTATAGTTGTAACTAATAGGTCGAATAGGCCATATAAAAAATTTAAAAGTGTAACTTTTTGAAAATTAATGACAAGACAGATTCATCATCATGATCATAGTTTTTACCTTATTTTGATCAATATTGCTACTTTTTATTTAACTTGCTTTGTGTGTTCATTCAACCCAAATCTTGCAATCCAATTTTAACATGCTTCTTGTGTTACAACTAACCAAATGTTTGGTAGAGGCAGTGAGAAGTTTTTTCACAGACTACAGAGCTGAAACTAAGGAGTTGCAAGAGGGGCATGCGCCCCGGACGCCATTAAAAAGGGAATCCAATTGAAAGTTTTGTTTGTCAGATTTTTTCATGTCTATGATTGGCACGGTATTATTAAAATTGTCCTGTCTGGAATATGCCAAAGCATAGAAAAATCTAAGATTTATGTGATTTAAGGATTCTATGTTAAGCGGAGTTTTTTTCGATTTCGTTTTCAAGATTTTAATGAATCAATATTTTACAAAGCAGACTATTTAGTTCACTATTACATATTTTATGATTGCATACTTAAAATTTAAAAATAGGTCGACCAATAGAAAATTAGTAAAATTTTCTTTGTAAATATACTTTGCGGAAGAGAAGAGGGGGCGGGGGAGAGCCAAATTCATTGTTTTAATCGGGTGCAAAAAAGGCTATTTTCGGACCTGCACAGACCATACAATATTCTGAAAAAAAAATATCAAATCTGCTTTCGCCACTTCTCAGAGGGCTAAAACATTTGTGGAGGGTATATAAATGTCATTGGTTGACTTAGAAAGAAGCTGATGTCCGATTAAGCCGTTACATGATTGGTAAATCACCTATATTTTAATTATGTGCTAGGTGTGATTCTATGGAGGTTCAATCCTTACAAAAACATTGATTCGTTACTTTTTTTTTCTAGAGGAAGTTGGGTTTAAAGTTGTATGTGGCTAATTCCATGGGTTCTGTAGTGTAAGTCACATAACTTATTAATTGTTATGCTTGTTAGCCACCGTTATTTTCGAAAAGTCTGCTTGGCCTTATTCAATTAATGAGAATGTGCCAATAAAATTAATCACATTGTAGGAAATTAGATGATTTTCCGAGAGAAAAAGCCCCGGACAGTACAAAAGTTAAGAAAAATCCCACACAAAGGTCGGAAAGGTAGAAAGAAGTAATGTATATCAATTCATCTTAGCAAGAGACAGTTTTTCAGAGAAGCAGAAAATAGACGCGACAGTATGTCGCCCGTTTGAAATTGCCGCTTCGGTAAGTATCCCACGGTTTCGGAAAACATTGCAAGGCAAAAATGAAACTGGTATCGACGAATAAGAAAATAGCTTGTTAATGACATAAGGTAGATAAGATTTAAATGGACGAAAAAAGTAACGGAGGTTTTTTGAAGAGGGGTCGAGAAAAGATGAAAAAGAGAAGGGAGTCGAGTTCTGAAAAGGGAGAGAGAAGAGAGAACACCTGCTTGGAGCAGAGAGCTTTTTTCTCTCGAGGGAGTGACTTAAAATCAGCGGATCTGGCTGATCTTAGAAGGAAGATGACTCCGGATAAAGGAGCATGAATAGTACGGCTGAGTGGACACTCGTCGTGGATTTGTGAAACTGATTATATTAATCAAAGGAACTGTTTGATAACATTCCTCCATCTGAGCAATCTAAATGTTTGTAGTAAAATTTCAATGAACTAATTGAATATAATCAGAGACTCAATAGCTTTATCTCAATGACTTTTATGGAAATCAGAACCCTTTCATGAACTATTAATTTATTTGTTTGTGATAAGATTTGTGTATTCAAGAATCATCTATACATTTAATAAAATGTTTTAAATAATTCATACATGAGTCAACGCCTCACCGAAGTATACGCACCACGCTACCCGCTCTTCATATGAAGGCGTCACAAACTGGTGGCAGCACTTCGATTTCAAATAAAGACTATTGTTTGATAGAGCAGAGGAGTCTGAAACAGGAGTTCATCAAGAACGAAAAAAGAGTTCATCCCGAACGGCAACAGGAGTTCATCCCGAACGACAACAGGAGTTCATCCCGAGCGACAACAGGAGTTCATCCCGAGCGACAACAGTTCACCCCGAGCAACAACGAAGTTACGGAAGGCACAGCACCGAGGCTTAAGCAAGTGTGAGAGGGACAAATTCCGGGAGACAGTGTTCGGAGGGCTTGATACCGGACGAGAGCTACGACACAGAAGGGACAAGCCAGACACATCGAACGGTCCAGCGGCGAGCCAGGCTGAGCGCGACAACCAGCGACGGCGGAAAAAGGGCAGACCATTCTATCTGTGATAGCAACGAGCGAAGTCCAACAACAAAACAAGGTAAGCTGCATGTTTTGAGTGGCTTAGTATTACTGTATGAGTGCAATAATTCAAAAATTAACATTTCGAGATATAGAGAGTTTGTTTTGTTGATTAAAAGAATCTTTCAAAGAAAATAAAAATGTGGATTTAGTAAGATGAAGTAATTTAGGCAAATAAATAATTGAAAAAATTCTAGTAGATAGTCTAGGGTAAGGAAATCATTTATTTTTTTTTCTCTTTGTTTCCAAAAGGAACAAGTTACCTAAAAATTAGTAAGTCTAGACAACAAGTAAGAGAGAAAAAAAATACAGTCAGCAGTTGATGCTGGGCAAGAAGTGTAATACTTGCAAGATATTTTGTATTGAAAAATACTTAGAATTAGTATAAAAAAAAATTTTTTCCTGAAAAATATAGTCTGGACCAAAATAATATGGGCATTTGATAAGGATGCAAAGAGAGCTCAATGTTTGAAGGAGGTTTAAAAATAAAAACATAAGTATAGGTAGTGATGAGGTACTACGTATGAAATTAATTTTTTTCACTGTGCATATATGTGTATAGGGCATTAAAATCTGAGTGAAATTTTTACATAAGAGTGATAATCTTCATAAAGAGTGAAAAAAAAATAAGAAAGTGTCTATATGTTATTGCTAATTTATGTATTTACCTAAGATATATTTATTTTATATGTAACCTTATTTAATTGGATAGTGTTCAATAAATTTGTAAATGAAAGTGCTTTAAAATTAAAATATTTTAGGAAATGAAGTACAATCTAAAATTAAATATCAGTTGACGAAAGTATTAGTTTTTGAGTATTACTTAAAATATTTGGGGAGGAGTTAAAATAAGTAAATATGGCAAAGGTTACTTCACTGAAGTACTGCAGAAGAATTGATCTGATACATTTAGCAGACGTGCTAGACGTAAAAATTGCAGAACATGACAAAATAGCGATAATTATCGAGAAAATAAAAAGTTCGGATAGTTATGACGAGCAATTTGCGCTTACGCAAGTCGGGTTCATAATAAAGGACAGGGAAGATCAGCTGGCACAAGAAAAAGAGAGGGAAAGATTAGAAATGGAAAGAGAAGAAAAACAGAAAGAAAGAGAGTTTCAGTTAGAACAAATTAGGTTAACGCAAAACGCGGACAGAAGAAGCTCCATTTCGAGTAATAGATCAGAAAGAGCACCCAAAATTTCATTAAAGGGAATTATGCAAAAATTTGATCCAGAAAAGTCCGATATCACTTTATTTCTTAACTTATTTGAAAGACAAGCCGAGAGATCCGGGATAGAAAGCGACGATCTTGTGACACACTTGTTGGCATTACTGCCCATAGAGATCGCAGAATTAATATTACGCGAACAAAAAGAACTTGTGGACAACTTTGAGCATGTAAAATCAGTTATATTGGCAAGATACAGACTTAGCCCAGAAGCGTATCGTCAAAAACTAAACAAACATGCGAAAAATCCAAACGGCCCTTGGAAAGATCTAATTTTCGAATTAAACAGCTTTCAAAACGGGTGGTTAAATGGTATAGGTATTACAAAATTTGAAGAGCTAAAGGACTTATTAATAACGGAACAGATTAAAAGGCGTGTGCCGGCGGAAATAAGGGAACACTTCATTGATTCGTGGGCATCGTATAAAAATCCGGAAACTCTAGTGAAAGATCAGGACGGCTACGAAGAAATAAAAAGCGTGCAAAAACGGACATGGAAAGATAGGTATTCGGCGGAAAAAAAGTTCGAATGGTCGAGAGATGAGGAAAAAGAACCGGAAAAAAATCAGGAAATAAAACCAAATTGGCGTGAAAAAAATGATAAAGAGGACAGGCAGAGAACTTTCGAAAAAACGACGAAAAACACTTGTTTCGTTTGCGGAGATCCGAGCCACTGGAAGCGAAATTGTCCAGAAAATAAGAGAAATATAACAGAAATTACGAATGTTCATCACATTCAGGAGGGGACAAATTTCAAAGAGAATTTTAAACATTATCTAGGTCAGGCGCATATAAATGGAAAAAAATGCACGACGCTAAGAGACACGGGAAGCCAGTATGATGTAATTCCCGAAAGATTAATTAAACCCAATCAATTAGATGGTAGGGAAATTTACGTAAAACAACCGCTAATAAACGATGTAAGAAGGTTACCTACGGCGGACATTACATTAAATATCGAAGGTCTAGGAAGCTTAAAGACGAAAGCTATAGTGGCGGATAAAAGCACAGACTTGTCATATTATATTTTGGGTAACGACACTCAAAAAGAAATAGATAAAATCAAAAGAAACACCTCCCATAATAGATTCAAAACAAAACCAGAACTAAAATGCTCTTTTGCTGAGAGAAGAGGAGAAAAAGAGAATAGCTCCCAGTCAAATATGACAGGAAAGATTTCAGATGTGAATTCGAAGGGAAGGGGTGTAAAAATGACACAAGAAAATAAATACGTGAATTTCGGATTAGGAAAATCTGTGTCACGAAAGGAAATAAAAGAAAAAAAAGCAGACCAGACCAGACAATGGTTTAAAGAACGTTTTAAAAATCATAATTCGGGCTACTCAAACGGTAAAGTCAGGCAAAAGCCGCAAAATAAACAGAAGGAATTGGAATACACCGAACACAAAGCCAGTAGACGGGGGAAATTTGGAAAGATGCCAGCAAAAAGTGATCAGGCTAAAAGCGACAGAAACATGGGATTTAACAGATACGTTAACAAAAGGGATGCATCGACGGGGGACAAAGGGTTAGGTTTAAATGAGGGTAAGTCATACGACCAAGAGGCGAATAATACGATGCGGAAAAGAGTTAATGCCATAAGTACTGTGACAAATGACTCGAAAAAACTAGCGGGGAGAACCGAAAGTTCCCATAATCACATTAAAAATAATTTTAAATCCCCTGAAGAAATCAAAGAAAAACAGCATGACAGAGTGAATCACAAATGTGGTAATCCAGGTATAAATACACTTGTCAAAGTTAAACTGTTGTAAAAATTGAACAAGTTAAACTCTAGAATAAGCTAGGGGGAATATATTAATTCCTATTTTGGTTTTTGTGTAAATATTAAAGTGCTAGATTTAGTATGTGGTTTATTTTTATAAAGTGTAAATTCTTAATGTGCCTGGAACGGTAGGTACAAAAGGCTATGATAATAATAATAAAAAAAGGTAAAAATAAAAGGTAGTTGAGGTAGATTGCGAAGATAGACATTAACTTTGCAACCTTATCATTATGCCATTAAATATAGGCCAGGCAAAGACATACCTCATGTCGACTATTTAAGTAGGAGTGAGTAAGTTTTTCTAAATGTATATAGTGTAAAATTCTCATAAAAAAATATTTGACTATAAGTGTAAAAGATATAGTAGGAAAGTTCAAAATTTTTTTATGGATAGAAATAGTTAATTTCAGAGATGAATTTCTTTTGTGTGTGTGTATGTATTCAGCCACTCAGAATATGTGAGCTAACCTTTGATTTCCAGATATTCCGTCTTGCAGCCAGAATATCATTTTAAGGAGGGGGGTATTGTAGGAAATTAGATGATTTTCCGAGAGAAAAAGCCCCGGACAGTACAAAAGTTAAGAAAAATCCCACACAAAGGTCGGAAAGGTAGAAAGAAGTAATGTATATCAATTCATCTTAGCAAGAGACAGTTTTTCAGAGAAGCAGAAAATAGACGCGACAGTATGTCGCCCGTTTGAAATTGCCGCTTCGGTAAGTATCCCACGGTTTCGGAAAACATTGCAAGGCAAAAATGAAACTGGTATCGACGAATAAGAAAATAGCTTGTTAATGACATAAGGTAGATAAGATTTAAATGGACGAAAAAAGTAACGGAGGTTTTTTGAAGAGGGGTCGAGAAAAGATGAAAAAGAGAAGGGAGTCGAGTTCTGAAAAGGGAGAGAGAAGAGAGAACACCTGCTTGGAGCAGAGAGCTTTTTTCTCTCGAGGGAGTGACTTAAAATCAGCGGATCTGGCTGATCTTAGAAGGAAGATGACTCCGGATATAGGAGCATGAATAGTACGGCTGAGTGGACACTCGTCGTGGATTTGTGAAACTGATTATATTAATCAAAGGAACTGTTTGATAACATTCCTCCATCTGAGCAATCTAAATGTTTGTAGTAAAATTTCAATGAACTAATTGAATATAATCAGAGACTCAATAGCTTTATCTCAATGACTTTTATGGAAATCAGAACCCTTTCATGAACTATTAATTTATTTGTTTGTGATAAGATTTGTGTATTCAAGAATCATCTATACATTTAATAAAATGTTTTAAATAATTCATACATGAGTCAACGCCTCACCGAAGTATACGCACCACGCTACCCGCTCTTCATATGAAGGCGTCACAATATAGTTTATCTTTATTATTGTTAAAAAATGAACTACACTGATGTATTTTTATTCAAATTACACGTGGTCCATAGAGCCCCATGCTGTGGACCATTGTACCCCGGCATTGGGGTACAATGGTCCACTTTGTCACTTGCTATTTAAAAGAATATATAAATAAAAGTATGCATAATTATTATTTTTGAGTGGATGCAGTATAAACTTTAAAGTATAGGTAACGTGCATGTACTTGATCAAAATTATTATTATTATTAAAAATTATTTTTATTATTAAAATTGTCCTGTCTGGAATATGCCAAAGCATAGAAAAATCTAAGATTTATGTGATTTAAGGATTCTATGTTAAGCGGAGTTTTTTTCGATTTCGTTTTCAAGATTTTAATGAATCAATATTTTACAAAGCAGACTATTTAGTTCACTATTACATATTTTATGATTGCATACTTAAAATTTAAAAATAGGTCGACCAATAGAAAATTAGTAAAATTTTCTTTGTAAATATACTTTGCGGAAGAGAAGAGGAGGCGGGGGAGAGCCAAATTCATTGTTTTCCTCGGGTGCAAAAAATGCTATTTTCGGACCTGCACAGACAATACAATATTCTGAAAAAAAAATATCAAATCTGCTTTCGCCACTTCTCAGAGGGCTAAAACATTTGTGGAGGGTATATAAATGTCATTGGTTGACTTAGAAAGAAGCTGATGTCCGATTAAGCCGTTACATGATTGGTAAATCACCTATATTTTAATTATGTGCTAGGTGTGATTCTATGGAGGTTCAATCCTTACAAAAACATTGATTCGTTACTTTTTTTTTTCTAGAGGAAGTTGGGTTTAAAGTTGTATGTGGCTAATTCCATGGGTTCTGTAGTGTAAGTCACATAACTTATTAATTGTTATGCTTGTTAGCCACCGTTATTTTCGAAAAGTCTGCTTGGCCTTATTCAATTAATGAGAATGTGCCAATAAAATTAATCACATTTTTTTTTGTTCTATAATACTGGTAGCCAAAAATCGTAGCCTGTGACTTACACTACAAGAACTCATGGAAATAGCCATCTGTATTTTTTTAAAACATATACAAATTTATAACAAAACAAACTGTTAATAAAAACTCACTCGTAATTAGAATTTCTTTCATTTAAAAAAGTTTTTTTTTTCAATTTATAGTCCTTTAACATTTTTTTCTTTTCAGTACTTATTTCCTTTATAATAAAAATTTGACTTTATTAAATTTTTCAATATTTTATTTCAATTTATATTACCTATGTATCTTTTACAGGTTAAAAACTAAAGTGCGTTTCAATCTTTACGAGATACCCTGTATTATAACATAGATTTCGTCAGTTCCAATTATAAATTAAATTTTTAATTAGCATTCATTCCCTTACTTTTAAAAGACTGATATTTTATTTTTCCTTATTTTAAATTACAGCGTATTAAAAGACTTAATTAATCGCATGTACCAAACTCCGAATCTAATAATGTTCAGAACTTTTATTAAACTTATTTTCCTCAAAATAAAAGAAAGAAAATAGAATTTCAAGCTGCTTCGAATTATTTTCATTCTAATGAGATACATAAAAATAATGATTACACTCCCTAATAACCTCGAAAAAACAAGGTAATAAAGGAACACCAACAATCGATATTTAATGCTTATTTTGATAAACAGATGGCACTGTATTCCCGTATCCAAAATTTAATCAGCGTTTCTCTCAATAACCTAAGAGCTGAACTAAACTTCCCCGCTTGATTAATTGCTTCAGTACCCAATCGGTTGGTTATTTCTCTGGGAAAGCCTTAACTCCATTTTCCTTTTCCCTTTTATTTCCTTTTTTTTTTATTCTGTATATTTTCTCGAAATTTTTAAAGTGGTTCCTTTACTTTTATTAAAGATGCGCAGCATCAAAGATTTTATTTATAATTCCTTTTGAACAGAAGGTGTTGTAATAAATACGACTAAATATAAAAAGAAATAAATGCTCTCAGCGGTGTCACGGATCACTGTTTGATTTCGATTTTCATAGAGCCGCCCAATTTACTGCTAAATTTCGATTGTAAGCCCCTTTTTTTTACATAAGCAAAAACGGTTATATTTTGAAAGCAGATACTTATAATCGAGATTTTTTTTAAAGGAGTAATTAAAAAAACAATTTTTTCATCCTAAATTTAAAAATTAAAAAGCTAAAAGGGCGAGAATCGTCCGCATTTTGGAGGATTTCAGCTTAAAAATAACATTACGATCTAAATATCCCCTCAAATTATGCTCACCCCTTTCTCACAAAATTAATTTTTTCTGCTTCTTTATTTGTTACTTTATTGTAACAATAAATGCCCAGTCATCTAAATTTCCTAAAATAAATAAATAGTAA
Source organism: Maratus speculifer (assembly GCA_964019185.1). Lineage (NCBI taxonomy): Eukaryota > Metazoa > Arthropoda > Arachnida > Araneae > Salticidae > Maratus > Maratus speculifer. The sequence continues at coordinate 53,082,523 of OZ025296.1, forward strand.
AAAAAAAAAAAAAAAAAAAACAACAAAAAAAAAAACACCTTCCCTTTTGCAAGCCTCTGATACCAAGTACACTGTGATGAATCGACTTCCTTTACTAATTTAGGAACATTTACTCCTAGAAGTCTTCCTCTTATCCTAAAAGAAGATGCACTTCCTAAATGTCTATAACGACAGTTTTCAGACTAACCACCAATCCTATTTCAGACTATTTTATTTGACGTAGTAAAAGTTGTAACTTTGGTTGAGTACATATATTTAACACTATATCAAACTGATACAAACCTATAAATTCTAGAGTTCCAGAGGGCAGATAATTCTAGAGGGCTCTCAGCGAGACACTTCAACTACCTAAAAAGCTAAAGAGAGAGAGACTGATGTTGTCTTAATCTGATATCAGTTTCACAAACTTTACGAGTGATAAACTTTTCAACCGATTTTAATCCCAACTTTTTCCCGTTCAAAGAGATGAAAAGGTTACAATTGTCTCGAAAAAAGTTGGAGGAAAAGAAGGAATACAGTACTACTAATACCCACCGTTTATATTTATCGCCTCGTATCAATTGCTTATCTCTGATTCGTTGAAATGTTCGATGTTGGATGAAAAGTCTCGGCTAGTGGAGAATTTTTCGGAACTGCAGAAAAAATTTGGGGGACATTGCTGTTTGCTATCACACTGGTTGTTTTGAGTATATTTCGCATAAAGTTGGAGGAAATTAAGTGTTGACTCAAAAGTCTCTTAAAATGTTGATGAATCTGATAGCAGCTTTACAGGGAAACCAATTTCGATGTCTAAAGGAGCAGGATCTTCGAGAGATCATTGAGGTCAAACAACAATAATATTTATCTTAATGGGCATTGGCTCTGGTTTTGGGTAAGTCCCAGCTTTAAGATGATTTAACGGCTTAACGAGAGGAAAATTGTACTCTAGCATCCCAAAATCAGTGAATCCAAATGCAAAGAAAAATACCTTTAAAGTTAACATTCCTGCCTAAACTGCCAGCTGTGCATTTGTTCCAGTGGAATTGCTCTCTGTTGTACGTGTTGTGAATAAAAAATTAGTTTTCACTTATCTTTGTCACATTAATCCTTTCCGGCAGTTCCGGCACACCTATATGTAATTCAAAATTTTTGAAAGGCACCAAGAATTAGTTTTCACTTATCTTTGTCACATTAATCCTTTCCGGCAGTTCCGGCACACCTATATGTAATTCAAAATTTGTGAAAGGCACCAAGAATTAGTTTTCACTTATCTTTGTCACATTAATCCTTTCCGGCGGTTCCGGCACACTTATATGTAATTCAAAATTTGTGAAAGGCACCAAGAATTAGTTTTCACTTATCTTTGTCACATTAATCCTTTCCGGCAGTTCCGGCACACCTATATGTAATTCAAAATTTGCGAAAGGCACCAAGAATATGTCATTAAAATTTTGCTTTTACAATGAAATTTTGAATTAAAACCGTTTTTAATTTCTAATAAAATTATTTGTAAACTCGGATGTCATTCAATAATTTCTTATTTTTCGAACATAATTTGCCTGTACCGGAAAGGATTATCACTAGAACGCCCGGAAATTTTACTCTCAAATTTCATAATAATATTTGATATCAGAATTTTTATTTGAAATTATTTAGCTGATTTATTTGACATAAACCTGTTTGGTATATTTTTAACCCATTTTGAGAATCATTATCTGGATCAAATTGACATTTAATAATATTGCCGGAGTCGACTCTTTGCGAGCGTTAAGTGAATTCTTTAGATCAGGGTTGGCCAACTGGGGCATGCTCGACACCACTAAATCTGTATAGTAATCATTGCCTTATCTAAACATTGAATTCCTGCGATTCAATAATTCTGCACCAAACGTTGTAGAGCTTAAAATTCTGAGTAAAATGAATACTCACACTTAATCTTTATTTAATATGAAGAATAAGTTCGCAAATCTATTGTTTTTCTTAAATCACTAATCAAGAGCTTGAAGCCAGAACTGATCAAGTTATCAGCCCACTCTGTCAATCAGTTTTCAATTACATATATTTTTAAAACTTATTGAGGCATTCATGGTAAGTAGCGTAAACCGGAGTTACTTTGTCTTATTTCAGATACATTTTTGTGCACTACATTTCTTATGCTTCCGATTCGGGTCTAAAAGAAATTTTTTTTTTAAGTACGACCATCCATTCGACTTAACGATTCTGTTCAACATCAAAGTGGATTCAAATGTATACGAGAAGTATTGTAAAGAGGAAAAAAAATTAAAAATCTGGTGACAAATCAAGGTTATTTCAGACATCGATGTAAAATAAAAAAGTACATCCCTGAAACTACTTAAGGGTACGATGATCATTCGAGCTCTAAGATCATCTATAACATTCGTTTCGTCATAATAATAAATATGATTTCAATCGCACTCTGGCAAAAAAGAACACCATCTTGCTCATTAGACGATTGGGACCATTTAATACTACATGCTATTCTCACAGATAAAGCGTTCTTTTCGAGGACGACATTGATCCTGTCATCGCTGGAGTGTCGTTAGACAATATAGGGTTATTAACCCATTGACAACGAGCATCTTTTAGAATTCTTTTAATTTTTTCACATTGTAATTCTGTATTATTTAATCGCTGAAAATTTGAGATTAGGTAATGTGAAAATTTTCAAACTAAAATAGTGGTATTAAAATTTATAAGTTTAGTCTGCCCTAGATAGTAAGTTTTGTTGCCAACCGGCTTTTACGAGTTAACGCTCTTCCGGACAAAATATTTTTTAATTACCATCCTGTCATCATGCTTGTTTAGGGGCCCACACTAGTGACCGAAAAAGACCAGGATAATAATGTTAAGTCTTTGGGGCGTTCTTTTCAAATATCTCGCTCAAATTTTAATATTTGTACATGACTTTTTTTGCATAAGATAGCTGAGGACGATCTATAATCAGGCTAGTTTTTACTTTTCAAATTTTGGTTTCAGATTTTTAAAAAAATATTATTTTAACTTTCGAAACTGGTTAGAACCGTTCTGAAATTGAAACTACTACAGTATAAAAAATATATGACCAAAATCGCAAAATTAAAAAATAGCCCGGTTGTAAATCATCCTCAGCTATCCTACTCAAAAAAAAAAAAAAAAAAAAAAAAAAAAAAAAAAAAATTAAAATTTGAGCGAGATATTTGAAAAGAACGCCTCCATAGACTTAACATTATGATCCGGAACTTTTCAGTGACTAGTGTTGTGTCTTAAGAGCCCACAATAGTCACAGGAAAAGTACACAAAAAGACCCGGATGACCATGTAAAGTCTATGGGAGCGTTCTTTTCGAATATCTCGCTCAAATTTTAATATTTTTGCATGATTATTTTGCACAAGATAGCTGAGGGCAATCCACAACCGGGCTAGTTTTTACTTTTTCGATTTTTGTTTCAGATTTTCTTTAAAAAATTACTTTAACTTTCGAAACCGGTTTAAACCGGTTCTGAAACTGAAACTATCGTAATATAAAAAATATATAACCAAAGTCGAAAAAGTAAAAACTAGCCCGGTTGTGGATCGCCCTCAGTTATCTTGTGCAAAAAAATCATGCAAAAATATTAAAATTTGAGCGAGATATTCGAAAAGAACGCTCCCATAGACTTTACATGGTCATCCGGGTCTTTTTGAGTAATTTTTCTGTGACTATTGTGGGCTCTTAAGGGAAATGTCTAGTTAGCCATGACTTCCAAGGACTTGTAAACCGACTGCTCTTCTTCATGAGCGAGAATTGTTGGATGACCTACAGACTTGATATGTCTTTCAAGACACTTATTGACAAGAGTACTACACGGAATTTGAAATGTTGCAGCAGCTAGCTTTTTACTCATGTTTGTCATATTCTCCTCAGTATAATGACGATAATGCTGGACACCTGGTGTTTTTTCGTAGCTCTTCATTTTTCACTCTCTGTCTAAGACCTGTAAGAAAAGCGAGAATCAATCACATGAATAAAACATATTAATAAATATATATAAAACAATAATAAATCCTTCTGTCCACGAGATCGCAAATTTACCCCCAGGATGTCTAAGTACGTTATTAATTTTAGGACTTTATTTTAGATATTTTGGGAACTACGGCTTAAGATCTTGATTAAGGGATAGTATTCCAAACTATTTTTATATTCAATCATACCAAAATTTAAAAAAATTCTTTTGAAAATGCAACTAGTAGTCCAAAAGCCGACAGCACAAAACCCTATATCATCAAGCACAAAAAAAAAAAAAAACCCTTTATTCTATGGGAGATTAGTAAAAGAGGAATCTAATGTTCCATGTCTGCCGGAAGCGAAGTGGTGCATAAGCCAAAAATTGATACCACTATTGGTTGACTCGAAGGTTTAGCATTGTGCTTGCCGTACAATCAAAAGTATGAAAATATGGAAAACTGGGTGCAGGGAAACACAGTGCTAATCCTATGAGTCAACCACTGGTGATATAAGGAAAGGGCAGCTGACGTCACTGTGGACGAATTACTGTGGATAAGGGAGAAAAACCAGTCCATTCTTTAACGACTGACACTGTACGGATGAACTCCGGGAATTTGATTGGTCTAAGTTTGCCATTGCATAAGTAAGTATGATATGATTGGGCTACGTCGTCAAGATGATTCCTACAATGATCGCTATGACAAAAAATGTAGCGGTAGATTGGTTGACAGAAGTGTTTGTTTGTAAACATGCCCTTTCCTTATAAATTTTTGGCTTATTAACCATTAATACCCAAATTATTTTCTTCCATAAAATGAAATTTTGGGTTTCCCACCAGTTTTAAAAAAAGAATAACTTTTATCTTAATTTATTGGGAAATTTGTGGTGTAAAAAAAAGTGCTTATTAATCTTACTATTTACTGGTGTGAAAACTGCTTTCTTGCCCTTTTTTGTAATCGTCCCTAAAAAAGGACGCTAGGCACTAATGGGTTAACCACTTCGCTTCCGGCAGACATGGATCATTAGATTCCTCTATTACTACTCCTCCATAAAATAAAGAATTGTTTCTTGTGCTTGATGACATAGGGTTTCGTGCGGTCGGCTCTTGGACTATAATATACTACTACTTAATGTAATATATTACTCTTGGACTGCTATATACTTATTATAAGTATATGGTTAGAATTATTTATTTATTTTTTGAAACAGTGGCTGGAACAATGTATGTCACATAATTTAAGGGTTTTCAGAGAAAAACATCACGCGACAGCTTCAGCAGTGTTTGAGATGGGGTTAAAACCCAACAATTTTCAAGTTAAGAACGTATTACTTAATGTAATTTCTGTAGTAACATTACATAAACTTTTTTTTCATTATTTTTTTGGAGGTGTGTCATATTCATAAGCATAAATTTGTTCATCGTCAATTTCTTCCGTTCTCATCGGTTCACACTCTGCCTCAACTATCACCTTCTCCCGCCAAATTTGGCGAAATGTTGCCAACTTTACAACTTTGTTTATTTCCAGCTGTTCAGCTACTTCTGCTATAACTGTTTCAAATTCAAAATCATTGAAATGCATTGATCTGCAATGACCTAGAAATGACCCAATAACCGAATTTTCTCAAACTTGTGACATGGCAAAATGGTCTTTTCGCATCCCAAAACAACAGGAAAAGAAATTAGTCAAAATCGTTAGAACTGTCTTATAGATAAAATTTATATGCGCACACACTGACATATACACAAAATTAATTCGTATTATAATGCATGATGAGAGTTAAAATATATCCCAATTTTTTTCACAGTTTAATCGACACCATTTAGTGCAAATATGGCAGCTAAAAAAAATGCAAAAACACTTAATAGTTAACTGCAAAAACAAACTGTCTACTTTTTTAGCCAAGTTTATTTTTAAATACAGAAACAGATTGGCAACTGTACTTAACAACAAATTTTGCGATTTTTTAAATTAAAATTTTTTCTTCAGGATTTTTGGTATGAATTCGAAAACTTTGAATTTAAAAAGACCAAACTGGTAAGTCTGAGTGAGTCGCGCGATCCAAACTGGTAAAAAATAACCTTACTTTAGTGGTAAATCCGTAATGGTTGATATGAGATTATTTATTGGATAGAGTTGCTGTGCTATGCTATTCAAACGTCTGGGATTTGAAATTTCACAACCTGCAAAACACATTTGTTTTTTAAGCTGGTGTGATATCTTTCCCAAGTCAAAGAAAGCTTTTGGATGAGCATTACAACATCTTTCATTAAGTTGGTTTTGAATTTCCCAATTCAACAACACGAAATTTTCTGACGCATTTTCTGACTCATTTTTAAAAGTAACGCAGTGGTGGAAAATTGGCGCAAAGGTGGAGCCTATTCATACCACTAAAATTTAGTAGTATTTTTCGACTTATTTAATGACAACATTTTAGAGTTTTTACTGAGGTGACGAATGCTGTAAAAATTTCCTGGTGTCAATAGGCTCCACCTTTGGTCCAGTTTTCCACCACTGCATAACGGCATAACTTTCGCAGACTGAATATCGAAGCGATTTGAAATCGATTGGTGTTTTATATCTCATCATATATAAATAACTCATCCTATAGTAAAAAAATTCTTATTACGTTTGGCATGTTTTTTCTATTTCTCACGTTGCCGCGTCTGGAATTTGGTTTAAAATATTGCCTCGATATCTAACATAATATTTTTTAAATACCTTCTGCCTTTACCGATGAAAGAGAAAATGCTGCTCAGTTATGAATGTCTCTGAATAAGAAACCAGCCAATTTTATGCGTTTCCGAACAAAAATGATTTGAGAAATGTTCTAGAAAGAAACTACTTTCGATTTGAGAACACCCTTAAAGTGATTGAAACGTTTAAAACGACAATATACCTTTTGAAGTGAAAAAACTTCTTTAAACACCATAAAATAAGTTAACTGCGCAAGGCCTTTCGAAAGAGCTTACAAGGAACGTCTCCATACGGGCATACTCAGAAAAATCGGAAAAAATTACAGAATGTTCTTCTCATATAGTTATATATGTTTATAAAAAAATTTCGGCGGAACCTTCTTATAACGTTCGTAAAAAAATAATAAAAATTTCGTTTATTTGGCGATTTATCTCCGGTTGGCGAAAAAACGAAATTTTGAAAAATACGCTTTTACGCTTCGAATACTTTTTTAAAGAAAAAACTTTCTATGTTCAATTTATTTAAATAAGTTTAGTTTAAGTAATTTTAATTTTGCATTTTTACTTTACTTTAAGTGTAATTTTGTCATATACGTTTATATGTACTTATAACAAAATGAAATTAATATATTTTATCATTTAAAACACAATTTAAATTGATTAAAATTGTTCCAAATTGAAAAATACACTCTTAAAAATCTGCTGCAGTTTGTTGCAACGCACTCCCTTGCTTGTATAGAAAACGGTTACTTGGCCGTGAAATGGAGCTTTCTCATTGGTTGGAATAGAGACATTATATACAAGCGGTGGAGTGCGTTACAGCAAAATGCAGCAGATTTTTAACACTGTTGCACAAGCTACAGCACCGCTAAAAATCTGTACTATTTTCTGCAGCGTCACTCCACCGCTTTTATAGAAAACGGACAATTCACCGTGCTATGGAGCATTCTCATTGGCCAGAAGAGAGATATTCTATAAAAGTAGTGGAGTGACGTTGCAGTAAATGCTGCAGATTTTTAACAGTGAAATCAATTAAAATCAATTTTCAGATTCGTTAAAATCGTTTGCTTTTGGCGAAGAAATGCACTGCTCGCCAAATCCCTCGTAGCTTTCAGCTTTTCACGCCAATTATTCCAAACTATTTTATTTTTTTATATTTATCTAATAATGTAATTCCGCCGCTAATTTTCACTGATTATTATTACCTACATGAGTAGTTTAATTTGTATTTTTTTCAAAAAATTCTGAGTATGCCGCCAATGGAGACCTTCCTTGTTAGTCTTTCTTCGTCAGGCGCAAAAAAGACGTGCGTCTACAATGAATGTAGCGGCACGACTGAAGGGGAATGCGGGAGGGAGAGGGAGCAAGCCACTTCAATTGTGTATAACACCAGCTTCAATTTTATACACTGAATATACCTTTTGTTAATCCGATTTTGAGAAACTGGACGTGTTCGAGCATAGTGCCCAGAAGATATCGTGTGATGGAAATCGTCCAACCATTAAGCGCTAAAAAATTTAATCCCATAAATTTCGATCGAAGCGACATTTTGTAATTCTAATGTAAAAATTATATTACGATTCAATCGAGAAAGCGTTTCGATCAATGAAGATCTAGCAGACGTTTCTGTGATCGACATTTGTCGTTCAGCGTCATTCAACATTTATGGGATTTAATTTTAGGTATGTTCGTAATTATATAAATACGTAGCACCTATAGTATTCGTCTGTTCCCCTATCTGTCTGCATATAACGGCGCAAAAACTACACAATCGAATGATCTGAATTTAATATATATCATCGTAGCCGAATTTTGTCGAGTCATTTCAAATTTTATAAAAAATTATTTCATTTGCTACTTTTGACGTTCAATTTCTAGCTTGCTTGGCACTCTTTAAGATATTACTGGCCAGTTGCCACACTATGTTTTCAATTCGCTATAGTTCAGGCAAGTGACTACTCGAACCGATTTTCAGTTCTAACAAAATCGTGGAGTTCGAGGATAAAAATGTTGCAAGTTACTAACAAATAGTGGGGGAAGATTTCTTCGCAATTCAGTTCGTAAAAAGGAAATGCAATTAATTTTTCAATTTAACCAGAATTTTTTTAAGTAATTTTTTTATGGTTACGCTAGACAGCATATACTCAATTCAATTAAATATATTTCAATTTCCTACTATTTCATTTACCCGTAAACTGAATTTTGAGTTTTACGTAGGTTGATCCAAAAAAAAAAAAACAGTTTCAAGCAGAATCATTTAAAATGTAATAATTATGGAGCGAATATTTCTACCCAGGGTGGTTGAATGATGCCGCTGGTTGTCCTACAGCGGTTCTACGAGTGAGTAGCGTCAGTACGCAGACACTTAAGAGCGACAGTAATGGCACGACGTCTAGAAAAGTAGTCTCGCATAGAGGTGCGAGCCGTAATTTGATTCTTATGAGCCAAGATTGTGGCCGCATCCGAAATTCACAGACAAATTCACAGTCATTTTTCTGCATGACAATGCCAGACCCCATACAGCTCGCCAGACTCAGGAATGGCTGCAAAGGTTCAAGTGGGAGGTGCGGAATCACCCCCTCCATACTATCCCGATTTGGCTCCAAGTGACTATTTCCTTTTTCCGGCGTTGAAGCGAAACTTATCCAGAACACGGTTCATTTTAGACGATGCAGTGAAAACAGCTGCCGAGAAATGGCTCAATGAGCAGGGCACTCATTACTACCAAGAGGGGATAAATAAGTTGGTCAAACGTTCTGACAAATGCCTAAACAGGTTTGGCGACCATGTGCAAAAGTAAAGGCCAGATATGTCTCTTGATTGACATTGGTATCTTGTTTCTATTGTTAATAAATACTTTTTCCTTTGCCTTGTAAACTTTTTTTCGGATCACCCGTTGTACAATATAGATACCGTCAGATGTGGCATTTCCAAAACTTTCGTCTATCTCATAGGTTCCCAACCTTTTTTGACCCACCGCCCCCTTCACAAGGGAAAAAAAATGGCAACACCCCCCCTCTTCCATAATAGTTAATTATACAAAATGTTAAAATATTATTGCATATTATCTATATTTTATCTGTCTGTTAATCTATTAATTAAAGTAGAAGTTAATTAAAACGACCATCAAATGCAGAATTTTAAAAAAAATAAAAATTGAAAAATAATCACAAAACCAATAAGAATTTTTTTTATAAATAATGAAGTAATTGAGGCTATTGGAGGAATTTTAACAATTTTTTCATATCAGATTCCAATTTCTTCAACATCAAATTGTCAGGTTCAAAGATGCATTTTCCTTTTTTTAGACAGTAAATTAACTACTGCACGGGATCCACTTTCAGCCAAATTTGATGAAAGGAAAGCAATTAACATTTCATGTATTCTCCTTCACAATCCAGATTAGAGAACTGTAGATTTTGAAGTTAGAACTCTTGGTATCCATTTCTGAATTTTACGTACAGTTCTCATTTGCTGCAAGTTCCACAATTTCCGCCTCCAAATATGATGATACTGCTGTAGCTGCATTTGCGAAGGATTTAAAAACCAACTCGGTTTAAGTAGCATAAATATCTTGGAATGGCTATGAGAAAACTTCATGAAGAACGTCCAAAAGTGTTGACAGTAAGTAAGTAAACATTCTTACTTTCACAGACTGCAAATAATGTGGTAAATAGCTGTATTATCTTCTCCTTAGATTTCCTTTGAGCAAAATAAGTTTACCTACAGAAACAGCTATGAAAGGTTTTTTTCTTTAAATTAAACTTAACTGATTATCATGCAATCATCTTATGCCTTATTATAAATATTTAAAATATTTAAATTTATTTAATTAAAGATTCTAAACAGGTCTGTAACATAATCGATGTCATTTTTTAATGAATCAGGTTTTAGCGTATTTTTATACCTCTGTTTTTAGTTAAGTGCAATACTAAATCAAATACATTGAAAAACGATTCAGACAAATACCTTTTAAGAGAACGAACTTCTGTATTCAGCAGCAACTGATTGAATTCATTTGCAAGTCTGATGCAAAGTGATAGTGACAACTGCACTACAAAATAAAACAGTTGTTTTACCTTGTTCTGAAATGATTTTCCCTATAAAGTTGGTTAAATATCTTACCACACAATGAATTGCTTCTGTTTATATTGACTGCTCTAATAATGTAAAGAAGCGATGTATACAGGCGTTCATTTTAATTTTTTGAAACCAATTGCTGATGATGTGTGACGGAATGCACAAAAAGTATATTTAGTACTGCTTGTTTAAAATGCGTTAATGAAACCTTGCTAATGTCCCGTCGTTGTTCGAGCAACATCAGTAGCAAGTGACAAAATATTATGATAAAGAATTTATTTCTCTTGGACTAACTTCGTGGTATTACATATCGATTCTTTCTTTGTATCAATTTCCAAATTTTTAGCAAATAATACACTTGATTTTTTTTCTTTTATGAGTTTTTGTTATTTGGTAATGTTGAGCCATGGAGTTGAATGGAAAATTTGCAGGTCTTTAAGTAACAACATAATGATATTTCAATGCTTTTAGCCATCTATTCCTCTTTGTACCGAATTATTACTCAGGATTTTTTCTATTATATCAGACGATGACGAAGGGCAGTTTTTAGCTCACAGGCTATCATAGCCTGAGAGCTTATGTGCCCGTCCGTTCTGTATGTATGTTCGTACGTTCGTTCGTGCGTAACGCGATAACTCATGATAAAAATATCGGATTCACTTGAAATTTTGTATATAGGTATATCCTGATAAGGCGCTTCCCTGATTAGTTTTTGGAGTTCATTCGATATGTATAAGAGGGGGAACGGGGGGCTCATGCCCCTCCCCTTAATTGATATAAACGGGATTTTCATGCAGAATTAACAGTTTTCGTTCAAAATTTAGATATAGGATCATTCTGATGAGGCGATTCTGTGACTGTTATTAGGTGTTCATTGAATAAGTATAAACAGGGGGAACGGGGGGGCTCATGCTCCTCCCCTTAATTGATATAAACGGGATTTTCATGCAGAATTAACAGTTTTCGTTCTAAATTTAGATATAGGATCATTCTGATAAGGCGATTCCATGACTGTTATTAGGTGTTCATTAAATAAGTATAAACAGGGGGAACGGGGGGTTCTAATGCCCCTCCCCTTAACTTGTATAAATGGATTTTTCAAGCAGAATTGTCAGATTTCGTTCAAATCTCTGAATAGTTTTGGAAGTTCAACGGTTAAGTATAAAAGAGGGGAATAACTCCTCTTAAATTATATAAATGCTAAATGGGTTTTTATTAAGAATTATCCGATTTGCTCTGAATTTTGGATATAGATTTTTTTTTATGATAAAGCTTGTCCTTGATAGTTTAGGAGGTTCAATGATTAGATATAAAAAAAGAGAAAGGGGAGAGCTGTTTCCCCTACTTAATTTGTTTTTCGAACAGAATTAACCCTTGAAAATATAAGGCTGTAATGTACAATTAGTATGCGTAGCCTGTGAGCTCAATGCCATCAGTTTAACTGGGCAATATTCTTTTTTATTATTATTTCTCTGACTATAGGCCAGATTAATTTCTTGCCGACTGATTGCAATTTTAATACTTATATTATTAAACTTATAATGATGTATGAGGCTCGTAGTCCATAATCTTCTTGTTTAGATGATGACTTCAAAAGGTTTGATACAGTTGTCTGTACTAGATTAATTTATGACGCGATTTTTCAATCTGTAAATTAATTATAGGAGACGTACATTTTCCATGTGGGTGAAAAAAATCCGGGTCAGGATTCGAACCAGAGATGTATTGACTGAAGCCGCCAATTATCTTCCAACTGAGCCACCCGGACACGAACACTGGTGGACTATTTCACCAAATAACTTCAACGATCATATAATCTGGTCTGATACTATGGATCATCGATGGTCATTATATGGAAACTGTAGCAAACGCTGCATACGATATTATACTAGATTAATTTATGACACGATTTTTCAATCTGTAAATTAATTATAGGAGACGTAAATTTTCCATAGTATCCATAGATCTATAAGTATCCTTAGTATCAGACCAGATTATATGATCGTTGAGGTTATTTGGGTGAAATAGTCCACCAGTGTTCGTGTCCGGAATGGCTCATTTGGAAGAGCATCTGCGGCTTCAGCCAGTACATCCCTGGTTCGAATCCTGGCCCGGACTTTTTTCACCCACATGGAAAATTTGAGTCTACTACCGTTGACTGTTTTAAAATTTTCTTTTTCAGTCTTTGAACTGGTCAGATGTGGCAATCTAAAAACTTTCTTCTACCACATACATGTTAATATTTCAACATTTGCTATCATAGTATCAAAATTAAATGACAATCTACTTTCTAATGGCATGGGGATTCTAATAGCATGAAAATCCGTGCATTAGTTCTTGAAATTTGACTACTGCGATTATTGAAAAAAAAATGCAGAATAAAAGCGCCACCTGTTATTTTCACTAAAACATAATCAGCAATAATATTTATCAAGATAAAACTGAATCTGAAGTTTGATGAAAATCCGTGCATTAATTCTAGAGATACAGCTGTTGCAGAAATCGTAAAGAATAACAGCATAACAGCGCCAACTGTCGAGCGAATTTCATCAAAATATAAACAGCATCTATTCATGTCAAGGAATAATCAAATTAGAAGTTTGGTGAAAATCTGTGTTGTTATTGAGAGTAAGCCTTTGTGAATCATGGAAATCGTGAAAAAAGCAGCATAGCAGCGTCACTTGTTGAGTGATTTACACCAAAAACTAATCAGCATTAATTTATAACAGAGTATATCTGAATATAGATTTTTTCTACCTCACATACAGACAAATACGGTAACAGACCGACATTTTGTAAAAACATGTTTTTGGAATCTCTGACCCTTAACAGGTAAATCCTTCAAAATCCGGAATTTGAAAATTTTCACGAATCTAATGCTTTCTTCTTGTAAAGATAGAAGAAAGTAAAAATAGGTCATATCTTTGTCTTTTCTATCAGCACACATTTATTCAAATGTTCTTGTAGCCAGAAGGCTTCATGGCTTCATTTGAAAAAAAATTCTTGGCATATTAAGCACATAGGTAATAATTGGTTTGTAGGAGAGTGTCCAGATCCATATTTCAAATATTCAATACTGTACTGCTGACATTTTTTCTTCGATTAAGATATTTTGAAACATAAAATTTTTACCTATATAAGTTTAAATTAATTTTTACTTTAATTACTTTAATTAATTTACTTTTGATCAAATTTACAGATATAACGATTTTTATCGATTTCACTAAAGTTAAACAAATTTCTTGAACCGATTCAAATCACGGGTTCGTTTAAAAATATTTGTTCACTCATATACCGTTATACTTCAGAATTTTTCGAAATACAGGTTAATAAAAAAAATAAATATGTTTAAAAATTTTAACCTGCAAATTACCGCGAATTTTTTACTCCACAATTTTTGAATTCATAATGATTTTTAATTCGAGTCATAGCCCTTCCCCGACATTAGTAACACGACATTTGACACGACTTTTTCGACATTCATCGACATTCATCGACATTTTTTGATATTAGTAAAATAAATTCAATCTCGCCTTCCTTCAGATTTAGGATCATCTGTATAGATTTCCATTTAAAGGTGCAGTTAAGGTTTTTATGTCGGACTGGGCAATGTAGAGGAGATCAATTATTTTCATTGTATTAGTTCCTAAATAAGTAGGTATGCCGTGACCGCCCCCCTCGACGATCCTAACGCCCCCCATTTTTCTCTAGACTCGCTACCGCCTCCCTGGAAGGTTCCAGCGCCCACTGGGGGGCGGTACCGCCCCCGTTGGGAATTTATGGTCTATCTTATGCATGTTATTACTTCCTGAAAAAGGCAGGATAGCAGCACCACCGGTTAAGTGGTTTAAACCAAAATCTAGTCAGCAACAAATTATGTCAACTTATAACCGAAGCTGAAGTTTGATGAAAATCCGTGCATTAGTTTTGAGATAGAGCTATTGCAAAATCTTTAAAAAAATCTGCATAATAGCACTACATGTCGGGTGATGTACACCAAAAACTAATCAGGATCAGTTTTTTATCTGTTAGGAACTGAAGCTGAAGTCTGGTGAAAATACATGCATTAGTTCTTAAGATACATTTATTGCGAAATCGTGAAAAAAGCTGCAGCATAGCAGCGCCATCTGTTGGGCAATTTACACCAAAAATAAACTGCAGTAATCTATATCAGGGACTAACTGAATATGAAGTTTTAAAATTTCATTCATTAGCTCTTGAGAGAGAACTATTGCAATAATCAAAGATAATGTATTATGGCATTGCCACCTATTGAGTGATTTGCATCAAAACGTAATCAAACCCATGTTATATCACGTATTAACTAAATCTAAAGTTTTATAAAAAAAATACATGCTCTAGTTCTTGAGATATGACTATTGTAGAAGTTGCAAACAATGCAGCATAGCAGCGCCAACTGTTGAGCGGTATACACCAAAAACTAATAAGATCTAGTTTATATCAAGATCTAACTTAATCTAAAGTTTCGTAAAATTCTGTGCCCTAGTTCTTGAGATAGAGCGTCCACAAAAGTTGTGTGAAATATAGATTGATAGAATGACAGACTCACAGACAGACATTTTGAAAAAACATGTTTCTCGGGTTCTCTGACTCCTAAAACGCGAAAATTCGACGAAAAATCGGATTTCGAAAGTTTTCACGAACTAATACTTTCTTCTTGTAAAGATAGAAGAAAGTAAAAATGGTAATTTTTAATAAAAAAATGTGAATTTACTGAAGTATTTAAATATTTCAATGAATTCTTAAGCTATTGTACAACGGGTGATCCAAAAAAAAGTTTACAAGGCAAAGGAAAAAGTATTTATTAACAATAGAAACAAGTACCGTCAGATGTGGCATTTCCAAAACTTTCAGAATTTTATATTTCAATAATTAAAAAATAATTCCGTTATCACAAGATTTACATAAAAACATAGTTAGTAATATGGAATGTATTCAAGCAAAATTTTCTCGAAATTTGTTAAAAACATTTTACCTAATGAAGTTTACAGTACGTGGAAACATACTTGCCAACTTCGGACATAACTTGCGTAAACTAGATTGAACATATTTCGAAGCAGATTTCTTTCTTGAAAGAAATTATATCAGACAGGTTCTACATCGAAACTGGGAATGAAATAGCTTACGATATATCGAAATTTTTTCTGTTTAGAAATCTGTTTAACCTGGTTTAAAGAAACTGACATTTTACGGAAGTTTTGTTTGAAGTTGGCAAGTAAGAGGTGTGTTTTTTTAAGTAAAGGATGTTTTCTTGTACCACTGCCCCCTCTACAATGCCTATTCACTGAGCAAACGACAAGCGTGAAACGTCATGAAGTGGAGGCGAAATCACTAACCCTACTGGTTCCACAATCGCCACGAAGCTCAGAACGCGATCGTTGTCAGGGGAACCGCCTCCACTACGTCACAAGCGAGAAGGCATTGTAGAGGAGGCAGTGCTTGTACACATTAAGAGATAGCGCATATGGCGCAGTGAGTGCCTGCGACATGTCTCGGCTTTCCTTGAGAACAAGTGTGTTCAGTTATAGCTCTGTAAGTAACCTGTACTTTAAATATTTCTTTACTTGTTTACAAATAAATTTTATTATAAATACTGGTGACATTCCCTTTTTTTCAACACTTTACTAATATAAGTATTGTCCCTGAAAAGATTAAAAGACACTCTTCAGTTAAAAGGAATTTGCTAAAATACACTGTTTGACTATGGACCTGATTATGGACGATTAAAAATAATATTAGATCAACCATAAAGCACCTCACTTTTAACTCTAACATAAAATAATGATAATGAATAAAAATAATAATAATACAATTTTTATTTTCTGTTGATCATAAAAATAATATGAAATTAACCCTTTATCTACCACATTAGGAACTCATGAAAATTTTGCATTCGAAAGTATTTTACGTAAATTGTTTACACTAAATTAAAAGATTTACATAATCATTTATTAAATGTTTGAAGGATTTTAGAACGATTGAAGGATTTAGAAGGATTAATTAAATTTGTATTTACAGTGATTTTGTGCAATATTTATAATATTTCTTCAGTATGTCAAATCTTTTATTTTAAATTATTTTCTTAATATTTTGTAGAATTATAAAATGTACAAATATGATGTTCTTACAATATAAATATAGAAATATTTTCGAACTGAAAAATCCCCATCCCCCTCCCTCAGCGCCAAGAAAGATGAAAAGATACAAAGGCAAATGAAATCCTCCTTTTAAAAACATTTTTGTTTTGTGTAATCAATATGCTTTTGAAACAAAATAAAGTGATGTATCTGTAACTTATTCTAAACAGTATTACAACTAATTGACGTATTAAAAGAATTTTATAATAAGTAATTTTAATGATACTTATAAGTACCGTCGGTAGATAAAGGGTTAAATTGAATTTGTAATAAATTAAATCAGAATATGCTTCAAATTACACTTTCTATTATATATTTGTTGTTGTCATATCCAGGAACAACAAAGGTATAGTACAAATCCACGAATGTTCAATTCCTGGAAATCGAAGCAACAAGTGCCTTAATATGTAAAAATACAAATATATATTAAAAAAACTAACAAAGTATGTATGGTGCATTTTTAAAGAAAATTAATTTATCTTTCTTATTATTTGAAAATCAAATAATTTATTTTCAAAAGGAAATAACATATGTGTTTGATTAAAACAGAATTAGTTATTTTTTATTAAGTTACATATCAATTCAAAAATTCAGATATAATCATTTTCCAACGCAAAGAGACAAATTGACAGCAAATAAAAAAATTGTCATAGATTTTTTTTTTTTTTTTTTTTTTTTTTTTTTTTTGTAAGGAATAATTAAATAGACATTCTAGAACTACATTAAATTGAAAATGGAGGAAAAACGCCAAAATAAATAAATAAATATAAATAAACTCAGAAAATTATCTGGAAGAAAATATTAAACATGTAATGTGATTTAAAATTCAGTCTCGATTTCGCTTTTTGAAGTTGGATGTTTTAAATTCCTCAGAGAGCTGAAATAAAGAACATAGAGCAAGACATTTTTGAAGTAAAAAGGGAATCAAAAGCATTAGAATAAAATAATGCAAAAAGTAAAAAAGGTTTGAATGTATTTTGAATTCGTAATTGCAGTTCACTCCACCAGGGATTATTTATGTATATTGTACGAACCAATGAGTATAAATGCGGTTATATTAATAATATTATATCTTATTTTTCTTAGAGTTTTCTATAAAAATGATATTATTATTGTTTCCCGAGCTTCTCTTTCAAATGCAACAAAAATAAAATTAAAACCTAAAATACATATATGTAAATGCTTTAAAATATAAATTGCGAAATAATATTTCAAAACTTTTTATTTTAATATTAATATTAAAATATTTAATGTTAAATAAACAATTAACAAATTATACTTTACGTACTTGGCATATTTTTACCGACCATGGAATTTTTTTCTTTGCTTGTACTTAAAAAAAAAAAAAAAAAAAAAAAAAAACAGGTTTTATTGGTTTATGCAGTTTTATCTAGTACAGTGAATTATTTTGGATGCTTTAGGACTCCCTGAATTAATCTAGAGAGAATTTTGATTAGCGTAATTTTGAACGTAAAACGAATGATCCTCTTTTGGATAGCCTAACTATGCCGAATTGTAAAAATGGAAATTACAGAAAATATTGGAAAGAAAATAACAATTTTATTAAAAGAAATAAATTTAAATAAGAAAAAATATATAGTATATTTTTGGAGAAAATTAATTTAACTTCGGTATTATTTGAAAAACAAATAACTCATTCCCAAAAAGAAATAACAAATGTGTTTGATGAAAACAGAATTAGCTGTTTTTTATTAGCTTACATATCAACTCAAAAATTCAGATATTATCATTTTCTAACGCAAAAGGACAAATTGACAGCTAGTGAAAATAAATAGAAGTAGATTTCATTTTTTTAAAGGAATAATTAAATAGACATTCTAAAAGTGTACTAAAATACAAATGCAGGAAAAATGCCAAAATAAATAAATAAATAAATTCAGAAAATTATCTGAAAAAAAATATTAAAAATGTAATTTGATTTAAAATTCAATCTCGATTTTTCTTTTTGAAGTTGGATATTTTAAATTCCTCGGAGAACTAAAATAAAGCAAACAGAACAAGACATTTTTGAAGTAAAAAGGAAATCAAACGCAGTAGAATAAAATAAAATAAAAAATAAAAAAGGTATGAATGTATTTTGAAGGTATGAATGTAGTTCACTGCACCAGGGATTAATATTTATGTATATTGTATGCACCAATAAACATAAATGCGGTTATAGTGATAATATTATATCTTATTTTTCTCAGAGTTTTCTATAAAAAATGGTAGTTATTGTTTCTCGAAATTCTCCTTCAAAAGCAACAAAAATAAAAATAAATCTTAAAATACACAAATGATTAAAAATATAAATTGCGAAATAATATTTCAAAACTTCTTATTTGAATATTAATATTAAAATATTTAACGTTTAAATAAACAATTAACAAATTATACTTTGCGTGCTTGGTATATTTTTACAGACCATAAAATTTTTCTTTCCTTGTACTAAAAAAAAAAAAAAAAAAAAAAAAAAAAAAAAAAAAAAAAAAAAAAAAAAAAAAAAACGCAAATCGCAAACTAAAAAAAAAAAAAAAAAAAAAAAAAAAAAAAAAAAAAAAAAACGCAAATCGCAATATCATTTTGTACGGTAAGCTAATTTGGATGCTTCATGAATCCGCAAATTAATCTAGAGAGAATTTCGATTAGTGCCTAAAATGTAAAATGAATTATCCTCTTTTGGACAGCCTAACAGTGTCGGATTGTTAAAAATAGAAATTCCAGAAAACATAGGAAAGAAAATAACTATTTAACTAAAAGAAATAAATTTAAATAAGAAAATGCAATTTAGATAATATACATAGTATATTTTTAGAGAAAAGTTAATTTATCTTCTAATATATTCCCCCCAAAAATAACGAATGTATTTGATGAAAACAGAAATAGCTATTTTTTTATTAATTTACATATCAATTCAAAAATTCAGATATCATTTTCTAATGCAAAGTGACAAATTGACAATAGGTGAAAAAAAAGATAGTTTTTTTTTTTTTTTTTTTTTTTTTTTTTTTTAAGGAATAATTAAATAGACGTACTAAAAGTATATTAAAATGCAGGGAAAACGCCAAAAAATAAATTAAATAAATAAATAAATTCAGAAAATTATCTTAAAGAAAATATTAAACATGTAATGTAATTTAAAATTCAGTCTCGATTTTTCTTTTTGAAGTTGGATGTTTTAAAATCCTCAGAGAGTTAAAATAATTCAAATACAACAATAATTCAAATAAGTAAAAAGAGAATCAAAAGCATTAGAATAAAATAAAACAAAAAGTAAAAAGGTTTGAATGTATTTTGAATTCGTAATTGCAGTTCACTGCACAAGGGATTATAATTTTTGTGCATTGTATGAATCACTGAGCGTAATTTCGGTTATATTAATAATATTACATCTTATTTTCTTAGCGTTTTCTATAAAGAACGATATTGTTATTGTCTTACGAACTTCGCTTTCAAATGGAACAAAAATAAAATTAAAGTTTAACCCCTTAATTGTCGCATAATCTTTGGGAAAATTCCTTCAAAAAGCGACGATTTTTTTATTGCCCGATTTTATTACTCATAAAATTCTGAGTGAGTTCTTTAGTAATAGAAACAGAGATTTTTTTTATTTTATCCTTTTAATGGTGGTGTTAAGTTTATGAAATCCTTTAGTTTTAATACCCAAAAGTCCAATGACTCTAGAATTTTAAATTGTAAAATTTCCTTTACTAAATATATGAAATTTAGTCCTTTTTTAACTATTTGGGAAAATAATTCTTGTTCTTGGTACAGAATTGCGAAATCTGAAGTATATCTGAATGTTTTTATTGGTTGAATTCCGCAACTTATTTCATTTTATTTGCTTTCTAATTGGTCTATGTTTAATTTCCAAAAATGGAATGCTTCTGCTTTTTATTCTATTCGTTTTCTGATCGGTCATGTCTAGAAATGAAATCCATCTGTTTCCGCAATGACAAAAAAGTATTAAAAACTACAAAAAAATTAATGACTCAATAACAAATTTAGATACAGATTTCAAACAAGTTGCATTTAAAAGTTTTTTTTTTTTTTTTTTTTTTTTTTTTTTGTATACGACGGTGTAAAAATTAAAAATGTGTGATGCTTAGAAATTAAAAAATTTAAAAATACCGAAAATTGTTAAACTGAAATTTCATTTAATATTTGTTTATGGTTGGCACAAGAATATTAACATGACTCTAAATGTCCAGGCATATAAATGTAACTCTGTTACTACGTAAGCTACTTTTTGATCACCATAAAAATGATGTTATTATTGTTTATTTAAATATAGAAATTATTTATAAGTCTAAAATTATAGTCTATGAAAATATTATTTTTCAAATAGTCATTATAATTTTCTAAATTCCATTTTTTTTTTCGTTTTTTTCGTTTATATATATATATATATATATATATATATATATATATATATATATATATATATATATATATATATTTCCAAATAAATTTGTTCATAAGTTCCGCTGTCAGTCATTTATTTCAACTTTTAAGCAATGAAAGGTCTCTGTCTCTGAATGTGTAAAAAGGTTCAGGATGGATAAAATTTTTAAAATGCATAAATTATTTATCTTACATTTGATTGTTAATTTGACAGTTAATTTTTCTTGTTTGTTATTTGAAAAACGAATAACTTATTCCAAAAAAGAAATAATAAATAAATTTGATGAAAATAGAATTAACTGTTATTTATTAGCTTACATATCAATTCAAAAATTCAGATAATATCATTTTCTAACGCAAAGGGAAAAATTGACAACTGGTGAAAAAAAAATAAAAGTGGATTTCATTTTTTTTCAAAGACTAATTAAATAGACATTCTAAAAGTATACTAAAATGCAAATGCAGAAAAACGCCAATATAAATAAATAAATGAAATAAAATAAAATAAATAAATAAATTCAGAAAATTATTTGAAAGAAAATATTAAACATGTAATGTGATTTAAAATTCAGTTTCGATTTTTCTTTTTGAAGTTGGATGTTTTAAATTCCTTAGAGAGCTGAAATAAAGCAAACAGAACAAGACATTTTTTAAGTAAAAAGGAAATCAAAAGCATTAGAATAAAATAAAATAAAAAGTAAAAAAGATTTGAATGTACTTTGAATTCGTAATTGCAGTTCACTTCACAAGGGATTATTGTTTTGGTATATGAACCACAGAACATTAAATGTGGTTATATTAATATCAGATCTTATTTTTCTTACAGTTTCATATAAAGAATGATATTGTTATTGTTTCTTGAATTTCTCTTTCAAATGAAACAAAAATAAAATTAAAGCTTATATATATATATATATATATATATATATATATATATATATATATATATATATATATATATATATATATATATATATATATATATATATATATATATATATATACAGGGTGATTCAAAAAAGATAGGAAAAATTTTAAGAGGTGATAGTACACATCAAGGCAAATAATATTAAATGGAAAACTAAGGGTCCCAAACGTCTTCCGAAGGAGATAGGCGCCATCAAAGTTTAGGGTCCAAAATTTGAAATGATTATAAAAAACGGGAAAATTGATCGATTCGTTTGCGGTTTTCACTAAAACTATTCTTTATGTCAGTATTTTCTGGAAAATAAATTATAAAGATAAATTTCAAAAAAAGCCGATAGAGGGCGCTTTAGACTTTTGAGTAACGAACAACTATTTTTTACCATTATTTTTTGCATCTCATTAAATTTTTTTAGACGTTGAGACATAAACTTAAATTTTGAGCTCAAAAACTTTGGCTAAAAAGCGCAAACTGAACTGTGTTCAATGGGAGTGGGTAGGTTCAAATTTCAAATGATTATACAAAATGGAAAAAATTGTCGATTCGTTTGCGGTTTTCTCTAAAACCATTCTTTATGTCAGTATTTCTTTGAAAATAAATTTTAAAGATAAATTAAAAAAAAATTCCTATAGAGGGCGCCTTAAACTTTAGAGTACGCAACATTTATTTTTAACCGTTATTTTTTTTTATTCAAATAAATGCTTTAAAAAGTTAGACTTAAATTTTGAGCGCAAAATCTGAATAGTTGTGAGTAATTAAGTAGCGAAAAATTGAACTGTGTTCGTAGGGTGGGCAGGGTAATACTTCAACTAATGAACACAGTTCAGTTTGCGCTTCTTAACCCCTCCCAATGTTTCAGAATTTGAGCTCAAAATTCAAATCTAAGCTTTTGCAAGCATTTAATTAGATACAAGAAATAACAGTTAAAAATTGCTGTTTATTACTCTAAAGTTTAAGGCGCCCTCTAACGGAATTTTTTGAAATTTATATTTAAAATTTATTTTCAAGGAAATACTGACATAAAGAATGATATTAGATAAAACCGCAAACGAATCGACTAATTTTTCCGATTTTTATAATAATTTGAAATTTGAACCTCCCCACCCCCATTGAACACAGTCCAGTTTGCGCTACATAACCACTCTCAACGATTTAGATTTTCAGCTCAAAATTTAAGTTTATGTCTATGCTTCCAAAAAAATTAATGAGATGCAAAAAATATTGGTAAAAAATAGTTGTATGTTACTCCAAAGTCTAAAGCGCCCTCTATCGACATTTTTTGAAATTGATCTGTATAATTTATTTTCAAGACAATACTGACATAAAGAATAATTTTAGTGAAAACCGGAAATCAATTGACCAATTTTTCTGTTTTTTTTAAAATCATTTGAAATTTGAACCTACAAACTCCCATTGAACACAGTTCAATTTGCGCTTTTTAACCAAAGTTTTTGAGCTCAAAATTTAAGTTTATGTCTAAACGTCTAAATAAATTTTTATGAGATGTAAAAAATAACGGTAAAAAGTAGTTGTTCGTTACTCCAAAGTCTAAAGCGCCCTCTATCGGCATTTTTTGAAATTTATCTTTATAATTTATTTTCAAGACAATACTGACATAAAGAATAGTTTCAGTGAAAACCGCAAACGAATCGATCAATTTTCCCGTTTTTTATAATCATTTCAAATTTTGGACCCTAAACTTTGATGGCGCCTATCTCCTACGGAAGACGTTTGGGACCCTTAGTTTCCCATTGGATATTATTTGTCTTGATGTGTACTATCACCTCTTAAAATTTTTCCGATCTTCTTTGAATCACCTTGTATATATATATATATATATATATATATATACACACACATATACACTATATGGCCATTGATTATTGGACACTTGCGATTTTAGACATTTTACTAAATATATAGAAAAATACATGAGGAATCATCTCGAAACTCTTAGTGTATAAGTATAATAGTATACGTCATACATATCCGTGAAGATTTTTTACCGAAACTCCATAGGGGACCGTCAACAAATTGAAAAAGAATGAATATCTTTTGAATAACCCTGTCGAAACTAATGTAGCAAAAGCGCTCAAACTCTAGATTATGATTGAATGCCTTAATGAAATGCAATGTGTTCATTTTTATGCAAATAGCATGCATACTCGCAGAGTAATTAAGGTTTTTATAAAAATGGTCCCAAATTTTTCCAAGTTTTTCCCTTATAATTTTCAGAGTTCTTAATATAAAATAATATTTTTTTCAGAAAATATGACAAACAATATTGCACGCAGTACCCTGTAATCAGAATTAAAAAATAATAAAAATTGTATGAAAAATGAGTAGGTTTACTAAAAATTTTTTTACTGCACATGCGTCAAAGATATCAAAATTTCATTTGCATATTATGTTAGCTAAATGTATAGAGCAACTTTTGTAAAGCTTTCAAAATCATAGCTTGAAAATTCTGAAAGTAATCGTCTATAGAAAGAGGACAAAATCCGTTGTTTGCAAAATGAAGCAAAAAAATGAGGAATTTTATGCAAATGTAGTAGTACATCCCATATTGTGTATTCTATATTGACACTAATCAATGAATATATGGATACAACCCCTCTTGTTTTTGCTTTATTTTGAGAACAACGGATTTTCAACTTATTCAACTGACGATTATTTTCAGAATTTTCAAGTTATGATTTCGTAACTTTCATAAAAGTTGCCCTATACATTTAGCTAACATAATATGCAAATGAAATTTTGATATCATTGACGCAGTAAAAAATTATTTAGTAAACCAACTCATTTTGTATACAATTTTCATTATTTTTTAATTCTGATCACAGGGTACTGTGTGCAATGTTGTTTGTCATATTTTCAGAAAAAATATTATTTTATATTAAGAACTCTGAAAATTATAAAGAAAAAACTTGGAAAAATTTGGGACCATTTTTATAAAAACCTTAATTACTCTGCGAGTATGCATGCTATTTGCATAATAATGAACAAGCCGTATTACAATAAGGCATTCAGTCATAATCTGGAGTTTGAGCGCTTTTGCTACATTAGTTTTGTCAGGGTTATTCAAAAGATATTCATTTTTTTTTTAATTTGTTGACGGTCCCCTATGGAGTTTCGGGAAAAAATCTTCACGGAGATGTATGACGTATACTATTATATTTATACACTAAGAGTTTCGAGATGATTCCTTATGTATTTTTCTAGATATTTAACAAAATGTCTAAAATCGCAAGTGTCCAATAATCAATGGCCATATAGTGTATATATATATATGTATATGCATATATGCATTAAAATATAAATTGCAAAATGTGCTTTCATACTTACCAT
Organism: Maratus speculifer; assembly: GCA_964019185.1. Lineage (NCBI taxonomy): Eukaryota > Metazoa > Arthropoda > Arachnida > Araneae > Salticidae > Maratus > Maratus speculifer. The sequence continues at coordinate 53,108,096 of OZ025296.1, forward strand.
ATTTTTACACACTATAAAACTTTTCTTTAATTTTACTTTAAAAAAAAACAGTTTTTTTTATCAGTTTATACTCATTTATTTAGTAAGTAAGGCAAGTTATTTTAGATGCTTCATTAATCCCTGACTTAATCTAGAGAGAATTTTGACTAGTGCCTAAAATGTAAAATGAATGATCTCTTTTGTATAGCCTAACAGTGTCGAATTGTAAAAAATAGAAGTTACAAAAAACATTGCAAAGGAGAAAAAAATAAAAAAATCGATGAATTTATCCTCTTCAGTCCTGATTGATAATATAGTATACACATCTTTGTATATATGCATATACAGATTTTCACGCGTGTAAATTAATTTTAAAAAGAAAGATTCGTGTAAATGGAGCCTAATAGATAGCAAAACTAAACAAAATAGCAATTTGTTTGTTATAGCGCTTTTTTTTTTTTTTTTTTTTTTTAGTAAAATACATGTTATCTAAAAATGGCTTGTAGCAGAAATGTAGGAAATGTGCAAAAATGAAAACGTAAATGATTTTACTTTGCTTTAAGATACCATTTGTAGAGTCCATTAATAATAATAAAAAATTATAACTTTAAATATATATTTATTTTATGTTTTTCAATTTTTTTGCAATGCAAAAAAGTAAAGTAAAATATAAAATCCTAAGAAATTGTGAAAAAAATGTACTTTTTGAATCTCTATGTATCAACAAATTTTATGTACAAAAAACAAATTATTTTTTTCGCTGTTCAATTTTTCTTAGTTGTCATTTTATTAATATACTAAAAATAACTAAAAATTAACTAAAACTAAACTAAAAACTAACTAAAACATAACTAAAAATTTAAAACAATACATAAACAAACCCAGGTGTGTGAAGAGGTTATTCGAAGATTAGAATTCGTGAAACAATTAATTAATTTTTAAGCAATATTAATAATAGTGTAAATGTCGTGTATTTGTTAAATAATTCTAAGCTTTGAAAAACAAAACTTCAAATTCATTTAACATCTAAAAGTGCAAATTTAATAAGCATATATTATATATCTATGTAATATGTAACAATGGAAATCTAATAATGAAATAGGTAATAAAATATGTATTTATCTAATAGTAACTAATAATAAAATACCTATTTACATAAAAATATTAAACTTACTGAAAGAAATTTAATAACAAAATACATATCTATTACATATTTAATGATGGAAATCTCATAATAAAATATGTGTCTATCTAATAATGGAAATACTAAGATTACGACATTAAACGTTAACGATTTCTAATATCTATACAGGGTTCGTAGGCGTCAATGGATTCAGGGCATTTTAGGTATTTTAGTACATATTACATAAAGTATGTATATTAGCATTTTTTTAAAAAATTTCATAAAGTACTGGTCGCTATATCTTGAGGTAGATTTTTTTTTTCTTTCATTTCATAAGGCAAATATTACATTACGAAAATTCTGATAAAGGTGCTTGGAAGTTCTTGAAATTTACGAATGCTGATATTATATAAAAAAACATATATTATTATTACCACGCTTTTATTAGCTTCACCTGTATGTTTGTGAGTTTGTTTATTTATTATATTTTTTGAGCATTAATTTATACAAAGGCAGTTAAGTCACTTGATTTCATTATAAACTAATACACGTGGATATAATTATCAATTTAGATTTTTTATTTTTTTTTATAGATATATATATTTACAAGGAGAAAAAATAGATGCAATACTTCCCATTTCTTTTACTTTATGCAATTTCAATTATTGTGATTTACAGTTTTTACGATAAACATTTGTTTTAGATATTCCAACAATTTCATCCGATCGTTGACATTTTCACTGTTAGTACGCATCATGTAATTCTGGGAATTTTAGGAGTTTTCGAAGCAGAAATTTCGAAAGTAATCTGGGGATTGATTTTTTTCCCGTTAAATAAAGGCAAATATTTTTTTTACGAAAATTCTGGTTAAAAGTGCTTGGAAGTCCTCAAAACGTACGAACCCTGATTTCGCGGCATGTGCTACCTTTGCGATGTCATGACAAAAGGCATGCAATCGGACTTCTTAGATTCTCCAGAAATTTAAGGATTTCGTTTAACCAATGAGACCGATCTCCAGATGTGGAATGGAAAGTGTATGAGTTTTCAAGTTTTGAAAAATTATCTTCGTCCATAATTTTCGGCTAGTGCCGAACAATTTTCATATTCAAAAGAATATTTTCAATGTTATCGTAATGGAAATCGTAGTGATTTTGAATGTCGTGATAATCACTGGGATATATCATCTTCTGTTGCTGTATCTGTTGTTTTTTTCTGTATTCCTGGTTTCATTGTTAGCGTTTTGCTCCAGACGCTTACAAAAACTGCTTAAAGCTTTCAATTTTTTTACTTGATGGTTCTTGAGTATTTTCAACTATTTTCACAACTATTCTCACCGACAACTTGATGATCAGTAGCGGATCGTCAGGGAGGTCTGCATCAGATTTTTCTCTGCACTAAAATTTAACGGAATCTTTAATATTATTTATTCGTCAAATTTTGTTGATTAAACAGAACTGAAATCACTATACAATTTTTGTGGTGTGAAAATATTTATGCAGCACTCCTTGACGAGCCACTACTGTTGATGGTAGTCTTCAATCGATAGTTTTGGCAGATTTCGTGGCGTTCAGAGACTTATTAGTACATCTAATTACAGTTAAAACATTGCTAAGGATGTGATCCTTGCACTTTGAATGTTCTACAGCGTTTTGCATCGAATGAATAAAGTCCTATTGTCTTGAAGCAATTTTATTGTCCTCTTAACCTCTTAATACCTTTTCTAGAGCGATTTTTAGGATTGAGCTGTTCACATTTTAGTTAGCTTCACGTGGATGTTTTTTACGCCAGCGAAAAAGGATCTTGTAAAAATTAAATTTTAGCTGACGAAATTCAGCACCATAAAAAAATGACGAATATGATATATTTTGAGTATAAAATGTTCAAAAGTATCTGTAGAAGTTTGTAAAGTTCTTTTATTTCGCGCTTTGTGCCGACAATTAAACATCGTTCTCCCTCCCCCCTCAAAAAAAAAAAAAGCGTAGACATTTTTTTACTTTTTTTGCAATCATCCAAATGTTTCTGTCATTACCGAGATCAAATCCGATGTTGGCCAAACGTTATGAATCACTTGTGAAGGAATCCCTTTAAACTGTTAGATCAGGGGTGCAAAAATCTAGGTGCAGTCTTTCACTACTAAATTTTATTAGTTTTCTCCGCTTAAATTTTATTCGCATTCTTACAAAAAAAATTAAGCAGTATGTTAGACAAAAAAAAAAAAAAAAAAAAAAAAATAGCGGTGAGAGATTGCTAGCAGGTGCCGAGATTTTTACACCTTTATTTTAGATGATAATAGGCTATGCAAACTTGACAGCGAAGGAAAAGTAGAGTTGCTTGGCCCATTTCATAGGCACTTTTTCTGCCAAAATTCTGGATATTTTTGGTCAAAGACTGAATAGTTCGTGGCGACAATGTTGAAGACTCTGTTTGAATCAAGCATTGATACTAAAAAGTCTTCTTTCTTAACCAATTTCATGATGTCCCAAAGCCATTTACAAATTTCCTTTTCGCTGACGTTTCAATAGGCCATTTTAATGATACCGGGTTATCGATGTACGATCCTAAGTTATCGGCGCAAAAAGATAATTTATTAGTGTCTACCTGAAGAAAATCATGTCACTATCAAAATCCTAGACCACGAGTTAACAAAAAGCTGCAGCAGTAATAAATTTTGTGACCGGTACATAGCGCAAACTAACAATTAGAGGGATCCGCCGATTTTTCAAACATAAAAATAAGCTTTATTAGCAAGTGCGAAATTTAAAAACTAAAATTGAAAACAGAAATCATTAAAATCTTGCCTTTGTAAAACTTGTTTTTAATTTTTGTTTTTTTTTCGTAAACCGCCTTAATGCTGCCTAGAATATTGATCTGGTGCAAATGTCAAAGTTTTGTAAATGATTTAATTCTTGATCCCACACATGATGAAGCTGAATGGCAAATAATGGACATGACCTTTGGCATATACAGTAAGAATACCGAGATGCGCCGTGCCGATGGTCACTATAAACATTTAATTGCGTTACACGTAGAAACACTATACATCTTTCAACTGCCCTTTCCTTTAAAAACGTTCTGTGGCCATCAACGAAAGAAAAGAATTTTCAATAAAAGTAAGTGTTGGAGATGGACAACGAGATTCCCTGGTCACCTTTGACTTCTAAACAAATCCTGCGAAAGTAGTAAAACACGGTGTTTACTTTTGAATACCAATATTTCTTAAAAGTAATTTTTCCCTTTTTTTATTGTTATTAAGATACTGTTTAATATACAGTGGAACCTGCTTAAGTGACCACCTTGGTAAAGTGGCCACCTGGCTTAAGTGACCGCTATTGCAAAATTTTACCCGAACTCATATAAAATAATATGAGAATTGTTTGGTAATGTTACCACCTGATTATAGTGTAAAGTGACAAGACAGCCTGTAGTTGTCAATGTTATTTGAACCTGCAAAATGTGACCATCAATTTTTCTGCTTGCTGAAAATTTTTGAAGTAAAAGATCAAAGTGACCATTTTCCGAAATATTTATTTTCAGCCATAAAAAAATACTGGAATTTATCTTTTAGTAACAACCTGCTCAATGTATAGTTTGTGCTTTGTTCTAATGATATTTGCACCTGTCAAGCCTTTCCCATTTTTCTCTCGAGGTATGAAAAAAAATGAAGAATCCCCCCCTCACACACACACACACACACATTGATGGATCGTAGTATAGAAATATTGTGCCTGTTACTCATTATCTAATTAAGTCACGTGTTAGTAATACGTTTAGGCTAATGACAGACGACCGATTTTTTCGACGCTTTGGCTTTCGAGCGAAAAATAAACACCTGCGCTGCCTCATTCACACGGACGTGACCTTTCCGTCAAAATAAGCAGACGATATTGTCACTAGGCATAATAGAAATCTTTTGATTCGATGTTTATTAGATGGATCTTTTGAAGGAAATAAAATATTCTGGAATTTTTTATCAATTATTCAAGAAAATTGAAAAAATATATATACACAGACGGTACTGGATGCATCCTGTGAGATGTGATAGATTATTTACCGGATCCAAAATTAAATTACAGGAAATATTCTTTAATACATCTGATGTCAAATGAAAAATACAGATGACTGCGAATATTATTAATGTTTATAATTGTTATTCAACTTTCATTTAGATAATATTTCTTATTATTATTAAATAAATTTAAAAAAAAACTAAATTGATTAAAAAAATGTTGCTACAGTACATGGTAGCAAAACAAGCATCTTAGTTCTATAAATGAAATGTAGGACCGAAAAATTTTCAAAGTGTGAAATTTTCGTTACATTAATCAAGAAGCATATGCTATCGTCCCATGAGCAAAAGGTAGATTCTTTTTCTCCTTTTAGGGCTGTACATCCATATAAAAGTTTGTCACTTTTTTTTTGATAATTTTGGACCCTCTCCCTTCTTACGATATTATATACTATCATTCCCCGAACACCCTCTCCCTCAGTAATGGTATCTTCAATAATGTGTAAAAATTTCTTTGATTTTTTGGATTGTTTTTCTTTTGTTTGGAATGATGGTTACACTTATTTTTCGCATAATTTACTGATTTAGATGTAGAGAAAGCTATAAAATGTCACTTTATATATGAAATAACTGCATATCAAACAACACTTAAAATAAACAGTTAATATTTAAAAGTGTTTTAAAATAGCTTTAAAGCTTTTTGTTACATACCTTCAACAGTAATAGTGTCTTTTTATAATTGTTCTCGGACAAGGTGGGGCAGGCAGAACTTCGAAAGGCGGACATAACAAAACAGACGGAGCAGTTTTTCTTTAACTTATAAACACAAGTATCGTTTAAAACATAACATCGTGTACAGTTTGTCGAACAGCGAATCAATATATGCATACACATATGACAGAATAATAGTAATGCTAAACGTTGGGGTATTCCATATTTTGCAATTATATAAATTTATAATCATTTAATTATTTTAATAACATTGCATTTGCATAAAAATAGACAACAGTTTAATAAAAGATAAAATACTATTTTGATGTGAAGTCAAGTTACAAATAAAAAAAGAATTCTTTTTTCTTATTGGGTCAAAAATGATAACGATATCAAAAGACAAACCAAAACCTGTTAGCCCTGTTTCTGTTGTTCTGTTCTGTTAGCACTGCTTCTGTGCTAGATTAAAGCGCATTTTAATCTAGCGAAAAAGTTTCACATTTTTTATTATTTTCCTTTTTAAAATACATTTAAAATTTAATAAATATAATTGTTATTAATGTAGTGTAAAGTTTATCAAGGCTGATAAACATACAATATTAAAAACTAAAAACAAATTTCTTCCCATGGTATTTACGAAAACTGGTTGGATGTGCCAATCCCAAAACTTTCTTCTATCTCATACATGCATTTTAATATTTAAAAAAAAGTTACTCATTTTAATGCTTTAATAATTTTAATTCAATACCCTACCAACTTTGATTTTCATCTTAAATTTCTGCTTCAATCAATTAATCGGAGTAAAAACGAATTCCCGTCTCTGCACGAGCCGATGGACAATAGAATGATAGGCAGATTTTTTTTTTCAAATTCAGGGAGGACCTATTTGCCTTACCAAAAAAATATCATATACAAAATGTTTAGTTCACTTCTAGAACTAACTTCATACACAATATTGAAAATGGCATAAAATTCGGTATTGTAGCGCCCCGTTCCGGCGGATTTTTTTCAGATTCAGAGCGATCCAACTAGCCATAGCCATACACTTACACAAAAAATTTCTTTCAATTCGATGCATAACTTCATGTACTTTTGGTCGGTGCAATATTGAAAATGGCACAAAAATCGCGATTGCAGCGCCCTCTTCCGACGGATTTTTTTTCAAATTCAGGGAGGACCAACTAGCCATAGTCATACAGTTACACAAAAAATTTGGTTCAATTCGATACATAACTTCATATACTTTTGGTCGGTACAATATTGAAAATGGCACATAAATCTCGATTGCAGCACCCCCTTCCGGCAGATTATTTTCAAATTCAGGGAGGACTAACTAGCCATAGTCATACACATACACAAAAAATTTGGTTCAATTCGATGCATAACTTCATACATTTTTCTGTGGTAAAATATTAAAAATGGCTCAAAAATCGCTATTGCAGCTCCCCCTTCCGGCGGATATTTTTCAAATTCAGGGAGGACCAACTAGCCATAGTCATACACATACACAAAAAATTTGGGTCAATTCGATGCATAACTCCATATACTTTTGGTCGGTACAATAGTGAAAATGGCACAAACATCGCAATTGCAGCGCCCCCTTCCGGCGGAATATTTCAAAACTGAAGGAGGACCTGCTTGCCACAGCCAAAAACACTCAAAAAAAATTTGGTTCAATTCTATGCATAACTTCATACACTTTTTGATGGTAGAATGGCGACATACAGACAGACACACGGACAGACAGACATTTTGTAAAAACAGGTTTTTTGAAATCTCTGACCCCTAAAACGTGTAAATCCGTCGAAAACCGGAAGTCGAAGAAAATTTCGATTACAGTACTTTCTTCTATTGAAGATAGAAGAAAGTAGAAAGAAAAACGCTCAAAAATTATATATTGACAATTTTGAAAAGTGAAATACTTCCAAATTTGTCGCCATATGTAAATAGCCTTTTAACATTTTACTAGATTATATTAACTTAGTTGCCACTCAAAATTTAGCAAAAAAAAAAACTATGATAATAATCTATCTATATATATATATATTACGCTATCGTATGAGACATAAAAATCGTGATTATTCGTTAATTGCTTAATGGCAACGTCCAAATTAAACCCATCTTATTGGTTACTGTGCAAAAGTCCTTTGTTAAGACTTAGGCTGTGGTAAATTAGATTTGTATATGTTTTGTTCCTTCGCTGCAATTATGAAGCTTCAAAATATCATTATTTTTATTTTTTCTGTTCTTTTTTACTTAAAAAAATAAATAAAAGTCATGAATTTTAAAGTTTTCAGTTTCAAATTAAAGTTATATATTGTAAATGAAATGAGTTTAATTAATATATTATTATATTACATAATATACGGTATATTATTATATAATATAATACAATATATAAATAATTAATGAAATGCGAAAAAATGCCACGGGTACAATATTTGTCGATTTATTATCTGCGCCAGGCTAGCATAAAAATACTGAGCTCTTGATTTATCAGCACAGATGTCATATATGCAGCACATTGCGCGTTATTTTTCTGACGCCAATTTGACGAAAATTTCGTTTTCAAATACCAGCTACATACATATTTTTAACTAATTTCTATTATTTTAAAAAGGAAATAATAATAAATAAAGTTTAGATAATAATAATAGAATAAAACAATTTGTATCATTTAAAAAAAGAAAATAAAAGTAAACAAGCAGTTTATTAATAAATAAATAACAATAGCTGGGTTACCGTCTGAGGCGCATATAACTGCTACTTTGTTGCAGTCGCGCCAGTGCATATGATATCTGTATCTATTTCTCAGGGCGGAATCTTCTAATTTGGCAAAAAAATTGAGCAATTTAAAATAAATTATGTATAAAAGCAATATGATTTAATGCTTAATATACATTTAAGGGAGACCAAACTGGTCGCCAAGAGCGGCTAGTAAAAAAAGAAAGAAGGGGAAAAAAAGAAAAGGAAAAATCTATATTTACCAAACTTAAATGTATTTGCTTCAAAAATATAAATGAAGCTTCTTAAAACTGGTACTTTCACAAAATTGTGTTCCATGAAAACATACTAATCATAAATTATTCTAATGTTGTTAGATTTAAAAATTTGTAATTTAAAAAGCAAACAAATTCCTCAGAAAGAAAAAAAAAATAGAAGAAGAATTTAAAGAAGTTATTATTGAAAAAATGCTTGTTTCGAATTAATATAAATAGGTTTCATATCGTTACAAAGTGTTACTTTTTACAAACATAAAATAAATCCCCCCAAAATATAATAAATTTCGCAAAAATACTTTTTGTTTTTCTCAAAATGCTTCCCTTCCCCCAAAAACCTGCATCGATTCTTGACTACGCTATCACAACAAAAGCTCGTGAATCTTGGAAAGAAAATAAAAAATCAGCGTTAAAAACAACTCTCGTCTGAACAAGATCTAATAAACAGAAGCCACCAGACACAAGCAGCTGGCCAACGGCTTGGGGGAAACGCGTGGCTTCGACGTGAGTCTTTGCGTATGTTTGAACGCAATAGTACCGCGTCGCCCGTCTGACAAGAAGAGGAGATAGTAATGCTCTCAATAGCGGGCGTCGTTTTGTCTGTTTTTGGAAATCGTCCGTGTGGCATTACCCTTATCTGAGGAGACAACATTGCGATTGTTTGGGTTTGTTTTAAAAAGCATTCCTTTGTTATATATCCTTAGAAATTTTTAATACCGTTATCTTTCTTCTTAAAGTATGGAGAATAAAGAAACTAAATTTAAAAAATCTAAACAGTATAAAGAGTTAGATTTGTGTTTAAAGAATAAAATTGAAATTATTAATTTTCTAAAAAATAATAGTCAAAGAACAGCAGCTGAAAAATTCCAAATCAGTAAAACTTGTGCGAATAATATTTTAAAAAGAAAATCGGAATATCTACAAAGATTTGAAGAAAATGAAAATGAGCTTAGGAGTCTAAAAATTCGAAAAACCAATTTTTTCGAAGTAAATCAAGCAACTTTTGAATGGTTTTAAAAAATTCGTGGGATGAATGCTCGTGTTTCTGGAACTTTGCTACAAAAAGCAGCTTTAGAATTTAAAAAAAAAAAGTAGAAAATGTTATTGCTCTAATGGCTGGTTGGAATCTTCCAAGAAAAGAAATAACATTTCTCAGAAAATTTTGTGAGGAGAGTCTCATGATTTTGACATGGAAACTGTAGATTATTCTAAAAGACGGATTTCCGATTTACTGGAAAATTACAAGAAAAAAAAAACATTAAACACTGATGAATGTGGTTTGTTTTATCGAGCAATGCCAAACAAAACTTTAGTAATGGCTGGAGATAAATGTAAAGATGGAAAGATTTCTATGGAGAGAATTACCATTTAGCTTGCTTGGAGTTCAACAGGCGAGAAACTAAATCCTCTTGTGACAGGAAGAACCAAAAAACCAAACTGTTTCAAAAAGGTTAACATCAAGAATTTACCAGTCTCGTGGTATGGAAATAAAAAATCCTAAATGGCATCCTCTATTTTTACTGAATGGCTTGCACAATTAAACAAGCAGATGAAGCAAATAAAGAGAACTTTTTTATTATTCATAGATAACTGTCCAGCCCATCCAAGAGATTTGTCGTTTTCATATATGGAAGTAAAATTTCTACCACCTTATATCACATTGCATTTACAACCGCTAGATCAAGAAATAATTCAAGCATTCAAGCTACATTATAGGAAATTCTTGCTCCAGGTTATAATTTAAGGCTCCAGGCCTAAGCAGAAGAATGAAAATCAGCAAATGAAATTGCTTCATGTATAAACGTCCTCGATGCCATAATATGGGTTAATGATTCATGGAAATTAGTACGCCAAAGTACAATTTCAAAATGCTTTGAAAATTTTGACTTTTTACAAATAATTTCTGAAGATATCAATGATCCACCGTCTGCAAATGATGACAATAATCTTTCCAATATTCAAAATCTTATAAATCAATTGAATTTTGAAGATGAATCAGCATACAATACTTCAACAGATCAAGAAAGTCTGAAACAAGAAATTTTCGAGATGTTTTAAATTGAAAGGAAATTGCAGAAGATTGTGTTAGTGAAGATGAAGTTGAAATCGAAGTAAATGAAAAAATTTCCGACGCAGAAATGTTAAAGATGTGCAAAAAAATTGCAAACGTATGCCCTAAAGACTGTCCACCACTGATGGATTTATTGAGGCAATTTGAAAGCATGACTGAAACCATAATTGTTGAAAAAAAGTGTTTTAAGAAACAAAAATTTCTGATTTTTTTTTTTTCTTTAAATGAAATTTTATAAAAGTTTGAAATTTTTTTTATGAATAGTTTATTGAAGCCATTTAAGAAACATTATCATTAAGCAATTACAAACAAAATAAAAATGCGTATTAATTACAGTGTACCTTATGGTTATGTGCAGCGCCAAATTGAAACTTTGCCCCGGGGACAATTCTCTCTTCGCAAGCCCCTGGTTATGTGTTACTTTAATCAATCACTATGGAATTTCTTCAAATGAATTCAAACGGAATATGGTGAGTTTTAAGTCAATTATCTTCTTTGTAGTATATTTTAATACTTTCAAGGACATTGGTATATTTAAATTTAATTTCTCTTAAATTTAATTTTTAAATGCCTCAATAAAATCAGACTTTTATTATAATTTCTACTAATGTACACTATAATTTAATGTATGCTATTTTCCACGTTTATTATGTATGCAAAATATAACTTCTTCTTACCTTCAAATAGATTTGTGTATAAATTTTGGTGTTATTCACTTCAAGATTTTGCCAATGGAAGTGTTTTTCCTTCAAAGGGTTAAATTAGTAATTCAATTATTGTAGTTGTTAATTAATCAATTCATTACTTAGCATAGTGAATTTTCCCATATGTATATTTTATCTTTTGAGGATAACAAAAAACGTGCCATTTTTTACAGACATTTCATAAAGTGACCACCTCTATATAGAGACCATTTTAGCCAGTCCCGAGGGTGGTCACTTTAGGCAGGTTCCACTGTATATATATATTTTTTGACATGCTTCCACGCACTCATGCATACATATGCAAATATCTGTGCATTTCACGTGTCATAACTAAGTTGCTGTTTAACTAAAAGCAGTTTAAATTAATCATGTCTTGCTACTTCTTTTAATACAAGACAAAAACTAGTTTATCCCCGCCTTCTTCTCAGTCCGTATTCTGACAATGCCACTGCCTTCAACTTCATCTACTTACTCTAAGTTTTAAATTCCTTTCTTGATAATATTGCGTCCGAATTTTTATCGAAATTTCTCTTTTGAATTTCAATATGAGCGACATAAGGGAAGCTGAATGTGCTGTATTATTATTGTTTTTTAAGAATATAAGACAACTTTTATTCCTTTTTATTAAAAGCATAAAGATAAGAAAAACGTTTCATTTATTTTTACTATAACAGAAAACAGCAACTGTCAGTGATTCTAAATAATAGAATATGAAAACATTAGCAAGATTAAAAATGTAATTAGTCCTTAAGTGGGAGGTGTTAAAAGCGACCACATTTACTAGGGGTTATTGCTAAACTGTGTGGGCGTGCATTTTGTTAACAATTTGGCGGCGTTGTCCTTAAGATCTCTGGTCACTGGAGCAGCAAGTGCAGTTTGAGAAGTAGTTGACTTGAGTTTAAATTCACTTTTGACTTTACTCAAAACTGAGCTCTCTGAAACTGTAAAGCTATTGAAGCATTTTAGTGTCTTAGAATATTTTTCCTGATGTTTGTGATGTATTATTCCGTAAGCGAATGTGTAACATAATATGTATCCCTACACTGTAAAAA
>OZ025296.1:53120763-53346797 GCA_964019185.1 Maratus speculifer
CGTGGCGGTCTTTAGATTAAAAAATATCACGCCAAATTGAATTGGCCTAGGACAATCTAGTTCGGCCTAGGATAAACTAGTTCAAACCAATGAATAGCAGGCTAAACTAGTTTATCCTAATGACCTTTCGGCCAAACTAGTTTGGCCTAGGAAAATCTAGTTTATCCGATGGGCGTTCGGATAGACTAGTTTGGCCTAGGAAAAACTAGTTTATCCGATGGGCGTTAGGATAGACTAGTTTGGCCTAAAATCGGGTTTGGCCTGTAACATATATATATACTAGCTGACCCGCCCGGCGTTGCCCGGGTCCGTATTAACAATATTAAACGAACTTGAAATTTGTATGATTTTATCAATAACTGGAAGCATGCAGAAATGCATTGTCTGAAATACGTTGCAGCTGACTTTGTGAAAAATCGGTTTTAAAAACAACAACTAATATTAAGCTCTAAAAATACTTAAAATGAGCAATGAGAAACACGGGAGGGAACATGTATCCAACTATTGCGTTAGTTTCGTGTTAAAGTGTTGATATTTACCCGTAAAAATCACTGTTAAATCACGTAACTAATTATTTTTTTCACATAGAAATCCCAAGTGAAATATTTTGAATTTCAAACTAATTATATCATTCTTAAATCCGACTATACCTTGAATGAATCGATACGCGATGATAAAAGATTGGTATATAGTATTATAATTTCAGAGCCATTTAACAAAAGTGTATATTTTTAATCAAAGCATGCGTAATGTTGACTCTGTGGACAAATTCCTAACCGTAAACTTTTGTACCATAACCATAATCTGTCTGTAACCTAACTGCGACTTAACATTACCCTACCGTAACTTAAATATAACATAAATGTAACCTAGCCGTCACTTTGAAATATCAATATAGAAGCATCATTTAAGATTTTGCTTGAAAAGTTAGCATTCTTTCGTTAATGTCTTAAAATCGTCTGCACTCTGAAATCTAGATTTTAGACTAATATTTGTTATTTAAGTTTTCGCGCATGATTTTAAAAGAATGTTTTCATAAATATATTTTATATATTGATATAGAGTTATTAATATGTTGTTATATTAAAACCATATTTTCATCTACGTTATAAAGTATTAAAAAGTTCTGAAAAAAAAAGAAACCTTTTAGTAATACAATTTTTAGTTCAAATCAAATGTTTTCAATATTTTATTTTATTTTATTTTGACATTTAATTATTTCGAATTTATCAATTTCAATTATTTTAAAAGCAAACATTTTTTTAAAAATAAATAATATAATAGAAAAAAGACCATTTTAAAAAATTACTATTTCTTCATAAAATACGCTTCGGCTGTAATTCATTTCTTTCAATTCGTCTTATTAATACAAAATCACTTCCACATGTTTTTGTTTGGGCCATTAAAATTTGAGCGATAAATGATTTAATATTGCAACCCTTTTTTCGGTTCACTTCACCACCACCTATCTTTTTCCTCCATGGTTTACAACCGCTGTGATAAAAAATCATCATTTAAACTGACAGTTTGCCAGTCTATGAATTTTAAAGGTCTATTCCCAGCTTTTTTAATTATTTATGCGAAAATTTTATGCAACCAACCAACCATAACTGAATGAAGAGAAAAAAAGAAGAAAAAAGGCGATTTTTTATGAGAGTGATCTTTGGAATTTAATTAATTACTCAGTTAATAAATAGAATTTCGAAATTCTGAAGCTCAGGTGCATCAGGAGAGATATTGGGCTACTCTCATAAAAATTTTGAGCTTCGTACGTCCCATAGATTTTGCTAGCCATCGCAGACACACACACACACACACACACACACACACACACACACACACACGCAGACAGAGCGATTTGTTATTTTATTAGTATAGATATATATATTTTCCAAATGAATTTAATTGAGTATTCCGGTGCCACTGTGTCAGTCGTGATTAAATTTAAATGCAAAGAAGTTCGACCACTAGAGCTCAAAGCTTATGGCTAATAACTATGTAATATGATCTAAGATTGAATTTAGCCCTTTCCAAATTATTCAATATCATTCGCATCTTTTTTACACTAAATATCTTGTACCTTCTGATTGCAGGAAAATGTGTTACTTTTTCAGGGGTAACACTGTATTTAAAATATCAACCGTTTTTCTGCCATCTGCCCTGGAATTTGTAGTTACCCTATTTTTAAAAAAAAATGACTGGAAGTTGTTTATTTGTAGTCTAGACAGTACATACCATTAATATTACTAGTAAATCTGCAGATCAGGAGCCTCAACGTCAGCTTTGCACATCATTTTTTTTTAAACACACTTTGGGTAATATTCCTGGAAACTGTAATTTAAAATTTTGAAATTACGTAATTATTTATAAGAATAAGAAGTTTTCAGCCATCAAAAGCGTTAAATTAAAGATTTAGTTATGTTAGGATATTCGGAAATTTTCATGATCTATTATTTTTGTTTTTTTGTTATAACATAGTAGATTTCTTCAAGGGGGCTCCGCCCCCCCCTGAACCCCCCATAGTCTCATTAAACTTAAATTTGTAACTTTCTATCAATTTGCTAATGATTATCGTATATCTTGTATTTCTTTATACATTTTGATTTATAAGGATAAGTAACAGTTTTAATAAGCATTTTTCATTATCCTCATACTTCTACATACATGCCCACCACAAACACCTAAATCTGATGTATCAAGAACTTTTGAAAGTGTAAACTCAGTAATCTAGGGTTTTACAATTTTGTTTCCGAAAAAAAGAAGTTTTGATTTCATTTTGTGGCAGTTATCGCGGACAGACAGACAGACAGAACAGACTGTCAAGCGGAAAACAATAAATTTTGTGTCGCCAAAATAAGCCTTCACTGAAGTTTCGGCAATGACGTCATTATTCATGAGTTATTGATATCCATGTTTCTAATATTTTTTACGACTACTATAAAATACCTGTTTTATTTCAATTATGACGTCAAATTTTATCAGGTGAAATAATTGTTAAAAATATAATTATTTTTTATTTCTTTTACTTCTAATTATGCCCCCATTTTTGTCAGAAAAATTCTTATTAACGAAACAAATTTCCGTGTTTAATATTTAACAAAGTACTATATTTATTTTTATTTTAATTCTGACGTCATATTTATTTTTTCTTAGTTTAATTTTTCGAATGGAAATTGCTCAATTGAAACTTATTGCCGTTGAAAAATTATTCCATATTTTGATTTTTTTTTTGGCAACGATAAAGGAAATTGGTTAAATTTTATCTAAAAAATCGCTATTAATTCTGCATGAAAAAGAAGGAAATTTTGAATTATAAAGGAAAATATGTGAAAAAATTAACAAAACATAGCCTATGTTCTTTTCTGGGCTATGTTATACACAAAGATACAAACACATTATTTCATCAGTTTTGACGTTGACTTCATTTAAATTTTCGTACAGGCATTCAAATTTATAACATTATAAAAATAAGGATTATGATGAATGGTTGCTCAGCAACCATTAAGAGAAAATAAAGAAAATGAAATAAATGCATTTGAAATAAGTAAATCTCTAAAACAAATTAGTTTATATTATTGGAACACATTTATAAAAAATCTCCAAAATTTACAGTAATAATTTAAAAAATCTGACAAATGTGTAGACAAAATTTCAAGACAATACGAATAATTTAACTGGTAAATTTCAGTATCCCTTTATCATTGAATTCCATTAATGAAATGTGACATTTTCTCTCAAGAAAAAAAAATTAAAATCATTGGATTTGCCATTGAAAAGCATTATTGCGCAAAATAAAATATTCTATATTTTCCGAACGAATGAATCAAATCTAACAAAAAACTATACAGCTTAATCCCAGTGCCTCACTAACATACCCACTTAATTTCAAGCCAATCGGATGCTTTTTACGGAAGTTATCGCCGAACAGACAGACTGACAAACTGACAGACTGACTGACAGACTGACTGACAGACAGACACAAAAAAATTTCGTGTCTCCAAAGTAAGCCTTCACTGATGTTTCGGCAAATATACCATTCATATTATTAAATATTAACATTTAAATTGTTATTTTACAAACAAATATATATATATATATGTTACAGGCCAAACCCGATTTTAGGCCAAACTAGATTGGCCTAGGCCAAACTAGTTTATCCTAACGCCCATCGGATAGACTAGTTTTTCCTAGGCCAAACCGGTCTATCCTAACGCCCATCGGATAAACTAGTTTTTCCTAGGCCAAACCGGTCTATCCTAACGCCTATCGGATAAACTAGATTGTCCTAGGCCAAACCGGTCTATCCTAACACCCATCGGACAAACTAGTTTTTCCTAGGCCAAACTAGTTTGGCCTAACTTTTATAGGATAAACTAGTTTAGCCTGCTGTTTATTGGTCTGAACTAGTTTCTCCTAGGCCGATCTAGTTCATCCTAGACCAATTCAATTTGGCGTGATTTTATTGAATTCAATGACCGCCACAGCGCCAACATTCTAGTTTGTCCTAGGCTGATCTAGTTTATCCTAGGCCAATTTAATTTTACGTGTTTTTAGCTCACAGGCGTCAAAGCCTGAGAAATAATGGGCTCGCAAGTTCTGTATGTATGAAGTACGTATGTATGTACGAATGTACGTACGTATGTACGTGCGTATGTACGTAACGCGATAACTCATGATAGAAATATCCGATTTGCTTCAAATTTTGGATGCACGTTCATTGATATAAGGTACTTTTCTGATTAATTTTGGGAATTCATTGGATAAGAATAAAGGGGAGCGAACGGGAGGCTAGTCCCCCACCGTTAATTTAGAGAAATGGATTTTTGATGCAGAATTATCAGTTTTCATTTAAAATTTTAGATGTAGGATCATTCAGACAAGGCGCCTCCATTATTAGTTGTGGATGTTTATTGTTTAAGTGTAAAAAAGGACAATGTAGGTTAACCCCACCCCTCCATAATTTAGATAAATGGTTTTTGACGCAGAATTTACGTATTTGCTTCATATTATTTGTATATAGGTTCTTTCTGATAAGGCGATTCGCTGAATAGTTTTGGGGGTTTAATGGTTAAGTATGAAGGGAAAAATGAACGATTACATCTCTTACATATAAAAAACTAGTTTATCCTATGGGCATTTAAATAAACAAGTTTGGTGTAGAAAAAAACTAGTTTATCCAATTGGCATAGTTTGGCCGAGGCTAATCTAATTTAGCTCGAAAACGGTTTGGCCAGCAAAAAACATATCTTTCACTAGAAAAAGTATAAATGTATGTCAAGAGTCATTGCTTATAACACCAATACAGAAATTTTATCATGTTCACCTTAGAGACATGATGCATTGGACATGGTGCTTGCTTTTTTTTTTTGCACGCTCGTACCAACTGAGATCTGACTTTCATTTATTATTATTATTATTATGATTGCATATTCGAGCCAGATTGAAGTTGAACATAATTTGGAATCGAACAGCGTTTTCCATTTTTGAGAAATTAATTACCTGTCGACATATAAACTATTCTTGTCACGGCGTCAATTTTTTTTTTTTTTTTTTTCGTGAAGTCGTAACCGGAAATTCGATTCAAAACGTAGCTTTATTATTTTCTCAAAGATACATCGCTTTTATGAGAAAATGGTTTACGCCATTCGATTACATATTATCTGAATCTGTTAACCTTATGCATTTTCGAAAAGGAAGTAGTTCATAAATGTGTTAGGATGTAGCTCTTTAGGATTTGAGAAAAGCCTTAAGGAATGACAGAGAAATATATTCACAAGTCTACTTTTTACTGAACGGATTCAAAAGTTATGATGTTTATAACTCTCATATTTTTTTTTCTTTTGTTCTCAATTACATTGATTATTTAATGAATCCGTATTTGAATATTGAAACTCTAAGAATCTAGATAATCATTAATGCATTGTGTATTTTCCATTCTGTGAACACATCGTAATTTAAAAATACATTGTAAATTTATCCAATAAGTATATAAGCAGTATTTTTTAAAGGAATCTTATTTGTATGTAAAGTAAAACCTGAATTTTTTGCAGAAATTGATAAGGGCCAGATCGAGCCGGACTGAGTCTTTTTTCACTGATTTTTGTACAGTTAGAGCTCTGCCTGTACAAAAGTAAATAATATTAAAGTAGATAAAAATATTTTGCTTGAATAAGCAAACACCATGTCCAATGCATCATGTCTCTAAGGTGAACATGTTAAATTTCTGTATTGGTGTCATAAGCAATGACTCTTGACACACATTTATACTTTTTCTAGTGAAAGATATGTATTTTACTGGCCAAACCCGTTTTCAAGCTAAATTAGATTAGCCTCGGCCAAACTATTTTATCCTTATGCCAATTGGATAAACTAGTTTTTTCTACTCCAAACCTGTTTATCTAAATGCCCACAGGATAAACTAGTTTTTTCTATGTAAGAGGGTAATCGTTCATTTTTCCCTTCATACTTAACCATTAAACCCCAAAAACTATTCAGGGAATCGCCTTATCAGAAAGAACTTATATACAAATGTGAAGCATATCCGTAAATTCTGCGTCAAAAACCATTTATCTAAATTATGGGGGGGGGGGTAACATACATTGCCCTTTTTTACACTTAAACAATAAATATCTACAACTAATCATGGAGGCGCCTTGTATGTTTGATCCTATATCTAAAATTTTAAATGAAAACTGATAATTCTGCATCAAAAATCCATTTCTCTAATTTAACGGTGGGGGATTAGCCTTCCGTTCGCTTCCCTTTATTCTTATCCAATAAATTCCCAAAATTAATCTGAAAAGTACCTTATATCAATGAACGTACATCCAAAATTTGAAGCAAATCGGATATTTCTGTCACGAGTTATCGCGTTACGTACATACGCACGTACATACGTACGTACATTCGTACATACATACGTACATTCATACATACAGAACCTGCGAGCCCTTTATTTCTCAGGCTTTGACGCCTGCAAGCTAAAAACACGTAAAATTAAATTGGCCTAGGATAAACTAGATCAGCCTAGGACAAACTAGAATGTTGGCGCTGTGGCGGTCATTGAATTCAATAAAATCACGCCAAATTGAATCGGCCTAGGATGAACTAGATCGGCCTAGGAGAAACTAGTTCAGACCAATAAACAGCAGGCTAAACTAGTTTATCCTATAAGAGTTAGGCCAAACTAGTTTGGCCTAGGAAAAACTAGTTTGTCCGATGGGCCTTAGGATAGACCGGTTTGGCCTAGGACAAACTAGTTCATCCGATGGGCGTTAGGATAGACCGGTTTGGCCTAGGAAAAACTAGTTTATCCGATGAGCGTTAGGATAGACCGGTTTGGCCTAGGAAAAACTAGTCTATCCGATGGGCGTTAGGATAAACTAGTTTGGCCTAGGCCAATCTAGTTTGGCCTAAAATCGGGTTTGGCCTGTAACATATATAACAGGCCAAACCCGATTTTAGGCCAAACTAGTCTATCCTAACGCCCATCGGATAAACTAGTTTTTCCTAGGCCAAACTAGTATATCCTAACGCCCATCGGATAAACTAGTTTTTCCTAGGCCAAACTAGTCTATCCGAACGCCCATCGGATAAACTAGTTTTTCCTAGGCCAAACTAGTCTATCCGAACGCCCATCGGATAAACTAGATTTTCCTAGGCCAAACTAGTTTGGCCGAACGGTCATTAGGATGAACTAGTTTAGCCTACTATTCATTGGTTTGAATTAGTTTATCCTAGACCGAACTAGATTGCCCTAGGCCAATTCAATTTGGCGCGATTTTTTTTATCTAAAGACCGCCACGGCGCCAACTTTCTAGTTTTGATCTAATTTAGCCTAGGCCAATGCAGTGTGACGCGATTTTAGCTCACAGACTATCAAAGTATGAGAGCTAATGTGCTCGCAGATTCTGTGTGTGTGTATGTAACCATGTACGTATGTATGTACGTAAGTACGTACGTATGTACGTAATGCGATAACTCCTGATAGAAATATCCAATTTGCTTCAAAATTTGGACATAGATTTATCCTGATAACGAACTTTCCTGATTAGTTTCAGGGGTTCATTGGATAAGAATAAGGGAAGGGGAACAAAAAGCTAAACCGCACCCCCCCCCTACTCCTTAATTTCGTTAAGTCAGTTTTCATGCAAAAGTATCAGATTTTATTAAAAATTTAGGTACAATATCAGTTTGATAAGGTACATCCATGATTAGTTGTGGGTGTTCATTTTTTACATATAAAGAAAGGAGGAATGGGGGGTAACACTCTTAATTTATGTAAATAGATTTTTCAGGGATAATTTACCCATTTGTTTCAAATTTTGGATGTAGGTTTCTTCTGATAAGGCGTTTACCTGATTAATTTTGGGGGTTCTGAGTTTAAATATAAAGATAGAGCGGATTATTTTTTCAATCGGATAGAAACTTTTGGTTTTATGAAAAGATTTTTAATTCGTAACAGATATTGGTTTTCACACACATCACTTCACGCGAAATTGTTCGTATTAAAAAAGTAAATATCCGAATACTTTTAAAAATAAGAAAAAGCTTAAATAAAGCATGACACTTGAAATTTAGGATACGGCGGGGAGGTAGAGTAAAGGGACGCTAGATTTTTTTTTAAAAAACTCAGCGTTTTTTTAAGTTTTAGCTGCTAATTAAATATTACCAATTTTGTGAAACTTTTTGAAACATAATATAACATGATGTTAAATATTTAAGAAAAAAGATGCCGCGTCAAATACCACTATTTTCTATTAGTAATTTTTGTAAAAATGTTAAATTTCTTGTTGGAATTGTTGAAACTTTGTGATAGTTTATAATATGTGATAAAAAAATTGTATAAAAAGTCCCATTACGAAAAGGAAAGAGGGGGGGGGGCAAAAAAAATCAGGAAATATAACGAAAATTCTAGGTTGATCTATTTGAAACTTTAAGATAGTTTATGACATATGATATAAATTTATAAAAATATATTTCGCATTTAATGGCACTAATGAAGAATAGTGATTTTTTCAAAAATCTCAAATTCTTGTTTTGAAGCACCGCGACATCGTGTAACATATCTACTGATAGATTCTTTAACGGAGTTTTCTTAAGGCCCCTGTCCTCGCTCGACGAAGCGCTCGCGAGCTAATGCTATTCCTATGGGGAAGCATTTTTCTAATAACTCTTTCGCATTTTGACATTTTTGAATAATTTTTTTTGCATTGGATAGCTGAGGTGCATGCCAAAAGCGCACCTTTTTTACTTTTTCGCTTTTGGTTGAAGGTATTTTTTACAAAGTTAATTTCACTTTCAAAACCGGTTTCGAAACTGGAAGTGCTTTTAAAAAAAAAATCTGCAACCAAAATCGAAAAAGTAAAAAAGGTGCGCTTTCGGCATGCACTTCAGCTATCCAATCCAAAAAAAATTATTCAAAAATGTCAAAATGTGAAAGAGTTATTAGAAAAATGCTTCCCCATAGGAATAGCATTAGCTCGCGAGTGTTTCCTCGAGCGAGGACAGGGGCCTTAAGATACAGTTTTGTTAGTAATAAGGTACACTCCCCGGTGATGGAATGTGGAACTAATGCGAGCACCCTGGTGTTGGAATTTGGAATTAATACAACGCGATTTAGGTATTTAGGAATGTTGAATCGAAAAGAAAGAAACATGATGATAAATACTTAAGAAAAAGGATTCCGCATCGAAATACCACTATTTTCTAATAGCAATTTTTGTAAAAATGTTAAATTCTTGCCGGAACTTTTTGAAAAATCCGTAACAACGTCTTTCAAATTCTAATTCAAGCTGAAATTTGATGAAAATCTGTGTTTTAGTACTATTTCAGATATTTGAATTACCGCAGAAGTCATAAAAAAACTGGATAGAAGCGCTACTTATTGAGCCATTTACTCTAAAAACAAAAGAATATTAATTTATATCAGGGACTAACTGAATTTGAAGTTTGATGAAAATCCGTGCATTTCTTCTTGAGATATTGCGATAATCATGAATAATGCCACATAGCAGCGCCACCTGTTGCACGATTTACTCCAAAAACTAAAAAGTACTTTTGTACTTTTTTATATCAAGGACTAACAGAATCTGGAGTTTCATGAAAATCCATGCATTAGATCCTGAGATAGAGCTATTGCAATAATCACGAATAATACCGTATAGCGGCGCTACCTTTCAATAGATTTACTCCAAAACTACAGAATACTAATTTATATCAGGGACTTACTGAATCTAAAGTTTGATGAAAATTCGTGCATTAATTCTTGCAACAAAACTATTTCAGGAATCGGGAAAATTGAGCACAACAGCGTCACCTATTGAGCAATTAACACGAATACGTAAAAGATTTAGTTCATATCACGGATTTACTGATTCGGAAGTTTGATGAAAATCCGTAAATTAGTTATTGAAATAGTGTTAATGCAAATCAGTAAAAACGCACTTTAGAAGCGCCATATGTTGAAATATTTGCATGAAAAAGTAATCAGTATCGATTTATATCAGGGACTATCTGAATATAAATTTTTATTAAATTCCGTCGATTAGTTCTTGAGATACAGCTATTGTGAAAATTGTGAAAAATGCAGCAAATCATTGTTGAGGGATTTACTTCAAAATGTAAACAACACCAACTCATGTCATGGACGAACTGTATCTAAAGTTCGATGGAAATTTGATTGTATTAGCTATTAAGATAAAGCTCATGCGTAAATCGTAAAAAATGTCAAACAGTACTCCACCTGATGAACGATTTACACCAAAAACTAATCAGCATCAATTTAGATCAGAGACTGCCTGAATATAATTTTTTATTGAATTTCGTGCATTAGTTCTTTAGCCGCGTCCCCACAGACTACGGCAGCGTATAGCAGGTGTGCTGCACGCGTACTGCCGAATGCGCTCTTCCTTTTCGAATGAACTTCGAAGCGAACAAAATTTAAATCGTAGCAAGCATGCTGAGCACGCACCACCGAATGTAACCCTCCTTTTCGAAAGAACTTCGAAGCGAACAAAATTTAAATCGTAGCAAGCATGCTGAGCACGCACCACCGAATGTAACCCTCCTTTTCGAAAGAACCTCGAAGCGAACGAAATTCGAACTATATCCCCGCTGCCCACGCCAATCCGATAGCGGGCGAAGCCAGCAAGTTTTAACTAAGTCACGTTATATTTTTTCCTCATTTCAACACCATACTCTATTATGAACAAAACTGTATTTGAATGAAACTCCGTTAAACAACCTATTAGTAGATGTATTACTTGAGGTCGCGGTGCTTTAAAACATAGAATTTCCGTTATATTTCCTGATTTTGTTCGCAACCACATCCTCTTTCACGCCGAAATGTAACTCTTTTTTTTATATAAAATTATATCATATGCGATAAACTATCACAAAGTTTCAAAAAGTTCCAGCAAAAATATAACATTTTTACAAAAATTACTATTAGAAAATAGTGGTATTTCGATGCAAAATCCTTTTTCTTAAATATTTATCATCATGTTTTTTTTTCACTTCACAGTTCGTTCGCCTCAACATACGTCCGTTTGAAGATTTTATATAAAAGAAGGGGCCCGATAGCGGGCGAAGCCGGCTGGCTTGAACTAAATCGCGTCCAAATTCCAACACCAGAGTGATCGCGTTATATTAGTTACACATTAGTCCGTTATATTAGTACGTACATACATAAGTATGTACGTACATACATACATGCGTACATAAGTATGTAAATACGTACGTACATGATTACATACACACACACAGAATCTGCGAGCACACTAGCTCTCAGGCTTTGATAGTCTGTGAGCTAAAATCGCGTCGAATTGCATCGGCCTAGGCTAAATTAAATCAAAACAAGAAAGTTGGCGCCGTGGCGGTCTTTAGATAAAAAAAAAATCGCGCCAAATTGAATTGGCCCAGGACAATCTAGTTCGGCCTAGGATAAACTAGTTCAAACCAATGAATAGCAGGCTAAACTAGTTCATCCTAATGACCGTTCGGCCAAACTAGTTTGGCCTAGGAAAATCTAGTTTATCCGATGGGAGTTCGGATAGACTAGTTTGGCCTAGGAAAAACTAGTTTATCCGATGGGCGTTCGGATAGACTAGTTTGGCCTAGGAAAAACTAGTTTATCCGATGGGCGTTAGGATAGACTAGTTTGGACTAGGCCAATCTAGTTTGGCCTAAAATCGGGTTTGGCCTGTAACATATATATTTTAATCAATGAGTGTTTTTTCAAAAGCCTGCATTTAAGGTAACAGTGATTCCTCCAGTCCGCAAATCACAATTGTCCTCATTAGATACCGGACTATAGCGTATAATATTTTCGATCAAGATTATTTATAGCTTCATTATAAACCTACAATACATTTTAAACATAGTTTATATTTTGAACAACAAAGTAATAAAATATGTTGTTAGAAAGAATAGTTTTTGTTTGTTTTTTCGACGTAGAAAGTTTCGTGACAGTAATTCGAGTTATTTTTTAAAGTTTATAATTAAAAACTAATAATGTTATAGCAAATGTGGTAATTTTTAAATATTTTTAGTATTTTTTCCGAACACGCAAAAGCTTTCAAACATGTATCTCGTACAAGGCCTTAAGTTGTGTCATCTACTGTCTAATTTGCTAAAATAAATTTTCTTTGCAATATGACGTATTGTATTTCATTTTATTTACTTAAAAAACCCGTAATTTTATTATTTTTTTCTCGATAACAACGCAATAAAGGTTCCAGGCAAACAGCGACAAGATTCGTTAATAGCTTCAATACTTATTACAAAAAACGTATATTTCGATCATGGCGTAATAACTGAAAACAAAACAAGACTCGTTACTTGGGATCCCAGCACGCCTTTTCTGCTTTTTATTTCATTTCTACTTACGATAGAAGGATAATCCGTGTTTGTTAAAACAATTTTCTAGATAAAACTAAAGTAAGTCAGACAAGACTGTGTAATATTGTCACAAAAGGACTTATTGAAGAAAAGAGGGGGGGGGGGTGACAGGAAAAGTCACCTTATTTAAAAAAAAATAATAATAAAGACAGTTATTTTAATGCTTTCAACTTCGGAATCACTCACGCAAAACTTAATTGGTCGGCACCACTTTTTCTAAAGAAGTTTCCATCAATTACACAATATGAAGTATCTCAGAAAAAGCTCACACGAATTTTTCTGGGCGGGCCCACCAACAAAAACCCGCCTGCGATCCTGTTAAAAGTGGGCTTTTGCTAAAAATCATTTCTGAGTCTGTATATCCCCTCTATATTATTTAGAAATACAAAATACATATTTACTTTTTAAGCTCAAAGCCTAGGTAATTTCTTTTATCAAAATACTATAAAAATAAATAGATAAAATTCAGTCGTATTTGATCTAATGTGTTGGTAGTTTATATCAGAATATTTGTTTTTTAAATTTATTTATTTATTTTTAAATATATTTGGAATAATTAACACAATGTAATAGGCATAAAATAAATATAATTAGTTTTTTGTGTAGTTTAAAATCAAAATCGCATTAACTTTGATTTTTAAGGTAATATTTATAAATCTTTACTAATTTTTAGCACTTTCCAACAAAGTTGAAAAGTGCTTATGCATTCGGTTTGTCTGGCCGTCTGGCCGTCTGTCCGTCTGTCCGTCTGGCCGGATGTCCGTCTGTCCGTCTGGCCGGATGTCCGCGCTCTAACTCCCGTAAATATACTCGGATTGCTATGAAATTTTTATACGTTATTGATGTTTACCCTAGCACGAACCCTATTGAAAATGAAGTATCTACCATGGTTAGTTTATCTACAGGGCGAATCAAAAGTTTCCCATTACATTACGGCCTATGGGGAAAAATCGTTAATATACTCGGATTGCCATGAAATTTTAGGACGTTATTGAGGTTTACCCTAGCACGAACCCTATTGAAAATGAAGTATCTACCATGATTAGTTTATCTACAGAGAGAATCAAAATTTCTCATTACATTACGGCCTATGGAGAAAAATCGTTAATATGCTCCGATTGCCATGAAATTTTAGGACGTTATTGACGTTTACCCTAGCACAAGTCCTATCGAAAATGAAGTTTCTACCATGATTAGTTTATCTACAGGGCGAATAAAAAGTTTCCCATTACATTACGGCCTATGGGGAAAAATCGTTAATGTACTCGGATTGCCATGAAATTTTAGGACGTTATTGACGTTTACCCTAGCACAAGTCCTATCGAAAATGAAGTTTCTACCATGATTAGTTTATCTATAGGGCGAATCAAAAGTTTCCCATTACATATTTTAAATATATTAAGCTTTTTCATGTATAATAAAATTGATATATGTCTCTGAAGCTTAATATAAATTATACGCTACTGTCTTGCATAATATAAAGTACATAGCATTTACAGAGCCACACAAAAGATTTCAAATATTATATTTTTTCCGAAGTACCGTATATGTGTCCGATGATTGCTTATGGAGGGATGAAATGCATTTTAATTATGATATGCGCGTTTATATTTCGCTAAATATATGCACATTATAACGTGTGTATAAATGTTATAGTTGATATACAGGGCTACCCATAAAGAGCTCACCAACGTTACTGAATATGAGCGTAAATTATTTAAACGTGGTTCTTAAATAAGCTATGCATTTTTACGCTAAGCTTCATTCAATTTACTGAGAAATGTTTGCAGAATATAGATAAAAGGATATACAGGGCAACGCAAAGAATTCGGTACATGGACGCGTATGAATGATGATTTATGAGAATGTTATTTCAGTTGTTTTAAAAGTGTTTTAGTTTACAATAAGTTTTAGCCTAATGCTGACGTGTAATAAAGGTACAATGTAAGCTACAGGGCTGAACAAAAGTATTCAAGTATGTTTCCATCTAATAGTATGAATTGCTGAAAAAGAAATCTCAAGCTACTGGGTATTTTCTTGCTAAGCTAAATTTTCCCATTATATGAACTGACATATGAAATACAGGGCTGTTCTAATGTACTGGAATACATATTTGGGTATATTTGGCTATACACTATTATTTCCCTAAATAACAAAGTTTTGTTAAAGATTTCATTAAGTGTTGGAAAGTGCTTCATAATCTATGCTTAACGCATGATTTTTCATACTTGTTCATATTTCTCTGAGCCTTGTCTGTTCTACAATTTCTATCATAATAATCGAAATGTAGAGAAAATCCTCTCGATTGAAGCAGAGCTAGATGGAAGAGAATACAGAGATTGGAAAAACTACATAAATCTGCATATGAATGAGAAAAATAACACTAAATAAGTCTTGATTATGTCCACTAATAACTAAATCTAATAAAAAACTAATAATATACAGGGTGATTCCAAATTTTTTTTACAATAAAAGAGGGGTGATAGTACACATCAAGACAAACAATATTAAATAGGAGACCAAGGGTCCAAAACGTTTTCCTAAGGAGATAGCCGCCATTAAAGTTTAGGGACCAAAATTTCAAATAAACATAAAAAATGAAAAATCGGTCGATTGTTTTGCGGTTTTCACTCAAATTATTCTTTATGTCGGCATTTTCTTGAAATTAAATTATAAAGATAAATTTCAAAAAATGCCGATAGAGGGCGCTTTAGACTTTGGAGTAACAAACAACTATTTTTTGCCGGTATGTTTTGCATCTCATTAAATGTTTTCGTAAGCTTAGACTCAAACTTAAATTTTGAGCTCAAAATCTGTAGTTGGGAGTGGTTAAGTAACACAAACTGAGCTGTGTTCAGAGTATTCAAATTTCAAATGATTATAAAAAACGGAAAAATTGGTCGATTGATTTGCGGTTTTCACTAAAACTATTCTTTATTTAGGTATTTTCGTGAAAATAAATTATAAAGATAAATTTCAAAAAATGCCGATAGAGGGCGTTTCAGACTTTGGAGTAACGAACAACTATTTTTTGCCGTTAATGTTTGCATCTCTTTAAATGATTTCGGAAGCTTAGACTTAAACTTAAATTTTGAGCTCAAAATCTGAATAGTAGGGAGTGGTTAAGTAGCACAAACTGAGCTGTGTTCAAGGGGGAGGGGGAGGTTCAAATTTAAAGTAATTATAGAAAATGGAAAAATTGGTCGAATCGTTTGCGGTTTAAAATAAAACTATTCTTTAAGTCAGTATCTTCTTGAAAATAATTTTTAAAGATAAATCTAAAAAAATTCCGTCAGATGGCGTCTTAAAATTCAGAGTAACCAACAATTCATTTTAACCATTATTTTTTGGTTCTAATTAAATGCTTGCAAAAGCATTTTAAATGTTCTCGGAAGCTTAGATTTAAACTTATATTTTGAGCTCAAATCCTGAATCGTTATGAGGAGTTAAGAAGCACAAACTGAATTGTGTTCAGGAGTTGAAATTTAACCCTCTTTCCTCCTCCAACACAATTCAACTTTTCGCTATTTAAACACTCCAAACGATTCAGAATTTCAGCCCAAAATTTAAGTCTTGCATTTGAAAGCATTTAATGAGATTAAAAAAATAACAGTTAAAAATAGTTACTCCAAAGTCTAAGGCGCCCTCTATCGGCATTTTGTGAAATTTATCTTTAAAAATTATTTTTAAGAAAACACTGATTGATCAAGAAAAAATCTGATTTAAAAATTAGTTTTAGCAAAAACCGCAAACGAATTGACCAATTTTTCCGTTTTTTACAATTATTTGAAATTTGAACCCTCTGAACACAGCTAAGTTTGTCTACTTAACCACTCCCAGCTATTCAGATTTTGAGCTCAAAATTTAAGTTTAAGTCTAAGCTTACGAAAGCATTTAATAAGATGCAAAAAATAACGCCAAAAAAGAGTGTTTCGCTACTCCAAAGTCTAAAGCGCCTTCTATTGGCATTTTTTGAAATTTATCTTTATAATTTATTTTCACGAAAATACCTAAATAAAGAATAGTTTTAGTGAAAACCGCAAATCAATCGACCAATTTTTCCATTTTTTATAATCATTTGAAATTTGAACCCTCAGAACACAGCTCAGTTTGTGTTACTTAACCACTCCCAACTACAGATTTTGAGCTCAAAATTTAAGTTTGAGTCTAAGCTTACGAAAACATTTAATGAAATGCAAAAAATACCGGCAAAAAATAGTTGTTCGTTACTCCAAAGTCTAAAGCGCCCTCTATCGGAATTTTTTGAAATTTGTCTTCATAATTTAATTTCAAGAAAATGCCGACATAAAGAATAATTTTAGTGAAAACCGCAAATCAATCGACCGATTTTTCCGTTTTTTATGTTTAGTTGAAATTTTGGTCCCTAAACTTTAATGGCGGCTATCTCCTTAGGAAAACGTTTTGGACCCTTGGTCTCCTATTTAATATTGTTTGTCTTAATGTGTACTATAACCCCTCTTTTATTGTAAAGAAAATTTGGAATCACCCTGTATATTCTACATAAAAATATAAGAATTTATATTATAAAAAAACATTTTGCTTCTAAGACGTTGTATAATAACAAAAACATTTTAAAATATATTAAAACATTTTTATTTACATGTTTCAACTCAAAAAAGATGACTCTATTAATTTTTAAGGTGAAACATGTAAATAAAAATGTTTTAATATATTTTAAAATGTTTTTGTTATTATACAACGTCTTAGAAGCAAAATGTTTTTTTATAATATAAATTCTTATTTTTTTATGTAGAATATATACTATTAGTATTACGATTTATAAATCTGCATAATCTAAGTCGTTGTTTTTCATTTTCTGTGCTTTTTCTTTGATAATTTCCCGCCATTTTGAAGCTGAAAATTGCTACACATTATTTTCTGAAAAATGTGATTTAATGAAATAGTCTATGTCTTTCTAAATGATAATATTGCAGGTAACCATTCTGAATGATAATGCATTTTGTGTGCTTCAGCTTCTTCCTCTTTCATTGAACTAATCGAACTAAGCATTTTTTCTCTAAACTTCGCATGCATAATATTAGCTAAAAAATGCTCAAAACCCATAATCTGTTTGTAGATTCTATATATGTATTACGCTAATATATGTGGCACAAAAATCACGATTATTTGTCAATTGTTTAATGGCAACACCCAAAATGAAACACATCTTATTGGTTACTATGCAAAAGTCCTTTGGTCAGATTTATGCTGTGGTAAATTGGATTTATTTACGTTTTGTTCCTTCGCAGCAATTATGGAGCTTCAAAATATCATTATTTTTTTTTCTATTATTTTTACTTAAAAAAAAGAAAATAAAAATCATGAATTTTAAACTTTACAGTTTCAAATTAAAGTTATGTATTATAAATGAAATGAGTGAAATGATTATATTATTATATTTTAAACACTTAATGAAATACGAAAAAATGCCACGGGTACAATATTTGGAGATTTTTTATTGGCGCCGCGCTAGCATAAAAATACCGAGTTCTTGATTTATCAGCCCAGATGTCATTGCGCTACATTGGCGGGTTATTTTTTTACGCCAATTTGGCGAAAATTCCGTTTTCAAATACTAGCTACATACATATTTTTAAGCTAATTTCTATTATTTTAAAAGGGAAAAATGTTTAGTTAATAATTATAGAATAAAACAATTTATATCATTTTAAAAAAGAAAATAAAAGCAAACAAACAGTTTTTTAATAAATAAATAACAATAGCCGAGTTACCATGTGCGGCACATATAATTGTAGAGCTGGCGGCGGCGACACAAATGACTACGTCATCGAGTTACGGAATGAAATCATGATGTAGGACAAGATTATTAGGTGTAGATTAAGGAATGATTGGTCTGCCTCGGCATTTCTTGGTACGATATGAGTAACAGCGGGCGCTAACTCGCCCTTTTGGCGTCACTTTCACGTCATCGAGTTACGGGATGAAATTGCTGCCAAATTAAAGCTAAAATAAAGTATTTTAAGAATATTTCGGTCTGCCTGCGCATATCCTGGTACAAACCCTCGGCAGATTGAAATTTATAACAAAAAATGACGTTATAATGTAAAAATTCAATATGCCTACGTCATCGAGTTATGGAATGAAATCATGATGTAGGACAAGATTATTAGGTGTTGATTAAGGAACGACTGGTCTGCCTCGTCATTTCTTGGTACGATATGAGGAATAGCGGGCGCCAACTCGCCATTTTGGCGTCACTTTCACGTCATCGAGTTACGGGATGAAATTGGTGCCAAATTAAAGGTAAAATAAAGCATTTTAAGAATATTTCGGTCTGCCTGCGCATATCCTGGTACATACCCTCGGCAGACTGAAATTTATAACAAAAAAAAGACGTTATAATGTCTTATATATATAAGGTCTAATATAAGGTCTTCCTTTGTATAACCAGAATGAATTTCTCTGAAAGGATTAGTTCGCACTCTTCTGGATATTAATATATGTTCTATCGAAACTAAACATCACAGTATCGTTGTCGTCATCCGGAATAAATACTCTTCCTTCTAAAGGCCTCATATATTTTTCAATAACCTATGTTTTGGTGATGTGTTCCATTCCAAGGTGTTGTGGGACAAAGTTCTTAATCAATGTCTAGTTTGCATATTTTACAGAAGATATTATTATTTGTCTTATATTGAATAACATGGATAGAACATATAGAACATCATTAGGCAGTTCTAAGTTTTACAAATAACACTGCAAAGCAAGTACGAGATGATCTCTATTTTTAGGAACGTATTTTGAACTTTATTAGTTTAAATAGATAGCTAAAATGAGGCATAGATATACCTATGGGAGTATAAAAATCTATTTCGGAAAATTATCCAGGTGTATCAAGATCGAGGCCTTCTGATTTGTACATTTATGATATTGTTTTAAATACTTTCAGTATATATCTCATTCATCAATGTATTCTCACTTACAGAGGATAAATCTTGCAGAGCCAATTTACTGAAGATCAATCAAGAAATATGAGTTTTACAGCTTCGTTTTCCCGACGAAATATAGATTCTAGTTTCTATAAAAGCTTGAGTTTCAATAGCTTTTGCTACAAAAACGAGGCAGTTCATACCTTTACATATTATACAACAAGTGTTAGAGTACTTACAATGAGGTATTGATAAATCTATATTAGGTTTCTCATTTGCGGTCTCGTCGGCAGTAATATTTGAAGCATAATCTCTTATTGTTACATCAGGAGAAGAAATAGAATTATTTATAGAATGAAGATCATGAAATACATACTATCTACATTTAGAGCACTACTTCGAACAACTCTGTAGATCGCAATTTTTCGAACATCAAAGCAGCGATATAACTTTTTTGTTAGAACAGATACAAAAATTTTTCCGCCAGGTTTTACAACAGTGACACTGACATCCAAGCATTATTTATTAGGAATTTCTTTAATAAGTATTTGCAAAATTAGTGTCAGAAAACAACATTGACCTCTCAACATCGTAAATATTTTTTTTTTTTTTTTTTTTGTACGGCACAACAAATCTGAACGCTCCGATAAGTCTGCATTTGATTCTCCCGCAGGATATATTTTTTTCTTTAAAAGGTAGAAGTGCACATTGAACCTAAATAAAATAATGCTCCTATTAAAGCTTATAAAGTGTAGTATCAGTGCATGTCAAAATTAATTAGGTTCATCAAGCGCTTCTTAAATAAAAATTAACTCAAAGACACAAAAAACGACAAAAATGTAGAAAAAAGCCAAAACACTCTATGTTCGGGCTATAATTTCCATGACTTACTATTTTATTTATCATGTAAAGCTAATATTAAACAAAAATACATATTATTAACTATGCAAAGCCACTGAACAGTTATCGGTATTCGAAACTTTTTTTCCGGGAATATGATGAGCGAAAAATTGCCCTTATCAGCCCACCTCCTTCATTTGAAAATAATCAAAAGCTCTTTTTCACATATATTATGACAGTCAAGTTGTACTAAAAAATTACTGGTGCTATTTGGCAGTTTGGGCATTAAAATTAACCGTTTGTAGACGGCAAACGGAGCCCCTCTAAGGGTTAACTCAAATATTAATTTAAAGAGACTGACTAAGAAAAATTCGACTGTAAAATTAAAAATTATCACACTTATATTTCACTATAGGATAATTAGTAAATACACCTGACCTTTCAAAAATATATCTTGATAGTGTAAAAAATCCGTGAATTTTTCTGCAAAAATAAACTTGAGCAAAATATTAAAAATTCAATGCGTAGAAATTCAGTGTATGTTTACTTTTGATCTTAAGCTTTTGAAATTCCCCAGAAAGCATGAAATAAAACAAATAGAACAAAACATTTTTCAAGGAAAGAGACAAACAGAAGCAAAAGAATAAAATGTGTGAATGTTTTTTGAATTCGTAATTATTATTGATTTTAAAACACGATTTTTTTTTAACATTTACATTGTTTGAGATTATAGATAGAAATGTATTTTCAGGAACATTATCCAAATTAAAATCTTAAAAGTGAACGAAACAAAACAGAATCGATTTTTTAAATTTGCAGAAATCATTCTTCTAATTAGTAGAACTACCAAAAAGTGACGCATAATTCTATAAATTTGAAGAAGAAAGCAGCGTGGGTGTAAAAAAGGGCCATTTTAATGTTAGCATGCATAGCGTTTAACCCCTTAACGGTCGCATTAAATTACGGTTTAAAAATTCAAATTCCTTATTACCACCACTTTTTTTTAAATGTTCATTTTATTTAGACAAGTAAAACGATACCAGAATAAAACCAATTACACAATTTCATTAAATTGGTGGGAATCAAACAATTCTGACAGAAAGCCGTGAAGCTTGCAGCCGGTGAATGTCTCGGGCGCTACTATTAAGTGGTTAAATGGGTAATTTATAATGCGTTTTATGGTTTCAGAGAATCCAGAATAAAACACTGGGATGCCTTATTCAGCCACTTTATTGTCTAGACTTTGTTTCGAATGATTTTCCTAATACGATGAAGATGTGAAAATTGCAAAAAACGGAGGTTGCTACAATCATAACTTAAATTATTGTCTGGAGGAACCGATACTTTTCCAAAGTTGTGTAAACCATGCATTTTACATCAAGTGGCAAAAAAATGATAAATCGAAATGGTAAACGTAGTAATTCGAAATATGATGCATGTATAATTTTTCTTATGTTTCCTCATTTGATTCAAAATATACAATCATGATTTTTATTTTAATAACATTTTAAACCTGAATAAAATCTTTCAGTTCTCAAATAGCATAGCTGCCAACTTTTATGCATTTTTCCTACCATAAAAATTTTATAGTAAATATTGTCTTATTCAATGGTCGAAATCTTATGATTAAATAAAAGAAAAATCTCTGTATAATTTTAGTGGTAGCAAAAATGCGTAAAATTTGGCAGCTATGCCAATAGGATCTACAGTCTAGAGACCTAGGATCCGGGCTTGGACCGAATCCCGTACTCGGCCAGATCTGTTTACCGTGCCAGTAAAATAAAAGCAAAATTTCTAAGGGGCCGATCCCACAGCCCTTTAATTTTTTTTAATGGAACGGTAAAAAAAAAAATGTATATATATATATATATATATATATATATATATATATATATATATACAGTAGAACCCCGCAAATCCGGTCCCCGTTAATCCGGATCGGTTTGGTCATTTTTTTTTTCAAATTTGAGAAGCAACTGGGCATACGGTTTGCAAAAGGCATAAAAAACTGGCACAGCAGAAATTTACAAACTTTTTTATTAACATTAAGTAAACATTTTTGCTGACTAAATATTCAGTAAGTTTAACATAAAGGTAATTTTCTGCAAATATGTTTCATTTTATTTCATTTTTCTCTATTTCTCCGGATAATCCGGATTTTCGATAATCCGGATTGGGTCTGGTCCCAGTTAATCCGAATTATCGGGGTTCTACTGTATATATATATATAAGAGGGCTGACCGTTCCGATGTAAAAATTCAAATAGATCAAACTAAAGTGATAAAATATCAGCCATTTCAATTTACGTGACTGATTGAGATTAAGTAAAATGTTTTACATGAGACGATGCTATATTGACAACATCAATACAGAAACATAAAATATACAGTGTAAAGATCGCTATCTCAGTTACATCGTGTCTGAACTAGGGATTAATATTTTCAGTATACTCTGGTCCGCCAGAATCAGGATTACATTTTCATACACATTGAGACAATATGGCAGGTCAGTACATATCTTAATTGTTCCTACAACGCGTGAAGCAGGCAATTTGCTTTGTAAAAATAACATTTATAATGATGAACTTTTCGTAACGGAATCTTTAGAAATTTAACTATGAATTATCGAGAAATATATTTAAAAAAAATCTCATTTTCTTTTTTTTATTATACAGTTTCAGGCGATATGATGTTTTAACCATCTTTTTTCTATCATTTCGAGTGCTTGTATATTTTTCCCCACTCGCTTTTTAACGGCAGCGACCGTGACTTGTTTCAGGACTGCAGGAATTGTCTTTGATAGGGGTGTCCGATTTATTGTTGGTAGATAATTTAAATAAATATATATCCATCTATAACAACAAAAAAATCCTTTTTAATTTGACTTGATGATAGAAATAAAAAAATCTATTCCGCATAAAAAAAGATGTACTGAAAGGGGTAAATACAATATTAAAAAATTAATGTATATTAAAATTCGGCTGTTATTTTTGTTTTTTTTTCTTTTTTAAAATTTAGAGTTTCAAAACTTTTGAAATTTAATTTGAAATTTAGAATTTTGTATAGGAAATATAAAAATGAAGCAAAAAATAAATTATTATATTTTACTCATTTATTTTTCAAGGAAAGAAACATAAAGAGTAAGGAAACCATATAAAGAGTTTAACTCCTTCGCGACGGGAACCTTTTACAAAATTTTTAATGTTTTGTCACCGGTTTTTAAAAACAGAAATTTATGCCTTAATTAATCGAAAAAGTGCTCCTATTAAATAAGCAAATTCTACAGTAAAATTTTATTGGTGGGGATAAAGAAGGCTTCTTAAGCCTTTTGGCAACACGTATACGTGTCGCTCAGGGGTTGAAAGCTTCTTGGAAGCAATTGTACTGATAATTTCATAAGGAATCAATGAGATTATTTAATTACATTTATTCATATCTTTAAAGACACTCCATCGATTCAAATCCTTACTCTCAGGCACATTCATAAAATACTTTTCATTTGAAAATATTTATAAAAATAAAGACATTCTTATTCACATTGTATAAAAAAGAAATCCTAATTAAGAAAATTCAGCAATAGAATTGATGATTATCGAACTGGACGATCTCCGACTGCTCCATTGTAAAGCAGAAATAAGAAATTTTCTGGTGAAATTTTCGAATGTTTATCATTGCAATGTAAGGTATATCAATTACTTAAACTGGTGTGAAATTATTCTCATTTAAGTAACTCCGGAAAGCTGCTCTACTGTTCAGCAACGAATAAAAGATTTTATTTTATTTTATTTATTTATTTTTTTGCAATTTTAAAGGTTTATATTTCATTTTATTACTCAGTGGAAATTTTTCGTAATTTTAAAAATCTCCTTTTTTTTTTTTTTTCAAAAATCTTGAATTTCAAACTGGAATCATTATCTTCATTTGTAGCTGCCATATATTGGCCATTTTTTTAAAAAAAATAATGAAGTGCAAAATGTGTAAAAATAACAATCAGTCGTTATATAAGCTATTTTTTTTTTTTTTTTTTTTTTTTTTTTTTGTACGATAAATCAAATAAAATTATTTTCTTTTCTCTGATTGCTTTTAAAAAAATGATATGAATGCTCAGCAAATAAGTCATAGTTCGATATAAGTATTTAAAAACCGTTATTTAAACAAATTGGATAGCTGGCTGATAGAGTAATT
Organism: Maratus speculifer; assembly: GCA_964019185.1. Taxonomy (NCBI): domain Eukaryota; kingdom Metazoa; phylum Arthropoda; class Arachnida; order Araneae; family Salticidae; genus Maratus; species Maratus speculifer. The sequence goes on from OZ025296.1 coordinate 53,145,599, forward strand.
TTTTAATTTTAGTTTAAATTTTGTAGTGGACACACAAAGTAAAGCAATATTTCGACAACTAAGAGAGATTAAGTTTCAATTTCCATAAAAAGACTTCGATCCTTTACGTCGACAGACTCTGCCTCAAACTAATAAATTGTTTTCAGCTGCAAAGTTAAACATTCACTAAACCGTTACTGCATTAACGGTAATAACGCATAGCTGCCAAAAAAAAAGTTTGTTTATTCAAGTGATATTGCAAAATATTGTTACCAGAGGCAAGCGCCTCTAACTCTGGCTTTACTCCTTTTGCATGTGACGAACGTACCCACTATGTTTCTTTCCACGCAAAGTCCGACACATCCAAAGCAGGTCTTGGCCCAAATCCGAAGACTCCCACCTTTGTACGCTGCAGATTGAACGAGACATCCTAATTTGCAGGAAACAAAAAAGGAAAGAAGCAATCATACATTCCATGCGATTCAAGCACATCGTGGAAAATTACATTAAAATAGATTAGAAAATTCTCTGTTGCACCACACAGGTTAAGTACAGGGTGTCCAGCAATTCAAAATTAAATGTCTCAAAAACAAAGATCGATAGAGTTATGCGATAAACGGTTTGTTTATTAGGTAAGCTGTAAAAATCTTATACAGAAGTTTCAATCGGTGACTATTTTGTAAAGGTTGTGTTCTGATCGCAAATAATGCTTGATTTGACATTTTTCTTGTTTTAGATTGCTTGCAGAGAACGATGTTTTCGGCTTACAGTACAATATTTTAACGAGTTTCCGAATTAAATTTTTGGAATTTCGAAATTTCAGAAACTTAATTCCACAAATCGTTAATATACGGCACTATCAGATGAAAAATTTATTCTCTGCAAGCAATCTAAAACAACAAAAATGTCAAATCAAGCATTCTTTGCAACCAGGACACAATCTTTTCAAAATATTCACCATTCGACTTATAAGTAAATTCTATATTTAAATTATTAATAATAATAAACATCATTTTTATGATCATAACGAGTCATGTATTACGTACGCCATGCATTAAACATTAATATTCCTAGACCAATGATGAAAAAACAATAGTTTATAGATATACTACTTTAATTATTTAAAATGTACTTTTCTATTGGATGAAGTTAATTAGGCTGACTTCTGAACGCCTCCTATTACGTACGACATGGATTAAACTTCTGTATAAGATTTTTGCACCTTATCTAATAAACAACCCGTTAACGGCATAATTCTATCCATCTTTGTTTTTGAGAAATTTAATTTTGAAGTCAGGGTCTTATCTGTTAAACATCCTATATAAGCAGTGGAAAACCAGGGTGGGTACCCAAAATCAGTAACACTGTACGGTTTTCTTCTCCTTGACTCATGGCAGAAAATGTTCCGGTTAAATAAGGCGAACAGAACTTTTAAAAAATTACTAGCATTCAAAGTACTTGAACACCCACCCTATGCCACTGATTTAACATCACGCTCACTCTCGAAACACTACAGACCCTTTGTAAACGACAAAATGTATGTTCACAACAAATGTATCAGGGTTCGCACACTTCTACCACTAAATTTTAAGAATATTTTCGAAGTGTTTCGCTGCAGGAAAAATATCGCTAAATCTGTGAATGAAGGTGGGGATTGCGAATGTTGTGTTTTAAAAATTAAATGTAAATTTTCTTATTTTTAATAGTGGTGCCAGAGTCCTTGGAAATTCCAAGGAGTGTGCGAACCTTGTTGTATTAACCAGTTCAGGTGAGAAAGTGTGTTTTTAATAGCACATAATTTTAATTTCAAAATGCTACATTGACACCAGAATTTTAGTAAAGAGTTCCAGGTTTGATATGCATTTTGAATACAATTCTTTTCTTATTTTTAAATAAATTAGCAATAAAAGTGCTTTACCCCTGAAAGGATTAAGATTTTTTATTCGTATGGATATTTATTTAACATTTTTAGAAGTAACTCCTTTTCAGTATTTAAACAATAGCAACAACAATAACCATAGTGGTATTACTTTTAAAAATATCTTTTTTTTTTTTTTTTTTTTTTTTTTTTTTTTTTTTTTTTTAGATTTTAGCACACATTATTGTTTTTCATTAATCACTTAACTGATCTATATTTTTGAGAAAATTTTCAAATGTCTATTTTTACGTGTCTTTTATAGAATTTTCGGTCTCGAAAGTTCAGACAAATTACAACGACTATTTGGAAAATGATATTTTCAAAGACTTATAAATAAGTTCTATTTTTAAAATAATAATAATAATAAACATCATTTTTATGATGATCATAGCGAGTCATGTATTATGTATGCCATGCATTGAACGTTAATATCCATAGACTGTTGATGAATAAAACAGTATTTTATAGATATACAACTTTAACTATTTAAAATGTGCAATTTTATTGGATGAAGTTAATTAGACTGACTTCTGAACGCCTTCTATTTCGTACGATATGGATTAAACACTAATATTCCTGGACTCGTCATATACACATTTTAAATGAAATTTCAGCTTTACAATTTTCGGAATTGCAAAATTTTAAACTTCTAAACATCGCGCATTTTAAATTTTTACACCATTGCGTAAAGAATAAAATACTTTTAAATGAAATTTCTTAGAAACCTTTTTCTTTTTTTTTTTTTTTTTGAGTTATTATTATTATTATTATTATTATTATTATTATTATTATTATTATTATTATTATTATTATTATTATTATTATTATTATTATTATTATGTAGTTTTTAATACTTTTTTTGTCAAACAACAAAGCATCCTTTTTTTTGTCGTGGAAACAAAAGTATTCCATTTTTGGACATTAAACGTGGACCAATTAGAAAACGAATAAAATAAAAAACAGAAGTATTCCATTTCTGGACATTAAGCACGGATCAATCAGAAAACGAGTAAAATTAAATAAGTTGCAGAATTCAACCAATAAAAAGATGCAGATATACTTCAGATTTCCCAAATCTTTACCGAGAATAATAACTATTTTCCAAATAGTTAAAAAAAAAATAATAAAAAAATAAAACACGACAATCCTAAAAATGCTATTACAAGAGGGATGAAACTCGCTTCAAATGTCAGGCGTCTCTATGTTATCCTAGGCTCCCGGGGAGTCTCTCAGAAAGCAAACGGTTGCCTTGTGTCTGAGCGTCTTTGACGCCTGGAAAAAGCGAGTCCCCCCGTAACAGCCAATTAAACGCTTGGAAATCTGAAAATGGAAAAGCCATTTCTCGAACAGCCAATGGAATGTTTTCTTTAAAAAAGCAGGCGATTTTTGTCGCTTGGAATGTTTAAGTGTAATAGGACTTAAAGAAATTTTATAGAAGCCTTATTTATGATCTGGCATTAGAATGACTAATTCAAAGGAAAGCATAAAATAGAGTATACATATAAGGCCAAGACGTAGTAAAATCCTCAAAAGGAGATTCTACGAAATATTAAGGAATTTCTGTTGGAACCACTTGTCTTGAGTTTTTTCGCAATTAATTTCTACTTTATGAGCGAAATTTGTTTTGATTTATAAATCAATAAGTGTTCAATCCATGTATACCAAAGTAGTTTAACAATCCACCAGCAAACAACGACAAAGTAAAGCTTCATGTTATTCACAATATACACTTTAGGCGTGTAACTGATAATTTGGCCATCCACTGTACTTATTTTATATACACAGAGCTGCCAACTTCTACGCCTTTTTAAATCATGTAAACATGTTTTGAACCAGAAAAATGTTTTAGTAAAATATATGCCAAATCTATTCAGTGTGATGTATTATAATATATTTTGTCAATTATTAGTAAAAATATCTGATTCTAATGTGTTTATTTGATCCTATACAAGCGTAGAAGTTGGCAGCCATGTATACATGAATCGACGTTTTTAATGACTGAAATAAATAAATAAATAAATTCTTATATTGATATTTTCAAGAGAAAAGAAATAATGATTTTAAACCTGTTGAAATTAGAGATGGGTATATAAAAGGAAAAAAAAATCTTTTAACATAACAATTTGTGCAGAGACAATAGAAAAGCAAAAAAGAGTAAAAACGCTATTTTTAAAAGACTGAAATTTTAAAAGATATTTGCTATGAATAATAATTATGAATTTATAGCAACGCATTGTGTTTAAAAAAAAAATCTCAAGAGCCTTTAAAATGCTTCGGAAAAAAAGACAGATGTGAAGAAAGACAATTTTTGGAACTAACATTCTCAAACAAATAAATCATTAAAACAACTATCTTGCAGAATAAATTTTTGTTTGATACCATGAGGTATAATTGGTAGTCGAACTGTTATTTAAAAAGGAGTAAAGAATTAAATAGTTGCATTTCTTTTCATTTCTTATATTTTTGATTATTATTATAATTTTTGAGTTTTTTTTTTAAATCATTCATGTGATTAATTTTTCTTTGCTTTTCTAATTACTGAAAGTTATGCAGTACTGATTCTTATTATATTTGAATTTCTTAAAGTTTAATTCATAAGCAACTAAATAATATAACAAAAAATAATATGCATCAAATTTTGTATACAGATCTAACATTACACAAGTATTGTTTATTTTCATACAGATAGAATAAAACTTTTTTTTTATATCTTCCATTGTATTGCTTTAAAAAAGTAATTTAATGATTAATTGCTTTGATTATGTATGTGTGTATGTGTATTTTTTTTATTTTTCTTTAATATATGTATATGTATTTTTTTGATTCCTTAATGGGAATAAAATAAAGAAAAAATGATCAGTCATTTTTTTCCGTGTTTTAGATTTTTTTAAATGGTTTCCAAATGGCAACATGATGCATTAAACATATTCTAAATTTTATTCTGTGATACATCCCTGTTCTCTTTTTATTTACTGACGGGTGGCTATTTGCAGCACTGGATTCTATCTAATTTTGTAATTCCGAGGCGAGAAATTACTTTTCATTTCAAAAGTTTCATTAGGTTAACTGATGTATAATAATTATCAAAATACAGTTTATGCTTTACATATTCAACAAGTTGGAAATTGCACATGACGCGTAACAAATGAGGTGCGTTTGTACTTCAACGAAATTAAAAAAATATTCAGATCTTGCTATTATAGTACACAGTACATCGAAAGTTTTCGTGAACTGTTCTTGGTGTATAAGCTACAGCTGTAAATTCACTCGCGTGATTAGAAATTGAAATTTTGTATTTGAAATAAAAATAACTTTGGAACTCAAGGTGTTTCGTTTCAAAATAATATTGTAAAGTTATGCGGCGTCTATAGTGTTTGTAATGGTATTTTTTTAATGTACTTATCAGAAGTAATCATTTTTTAAGTGTCGGCGAACGATCAACGTAGCCATTTAGTTTTGACCTGGTGACGGAGCTTCGTAAATTTCTTGGGGGAAATGTTTGCAATAATTGCAAATGTTATCAAACATCCCCCTCTCATTTTACTGGTGTTTTAAGCTCAATTCAGTCAACGTTAAATTCCCACACACCTCTATTTATAGTTTAAGAAATGTTATCATTTATACATTATTATTGTGTCATGGCTACTTTTCGATTTGAGGTAAAGGGGAAGCGTCATCAAAAGTGCTTTAAGTAACCAAAAAATAAAGCAGCAATAATAACAATCGGAAGTACATTAACATGATAATATAACATGAATAATATAATCTTTTATGTAAACATTAAACTTTCTGTACTATTCGAAGTTAACTTTTTTTAACTAGGTATAACAAAGAATTTTAAAACTCGTTATTCTCGGAGCTCTTAATAAATAAAATTTTTTAGCAAGGTTTTCTTTTTAAAACAACAACTTCTAATAACAGCAACTATAACAAGATGAGCAAACAGGATAAGCGGTTTGGCATTTCTTTTAAATTCATAAATTTTATTTTCACAACGGAAGTACCGAGAAAAAAAAATTTGTTTTATGAAATTACGAAACAGCTATTATGAAAAAAATAAAAATAAAATAAAAATAAATCTGCCATAAACTCCAAATTTCCATATTTAAAAAAGACGAAACTAGCTTTCCTGCTAGCAATACTGATTTTTAGAAAACTCAATGCGTCATCATATCGTCACCTGAGAATAAAAAGGTTATATCTGTGTCTTTGAAAAAAAAATTGGTTTGCTACTATAGAAAGGTTCTAATTGTACTTATGAATGCATTTTTGCATCAAAATGATGTTATGTATAATTTACATATGGTATAACGATTAAGTTATGACATTATTTTAATCCAGAAATGCCTTCATAGATACAAATAGAACCTTTCTATATCGATAAGTCATTTTTTTCAAAAACACAGATAGAACCTTATTATTCTCAGTTGAAGATATGTTAGCAATTATTATTATTATTATAGATGCTTTATGAAGATGGCTTTTGTTTACTAAAGCCCCCCCCCCAAAAAAAAATACAAATTTCTGTTATTTTCAGAAAAAAAAAAAAAATACGAATTCAAACCTGATAAAATTAGAGAATCATCAGTAAAATAATAAAACTATAAGAGATGTAACTATGTTTTAATTTTAAAATGTGTGAAAGACAATAGAAAAGTTAAAAAAAAGAAAACTATTGAAATTATTAAAAGAAAGAAGGATCAAATTAAAAAAAAAGATTGAAATTCGAAAAGATGTTTGCTTTGAATGCTAATTTTTAATTTTTAACGATGCATTGTGAGAAAAAACTCCAGAGCTTTGAAAATGTTTGGAAAAAACAGACAAAACTAAAGGAAAGCTCTTTTTGAAGTTTATTTTCTCAAATAAATAAATCATTAAAAGAATCATCTTGCAGAATGAATTTCTGTTTGGTAACTTAAGGGATAGATGAATATGAGAATATTTTTTGAAGTAATGCATAAAACACGTTTTTTCCGCATATTTTAACATATTAATATTTTTTAGAATTTTTATTGTTTAAAGGTATATTTTGATTTTTTAATTTATTAAATTTTTGAAACATCAAATTTTATATTGGTCATAGCATGTATACTCGAAGAAAAATCAAGGTTTTTATAAAAACAGTCCCAAATTTTACCAAGTTTATTGCCATTAGGGATAGTTCTTAATATAGTTGAGTGAGAGTTTTGAGTATGATTGAGTAGTCAAAATTCTAAATATAAAAAAATGTTCTTTTCTGAAAATATGACAAACAAATTTGTGCAAAATACCCTATAATCAGAATTGAAAAATAGTGAAAATTGTATGAATAATGAGTAGGTCTACTAAATAACTACTCTTCGTGGTTTAATATTTTTTTCAGTTCATGTGAATGAATCATCACTTGTTTTTATGAAGTCGGATAGTAAGTTGCCAACTTAATTTCAATTAAAATTATCGTAGACTATACGTTTATTAGAATGTAAATTAGAAACAACAACATTTGATGTTTAAATAAAATATTTGGCACAGATGTCATATACTTAACGGGTTTGTCGCGATGCTTTTTATAACAATTTGACGATAATTTCATTTTCGAATACCAGTTACACACGTTTTTAAATATTTTCTAAACGATAGTTTATACAATGATTACATAGAACAAAACTATTTTTGTCATTTGAAAAAAAAAAAAAAAAAAAATTAGTAAATAAACAACAATAGCTAGGTCACTATGTCAGGCAAAATAATGGCAATAAGGTTTCTCGGTAGAGAAAGGTTTTCGAACATTTTTGAAATCGTAGTGTTTTTATCATTTGAAATCGGATTTTTTTACGGAGCCCTAAAATAAATATTATTTATAATGTATGAAAATTTTAAACAGAGAGAGTGAGGGAGGATGTTTTCCAGGGGAACGATAGCTAAAACCAAGGGGTGCACTTTTTCAACTTTTGGCGACACCCCTCATGTTATACATCATTGGAAAGCTCTGTGTCTACTATTTCATATTATACACCTCCCGAGCCCCTCTCTCCACTTTGACCACATGGAGAGGGCATTTTTCTAAATTTAGCCGACAATCTCCATGTGACATATCGTTGGTAAGCCATGTGACCACTTATTTATTTATGCATTTCTCTTGCCACTCCACCTTTATTTTGCCCCTCCTGGAGGGTATGTTTGACGCCTTCTAATAATGGGAAAATTACAGAAATAATTTTAAATGACAAAGGAAAAATCAATACAAATATTGATCTTATTCACCATTTTTTTAGTTTTTTTTTTCACAAGGGGTGCTTTTAATGGAAGCAGGACGTTTCGGTCCCGCCATTTCGGTCCTGCCATTTCGGTCCCGCCGTTTTGGTCCTGAGACATTTCGGTCCCGAGACACTTAGGTCCCGAGTCATTTCGGTCCCTAGCCGTTTCGGTCCCAAGACATTTCGATCCCTAGCCATTTCGGTCCCAAGACATTCCCTTCTCCTGCAAACTGAAATTTTGTGAAATAAAACATAATTTTATAGGGGACATTGTAGAGTTTTTAAACTGAAGGCCATAAAGTTTTAGTATAATTCAATTATAAATGCCCGAAAACCGCACACATGTATAACTCTTATCCAAAATATTATAATTCACACAAATTTTGTATGGTAATCCTAATCATAATTAGTAATCCTAATGATAATTGGTAATCCTAATTATCAAAACAGTTAGTAATTTTAATATAAAAATCAAATTAATATTTTATTAAATATATTTATTAATTAATAACATTATTAATTTACATAATGAATTTTAATTTAAAATGAATTGAATACATAATACATTTTATATTCAATACATCATTATAATACCCAGTAGTTCTAAACTGGTATTTAAAACAACTAGTATAGTTAAAAATAAAACTAAAATAAGAATTTTTTTTGTTTTTTCTGGGGAAGTAGGAGCGAAAAGGTAATATAAATAAATAAATAAATAAATAAATAAAACCTTAGTTTTGTCACTTAAAAATTTAAAATAAAATTATTTAAAATATTATTATATTACATTTTAATATATTTTTATTAAATTATATATTATATTTTATATATAACATTTATATTAATTTATTTATATATAATATTTATTTTATTATATTTTAAAATATTACTAGATTAATTTTATGTAAATAAAAAAAGAATCATCTGATTAGAATGAAATAAGCCCAGTTTCAATAAAATTAACCTACAAATTTGTCTTCATGGCGTAAGAAGACAGTTAAAACTGCAATCAGTAAATACTATTATTATTTAAGGGAAAAAAAAGTGGCGGAGGCAAATTTCAAAAAAAAAAATTTTTTTTTTTCATAGCATGCCCAGTTACGAAATCACAATTGCTTTCGTAATGTTACTAATGGAAAGTAACGTATGAAAACAAATTTATAAGATGCAACTTTGTGTTATAAAAATAATGATAAAAAATTTGTTCTTGAATAAATGTATCTCATTTCTAAATTATCAAAGGATGGTATAGATGGGTGATTTGAGGAAATATGCATACATTATAACTTATAACTGTCTAATTGAATTATTAAAGACATTTATTTTTAAACTAATTGGAAGAAAAAAAAACACAGTTTTTTTATTATTTAATTAATGCTAATTTAAAGGTTCTAAAAAATGCACGCAAACAGCCAAAAAATATTAATGGCAGTTTATATAAAATACTTTTTAGATTATAGTAGTTTATAGAAGTTTATATAAAATACTGATACTAATAATTAATAATAAAATTTAAAATATTTATTCTGATTAATAATTATAATACTAAAAGCAAAATACAATATCCCCTAAACTTATATCACATTGTTTAATGAAACAAAATTTTCAACTACCTGTGATTTCATTATCACGCGTTATAAAATTTTAAATTTATCGGACTCTTATATTCAACTTTTTATAAAACTTGGAGGGAGGGAGGGTGAGAATAAAAAATATATAAAAGGCCCGAATAATGTTAAACTTATACCATTTGGCAGGCCCACAACAATTAGAATCCGACTTATAAGGTAGCGAGCAAAGAAATGTTGTTGTTGTTGTTGTTGTATGTATGTCGGCCAATTATCTACACTATGGGATATGGGCCCTAAGGGGCGGGATGCCCTCCGTGGGGGTCTTTCTAAGGGAACCTAACCCGTATTTACGCAAGGTTCGAAGAAAACCACGGAAAACTCCGAACGGTTAGGCCGATGGTGGCGATTGGGTTCGAACCCAGCACCTACCGTCTACCAGTTTGAGGTCAGAACCTCTCGGCCACTGGTGGGGCCGAGCAAAGAAATAACAAGGGACCGAAATGACTAAGGACCGAATTGTCTCGGGACTGAAATGTCTTGGGACCGAATTGTCTCGGGACCGAAATGGCCAGGGACAGAAATGTCTCTGGACCGAAACGGCGGGACCGAAATGTTGTGTACCCACTTTTAATTTTTATTTTTTTGGCAATTTTCGTGTTAATAAACAAAAAAATGCTAATTTTTGATACATAAACTCCCTTATTATTTTATACTTACTTGCGCCTTATTTTACTTTTTGTAACTAGGGGACGCCATCACATGACTTTTTCACTATCGTGTCTCCCCTATTACCTCCCTTTGGTTTATTGTTTTTTAATTTTCATGTATTTACTAAAATCCACTTCATAAGTACGTAAAAACAATGATTTTGTAACGATGTGTCGAATGTTGCGAGTATCTTTAATTCTCATTAGGTCGCTGGTTCAATTAATACTACTAATTATACTTAAAAATTCTTTATATACAAATTATTTACACGTTATTTACATTTCGAATAAAGAATACAGATCTAGCGAAACACACGATAGGTCCGCTAAGATCGCCGAAACCAAAACAATAACAAACGATATTCCAATGTTGCCAAAACGGCAAACCTAAAGTACAGTAGAATGCGCCAAAGAGACGCACGGCATCCGAGGTTATGGTGAACCCGTTACAAAAGAATGCGCCATGGAGACGCGATATACAAGACTGTGGTGAAGCTGTAACATACCGGCCCCCGTTGATATGTGCCAACATTCAACAATAATACTAAATGTAACAACAAACAATTGCAAATAATAGAAATTTCAATTCTACAATCAATAATACGGTATTTTCGATAAAATACAGTGTACTTCTTCAATATTATTATTTAATATATTACTTAATATAAGTTTACCAAATGCAAATAGATAAGTTATAATACAAACAGTAATTACACTTGAATAGTATGCAAGATAGTTATCAAATTAACACTCAATATATGTAGCAATCTGATAAATTCAACAAGTTAATAATAGTTAATCAAGAATATATACAGACGAAGACACGTAAATTTACACTTATGTTATAAAGTTAAGCTACACAATTATGAAGCTAAGAATTAAAAATATTTTTAAATCTCAAATGAAATTGCTATACATAATAAACAGTTCAATACAAATACAATAATGGTAACTATAATATAATTATTTAAGTCTTTCAAAATAACAGAATTCATCAATTCTCTAAAGGAAGTGGGCAAACTTTAGAGACACACCTCGTAACTATACCTGTTGATGTTTTTATATCTAAAACTCTGACTTTTTTGTCAGATCCATATGTCACTTTAATGACACGACCTAATGCCCATTTGCCAGGAGGTAAATTGTCCTCCTTTAGGATAACCATACACCCTTCCTTTAGGTTGTCCTTCTCAATATACCACCTATTCCGTTGCTGTAAATTAACTAAATATTCAGTGTTCCATTTTTTCCACAAAATTTGGGTCATTTTTGTTAATTTTTGCCAATGTGATAATTTATTATCATCAATTTTAGTCAAATTCGGTTCAGGAATTGAAGTTATGGGTCGACCTACCAAAAAATGGGCAGGGGTCAAGACTTCAATTTCATTTGGATCTGGTGACAAAGGTACTAAGGGACGAGAATTTAGAACCCCTTCGATTTCGGTGAGTAATGTCCAAAATTCTTCGAGCGTGACTCGAGAATTGCCCAAAGTTCTTTTGAGATGATGTTTAAAGGATTTCACCCCAGCCTCCCATAATCCACCAAAATTGGGTGCACGAGGAGGGATGAATTTCCAATCGACAGCCTCGGAAGCCAAAAAATTTGACAAAGCTTCATCGGGTTTGCATACAAGAGCATGTAATTTCTTTAGCTCTTTATTTGTACCTACAAAAATAGTCCCATTATCCGACATTATGGTTGAGCTTTTACCTCTTCTAGCGAAAAATCGTTTCAGTGTGGCAATAAATGATTCAGATTTTAAATCTGTCACTATATCTAAATGGATTGCCTTTGTGACAAGACAAACAAAAATCGCGACGTAAATTTTATTATATATCCCCTTTCTCTGATTTTTATACTTAATCATAAAGGATCCACAAAAGTCAACAGAACATTTTTGAAATGGCGGGCTAGGATTTACTCGTTCAGCTGGCAAAATTCCCATAATTTGATTTGCCCCTATTGGTTTGTTTTTAAAGCACGTTACACATTTGTGAACTATTTTACGAGCCAAGGATCGCCCATTTATTACCCAATATTTTTGCCGGACATGATGTAACAATGATTGTGGCCCTAAATGGAAAACTTTGGAATGAAAATATTCAAAAATCATTTCACTTATTTTATGATCATGTGGTAGCACTATAAGATGTTTCATCTCATAGGTCAGACTGGAATTGTCTAAACGACCTCCAACTCTAATTAAATTATCAGAATCTATATAAGGATTTAGAAATTTGAGTTTACTGTTACCTGAAAGGCTCCTCTGGCTTTTCATATGCTTAAGCTCTTCAGAGAAGGCTGAATACTGTACCTGTTTAATCAGAAAAATTTCTCCAAATCTCAATTCGCTTGCAGATAAGGCACCACTTTTTTTCTCCTTACCCTTTCGACAATTATTTAGAAATCTAAAAATATAACTAGTAATACGAATTAATTTCAAAAAATTATTAGTTAAAGAGAATAAACAATCATGAAAACAGTTTTCAGTTCTAAGTGAAAAGTTACTGTTGATTTCAGTTCTAAATTCGGACTCATAGTCAGTGTTGTTTTCCAGTTTTACTGGATAATCTTCTGCATACTGAATTCTGTCCCGAAGAAAATTTGGTCCACTAAACCAAAATTTGCAGTTAGTCAGTTCTTTAGCATCTAGACCTCGAGATAGGACGTCAGCAGGATTATTTTCCGATGATACGTGTTGCCACTCATAAGAGTCCGTGAGGTCTTGTATAGCAGCCACTCTATTACTCACAAATGTTTTCAATTGGTGGGGAGATTTTCTAATCCATGCCAGTGGTATTGTGGAGTCACTCCAGAGAAGAACAGTTTCTATTGGAATGTCAAGTGACGGTACAACTTTATGCATTAATTTTGCTAAGAGAAGACAAGAGCACAGTTCAAGACGAGGGATTGTCACTGTTTTTATGGGGGATACTCTAGACTTGCTACAGAGTAAATGTGCATCAGGAGAACCTTCAGTTGGTATATACTGGATGTATATGGCGGCTCCATATGCCAAAGAAGAGGCATCTGCGAAGCCATGTACGATTATGCGCTCTTCACGAAAAACAAATCTAGGAATTTTTAAATTTTCTAATTCTGAAAGAGTGGAAACAAAATCACTCCATTCTTTCGCTATGGAATCTGGTAATGGCTCATTTCAATCTATCTTAGCTAGCCACGTTTTCTGCATGAAGATCTTAGCCCTTGTTACTACAGGGCCAATTAATCCGAGTGGATCGAAGATTTTTGAAATCAAAGAGAGAACATCTCGTTTACTATAAAATTCCTTATTGTTATGAATCTTTAATTTATACAGAAAACAGTCACTTAAAGGTTCCCAGAGAACACCCAAAGTTTTTACTGAACTACAATCTGTTTGATCATCGAAATTATATTCGGTGGCAGCCATAGTATTAGGTTCAAGTAATTCTCGGTGGTTTGCACACCATTTGTGCAATTTCATATTTCCACGCTTCAAAAGTTCAATCAATTGGGACTTTAAAATTTTCGCCTTTTAGAGAGTCCATTCCCCGGAAAGAAGGTCGTCTACATAAAAATCTTTTAAAACGACTGACGATGCTAGAGGTAAGTTTGGTTGCTCATCAAGAGCTAATTGTTTAAGAGCACGAGTTGCTAAATAAGGAGCATTAGATGTCCCATAAGTAACTGTATTAAGCTTATAAGTATTCATTGGCGCGTTAATACTGTCCTTCCACAAGATTCTAAGGAAGTCTCGTTGGGATGGATCAATTAATACCATTCTATACATTTTCTCTACATCCGCTGTGAATGCATATCGATGTTTTCGGAAACGTATCATAATTACGAATAATTCTTGTTGAGGAATTTTTCCTTTTAAAAGAATATCATTCAATGACAAACCAGATGTCGTTGGCGTTGAAGCGTTAAAAACGACTCTCAAGCGTGTTGTACTTTTTTCTGGCCTGTAGACCCCATGATGTGATATATAATAAAGGTCCTTTACGGGTTTTGATTCTTTTACTAATTCCATATGATTTAAGTTTTTGTATTCTTCCATAAATTCCGAATAGAGAGGTTGTAAATTCGAATCCCTATCTAATCGGAGCCAAACTTGATCGAGCCTTTTTTCGGCTAGTTTTTTGGATTCTCCTAAAAGTGTAGCATCCTCCATAGGCATGCTAACAACATACTGACCATTGGAAGTTCGATAATGAGTTGTTTCAAAATGATTTTTGCAAAATTTCTCTTCATTACTAAGTGGAGAACTAGAATCATTAATATTTTCGATTTCCCAAAATTTTCTTAGGGATTCGTCTATTTTTTCATTGGTTAATAAACCGCAATATTGGGAATCATCTGAGGAATTATTCACGACACCGCTAGCAACATATCCGAACACTGTTTCTTGAAATAACAAATTTTGAGATGAGCTGCGAATTTTACCAGATTTTAATAAATCGAAGAAACATTGCGCGCCGAGCAACAGGTCTATCCTCCCAGGGATATAAAATTCAGCATCTGCTCAGGGCCATCGCTAAGACTTTTTATTGGTGGGGGAGAAGTCCTTAAATTGCCAAGTCAAATTTTCATATTTGCCAACTTATTTTATAATTTTGCCAAGTTACCACAATTAGAAAATGTAATACAGTTCTTATTTGTAAAAAGTTCAATAATATTCCCAATTAGAGTTGTAACTTTTGCAATTTCTATCAAAAATAGGAAATATATTAGAGTTTTTACTAAAATTTTAATGAAATTTGCCAAGTGTAACAACTTTTAGGAATGTTTGGGGGGAAGGCTCCCCCCTGTCCCCCCCCATTAGCGAGGCCCCTGCATCTGCTAACTGGATATTTGTAGGAATATCAGCAATTTCTATACGAATAGGTGTAAGTGGGGTTATTTCTGTAATTTTTGGCAGTACAACCCAGCTAAAAATGAACTCTAGTGAAACTGCAAAGAAAATGCAGTTGCGAAACTGTGGTGATTTGGCACAAATCACTGCAGTTTTTTCGAAGTCAACAACTACAAAATCACTACAGTAAATGTGTAGTTCATAACTACACATTTTCTGCAGTGAATTTGAAGTTAAATGCCCCTCCCACCCAAAAAAATTGGCTCTGCTGGCGCCATCTATTGACCTACTGGTAAGCTTTCTTTCTAACATTTCAAAGGCAGATTTTGACTCTGGAAACAGTTGTACTCGAACTGACGATCCCAGGTACAGGAGAGACACGCTTTGACCACTTACCCGTTGGGACTTGTGTGGTTAGTGTTGTGCGAGGTATAAAGGGGAGGCATTTCAATTAAAGGTTATTTGTTGCAAAAGCTGAATGGCAGGCAGAAAAATTGGATGTTTTAAAGTGCTTTTATTTTATTATTTATTTATTTATTGTAATTCGTTTATATGGGCGTGTATTTTAAAAACAATTTAATATTAAATGAATTAAACAAATACTTTAGCGAATTAGCTAAAGCAAATTAAATGGTTTTTCTTCTGAATTTAAAAATTAGTAAATATTTAATAAAATAATTTTATTTTTTGGCTAATTGCGAAAATAATTTTTTTATTATGAATTATAATGTAATTACATGCATTGTGTTAATTTTATAAAATATATATTTTTGACATGGAAGTACTTACTTTAATAAATTATGGGTCGGTAATTAATATTTTTTACTTAGAATAAAAATTCATTTTATGTCGTTTAATGATACGGTAAAACATATTTTTTATTATTGTGTTAGAATTAATAATTTGTTATTTATAAACATTTTTTAATTTAAAAATTAAATAAAAAAAATTATATATATATATATTTTGTAGTGAGTTTTTTAAATAGGGAATATTTCTGAATCTTTCTTGCAAATTAAAAAAAATGAACGAATTTTAGAGGTTTTTCTGACAATATAATTTTTTTTAGGAATTATAATGTAATTAAATGTGTTAATTTAAGAAATATATATTTGTAAAAAGGAAAAAATAATTTTATAAAATAGGAATATAATATTGTGTTAGAATAATAATTTGTTATTTATAAACATTTTTTAATTTAAAAATGAAATAAAAATAATATATATATATATATATATATATATACATATATATTTTTTTTGGTAGTGAGTTTTTTAAATGGGGAATATTTCTGAATCTTTCTTGCAAATTAAAAAAAAAAAAATAAACGAATTTTAGAAGTTTTTCTGATAATATAATTTTTTTAGGAATTATAATGTAATTAAATGTGTTAATTTAAGAAATGTATATTTGTAAAAAGGGAAAATTAATTTTATAAAATAAGAAGTTCATAATTAATAACTTTGAATTAGAATAAGGACTTATTTTATGTCATTTTTAGGTGCGTTCGTAATTATATAATACGTAGCACCTATAGTGGTCGTTCAGTCCGTCCGTCTGTCCGTCCGTCTGTCCGTCCGTCCGTCTGTCCGTCCGTCCGTCTGTCCGCATATAACAACGCAAAAACTACCCAACCGAATCGTTTGAAATTTAAAATACATAATTATTACATAATTTTGTCGAGTCATTTCAAATTTTATGAAAATCGGATGCATAGATCAATTACAGGGGCAATCAAAAGCATTCCATTACATTACGGTCAATGGGGAAAAAAGTTTCAAATGCATTTTAATCGTTTGAAATTTAAAATACGCAATTATTACATAATTCTGTCGAGTTATTTCAAATATTTTGATAATCGTGTGCATAGATCATTTACAGGGGCAATCAAAAGTATTCAATTACATTATGGTCAATTAGGAAAAAGTTTCAAATATATTCTATACGTTTGAAATTTAAAATACATAATTATTACATAATTTTGTCGAGTTATTTCAAATTTTAAGAAAATCGGATGCATAGATCAATTACAGGGGCAATCAAAAGTATTCCATTACATTACGGTCAATGGGGAAAAAAGTTTCAAATGCATTTTAATCGTTTGAAATTTATAATACGCAATTATTACATAATTCTGTCGAGTTATTTCAAATATTTTGATAATCGTGTGCATAGATCAATTACAGGGGCAATCAAAAGTATTCAATTACATTATGGTCAATGGGGAAAAAGTTTCAAATATATGCTATACGTTTGAAATTTAAAATACATAATTATTACATAATTTTGTCGAGTTATTTCAAATTTTATGAAAATCGGATGCATAGATCAATTACAGGGACAATCAAAAGTATTCCGTTACATTACGGTCAATGGGAAAATTGTTTCAAATGCATTTTAATCGTGTTACACTCATACGAACTTAATAAAATTTATATGCAACTATAAAGTACATATTATAATATACATCATGCATAATTTGTGGTGCAAAGAACATTTGTTATTGATTTACAAGGCCACACAAAAGTATTCCATTATATAATGGTATAGGGAGAACATTGTTTGATGAGCGTTTTAATTGTAATTCACTATTTACAATTTTATGAGATTGACATATGAATTTAATATTTTTAAAACTTCGTTATCGTACGAACGCACCTAATTTGCTACGCTTCACGTGCAATTTCCAACTTGTTATTTTTTAATGTAGCATATGTTTTTAATGATTATGTAGATATATTTGATTGTTAACTTATCTACATTTTTACCTAAAAATAAAATAGAAACATTAATTTAATTTTCTTCTTTTTTTTTTCTTTGGTAAATAATTTTTTACAAAGGGAAATTTCTGATTTTTTTTTTAATTTTAATATAAACAATGACTAGATTTTTCAATATATTTATGACTTGTAAAATAATTTTAAACACTTTTAATAATTTAATATTTGCATGAAATAAGAAACTTCGATGTGCTTTTAAAATGAATACGTAATTAGAAAATACACTTCAATTAACTGATGAAGTATTTTTTTTTTCTACGATTCATTAAGTTTAGATCGAATAATAATTTTAAAGAGCGATTTAAAAAATTATTTGATGATTCAAATATTTGTATGATTTCAAAATGAAGTAATAGTAAATTAATTGCAAGTAATTTTCAGTTATGAAGATGGAGATGTATGGGGCAGGAAGCAGAGAAGCTCGTTCGGTTTTAAAATTTAATTAAATAAAATTTCCTCTTTCTTTCTTTCTTTTTTTTTTTTTTTTTCAAAAACCTAATGTAAATTTTTCGAGTAACTTAGAAAGAAAGAAAAAGAAATTTTCAATTAAGGAGGGGGTTGTAGACTCATTGCCTCTACCTGGATTTTGAAATTTAATTAGCAATTTTTCCTCCAATTTACAAAAGCATAATAAAATTTATTCTGTTAGTGTGATTTAAATAAAGAAAAGAAGAATTTTCCGTGAGGGGTGGGGGAATAGATGAGCTATTTTCCCTCACTCGATTTTGAAATTTAACTAATTTTTTCTCCGATTTTTGAAAAAATACTATAATTCAATCTTTTTCTTTAGCTTGAAATATAAGAACTAAGAATTTTCTGTTAGGGGGAGGAAGGTAGAGGAAAGTATTTGCCCCTTCCTAAATTAAAATATATATATATATATATATACATTAACAAAATTTTTCTTTTCTGATATTTTCAAAAGCATAGTAAAATGTATAATTTTCAAGAAATTTAAAATAAAAAGTAAGAAGAAATTTCGCATTAAGGGGCTGGTGAGTGAAAGGCCCATTGTCCCTCATAACTTTTGAAACTTAATATATTTTTTCTCTGATTTTGATAGACCTCGCAATATTTATTCCTTTAGAGTCACTTACAATAAAGGAACTAAGAAATTTCCGTTGTATGCAGGGGGTAAAGGTAGTCACTACTCCTCACTGGATTTCGAAATGTAATTTAGTGAAATTATTTTTTTTCTCTTAGCTTAACATAATAAAGGAACTAAGAATTTTAAGTTAGGGGGAAGGAAGCATAGATAGGAGACACCAATGTCTGAATTTAAAAAAAAAAAGAAATGGATTTTAATGTATTAAAACTTGTAATTTCCAAGTAACAAAACAAAGTAGGAACTAATAAATTTTTTACTACGGAGTGATTCGATGGGATGAGAAATCCCTAGTTCGATTTTGAAGCATTTGAAATTATTTTTCTCCGATTAAATTCTGTGAATTTATCAGACAATAACTACAGTTATACGAGAGATGCATCGAAATGTACTTCTAAATTAATGGTTGGATAATAACTTCAAATTCACTGCAGTGATTCTACGGTTATAAAGTCTTATATATTTTTTAATTTTTGATTATAAAATGACTTTATAAAAACTACAGTGTTTTCAAAGTTAATAGCGCACAGAATGTTTAAAATAAATTACTGCAAAATCACCTTTAATTAACTACAAAATAACTGAAGTGATTTTATAGTTGAGATTGCACTACAGAAAGACTAGAGAAATTTTAGAAAAACCTCAAAAACACTTCACTTCTACAAAAAAACTGCAGTTCATTTTTAGCTGGGAAGAAATTCCAGTTCCCTTGTGAAATCTCTATTTTTATTTGAAATCACAGTTTTAATTTTATAATTTAATGTTGTGGTTGTGTTATTCAAACCCGATATTGGAGCAAAAACCTTTGATTTCTTTATGCCCAATTTCCTTGCAAATTCAAGCGATACACAATTTATTTGGCTACAAGAATCTAAGAGAGTTCTTGCCTGGATAAAATTTCCTTTATTTGTTTTTATGTCAATAACTGCAGTTGACAAGATAACAGTTTTATTTGAAGCGAATAAGCAATTAGAAAGATTTTGTGAGACTGAAGGCGTCGGACTTGATTCTGGGCGACGTACTGTCTGATCAACACCTGGTTTTTGGAAATGAGTTTCATTACTGGAACCGATTTCTTTATCTTTATGTAATAAAGTGTTGTGAGGGGATTTGCAATGTTTACATAAATGTTTCGAAACACAGTTAGCTGCTAAATGTGATTTGTTAAAGCATATGAGACAAAGTTTACTTTTTTTAACGACAGCAAATCTTTCACCAAAATTCATATTTAAGAATTTGTTACATTTATATAGGGGATGAAATGAATCACAAATAATACACTGTTTTTCAGAACTTGTATTTACTAAAAGAGATTTTATTTCACTAGAAATTTTTGGTCTAGCTAAATTACTTCTATTTATGCTTTCGAGAGATTGGCTTCTTTTTTCTAAAAAGTCCATTAAACTGTCAAAACTAGGAACTTCAGATGTGTTTATTGACAATTCAAATTGTTTTCTTGTTTCCTTATATAGTTTTTCTAAAATTATAGTTGTAAACAAAATGTCAGAGAGGTTATTTCTCTCAAATCCTAAATTATTTAGAGCCCTGATATTTTTGTTTATAACATCTAATAAACGCCTTAATTCTTTAGATGATTCATGTGTAATTTTTTCAAATTCTAACACAGCCTTTAAATGTATACTAACCACAATTCTTTTGTTCTCAAATCTATTTTCTAACGCTTTAAATAACGAATCAAATGTATCATCTGGAGTTTCTAATAATTTAGCCTCATTTCTTAGAGCGGAATGCAAATAATGTAATTTTTGAACATCAGTCAATTCTTCATTATTCGTAACAATATTATTAAACTCTATTTTAAACATGTTCCAGTCTTCAAATTTTCCACTAAATAGCGGAAGAGGTATATCAAGAAGTTTTATTTTACAGTTATTTATCTTTAATTCTGAATTTTTAGTTTCTAATTTATTAGAATATAATAATTGATTGAAACTTACCTCTAGCTGTTCTACTCGCTCTTCCATTTCGACCAATGAAGCATCAATTTCCGATAAATCCTGATCTTCAGGTGCTGTTGTATAATAATCGCGACGTAGTATATCGATGTTTGTAGACAGTTTTTGAAGATTCTTGATTTTCGTTTCAATTTGAATTCTAGACAATTCATCGGTTTTTTCATTTACAGAATTTTCTAATCTTGTTAACTGGGCTTTTAAAGAGCCTCTAGACCTATTCAAGCTAATTAATGAAGCCATTTTAATTCAAACAGAACAAGGAGAACAAGTTCGAATTAAAAACGAAAGTCCTACCGGCGAGCGGACCAATGAAGCGAACTGTCGAATATTGCGAGTATCTTTAATTCTCATTAGGTCGCTGGTTCAATTAATACTACTAATTATACTTAAAAATTCTTTATATACAAATTATTTACATGTTTTTTACATTTCGAATAAAGAATACAGATCTAGCGAAACACACGATAGGTCCGCTAAGATCGCCGAAACCAAAACAATAACAAACGATATTCCAATGTTGCCAAAACAGCAAACCTAAAGTACAGTAGAATGCGCCAAGGAGACGCACGGCATCCGAGGTTATGGTGAAGCCGTTACAAAAGAATGCGCTATGGAGACGCGATATACAAGACTGTGGTGAAGCCGTAACAGATTTTTATAAATAATTGTAGAACAGTTCGGTTGTAGATTCTCGGAAGTAATCGATGACTGTATCGACAGTGTTTTTTTACGATGATATTTTTTTCCTCATTAGTAACATTTCGAGAATCGTTCCACTAGCCATATCTGAGGAGCAACATTTGGTAAAAGCAAGAAATTTGCTATAACAAACCTTTAAAAAAATATCATACATATTTTTCTTCGATTTTAGAAATTCTCCTCTTCCCTCCAAAAGGATTAACAGAAGGTACCAAACTTTCGGTTATTCCATAATGCCCCAGCTGCAGTTTTAGATAGAGGCATGAATTAGAGATAATCTTTTAAAACAAATTTAAACATGCATTTTATCTATTTTAGATATTTCCACCTAAGATGGTTTAATGAGGTAGTCGTATTTCTAGGACATTTCGCCGTATCTCACCAGCTATATTAGGTAAAAGCGAGGAATTTAAGATTGCAAATCTACTAATAAAATATGCTTTTTTAAAAAAATACTAACCGACTTCAAAAAAAGAATCAAGCTTGGTGACAACTTGGCGCTAACGCATATGAATGAATAGTTTTAATATGCTTATGATTTGAAAACGGTTGCAACAATGAAAGATGATTTGTGACAATTTTTTTTTTTTTTTTTATCAAATCCATATTTTTTCATTAAAGAAAATTCTAATCATCAGAATTCAATGAAATTAAAATGGGACCACATGGGTATCTTATACTTTCAAACAAAAATACGTGTGGCACTCGGGGACTGCCGCGGTAAAGCTATTGCATAGCATTTTTTATCAACTTATGCAATTATAATTATTTATTTATTTTTTATTCAATTTTTTTTCAATTTTCAACTGGGGGCTGCCGTGGTAAAGCTATTGCATAGCATTTTTTATCAACTTATGCAATTATAATTATTTATTTATTTTTTATTCATTTTTTATTCAATTTTCAATTTTTTTTTTGTCTTTGATATTAATTCAAGTTACACTTTTTGAGCGTGATGACCGATAACATAATTTTTTTCTTTTATTGAATAAATGAGAAGTTAATATCGTTTAAAATATTTTTCTTTTCTTACAATACATGTAGGTTAATCAGGAATTTTTATCGTTGAAACTATACGTTTATGGTAGCTGAAATAAAAAACATAAGTTTGAGACTTGATATTCTCAAAATATCTGAAAAATACCGCGTCAATGTCTGCCGAAGTCTGCCAAACCGAAGCGACGTCAGCCGGAGTGTTAGGTTTTTTTTTCTCGTTACGGAATTTCTAGATTCTTTCGCCGCGCTCAAAGCCCGCGATAAATATACCTTAATAAATTACCTTAATAAATACCTTAATAAATTACCAAACAAAATTTGGCCGCGTACGCAAATTAGATCGCGAGTTATAAATATTTTAAATTTTCCGAACCTCACCGTGGGGGTCTCCTGTCACCAAAAATTAACACTGTCTCATAATAAATTAGCAAACAAAATTTGGCCCGCACTATGAAAATTAGATCGCGAGTTATAAGCATTTTAAATTTTTTGACCCTCACCATGGGGGATCTCCTGTCACCAAAATTTAACACTGTCTCATACTAAATTACCAAAAAAATTTGGCCGCGCTACGAAAATTGATCGCGAGTTATAAGTATTTTAAATTTTCCGAACCTCACCGTGGGGGTCTCCTGTCACCAAAAATTAACACTGTCTCATAATAAATTAGCAAACAAAATTTGGCCCGCACTATGAAAATTAGATCGCGAGTTATAAGCATTTTAAATTTATTGACCCTCACCATGGGGGATCTCCTGTCACCAAAATTTAACACTGTCTCATAATAAATTACCAAAAAAATTTGGCCGCGCTACGAAAATTGATCGCGAGTTATAAACATTTTAAATTTTTCGACCCTCACCGTGGGGGGATCACCTGTCACCAAAAATTAACACTCTCTCATAATAAATTACCAAACAAAATTTGGCCGCGACATGAAAATTAGATTGCGAGTTATAAGCATTTTAAATTTTTCGACCCTCACCGTGGGGGGTCTCCTGTCACCAAAAAGTAACACTGTCTCATAATAAATTACCAAACAAAATTTGGCCGCGCTACGAAAATTAGACCGCGAGTTATAAGCATTTTAACTTTTTCGACCCTCACCGTGGGGGTCTCCTGTCACCAAAAATTAACACTGTCTCATAATAAATTTCCAAATAAAATTTGGCCGCGCTGCGAAAATTAGATCGCGAGTTATAAGCATTTTAACTTTTTCGATCCTCACCATTGGGCGGGTCTCCAATCACCAAAAGCTACATTATCCTACCTTGTTTTATCTTAAGACGATTCTTTTCTATACACATTCTATCAGGAATTTTTATTATTGAAACTATAGATTTATAGTAACTGAAATAAGAAATATAAGTTTGAGACTTGATATCCTCTAAATATCTGAAAAATACCGCGTCAATGTCTGCCGAAGTCTACCGAAGGATACCATGCCGAAGTCTGCCAAACTGAAACGTGTTAGCCGAGTGTTAGGTTTTTTTTTTGTTACGGAATTTCTACATTTTTCTCGTTACGGAATTTCTACATTCGGTCGCCGCGCTCAAAGACCGCGATAAAAGCTATGCAATAGCTTAAAAAAGAATTATCAAAATCGGTTCATATCTAGGGAAGTTATGAGTGAACAAGAAATACATACAGGTTGAAATCATAACCTACTCCTTGAAGTCGGTTAAAAAATAGTTAAACATAGTGATTTTAGAGCTAATTAGTCTACTACGCCGTTAACATTGATTTTGAATCGGATAATGTGAGATTATACCAATACGACAACACTTATGACTATTTGATTAGGTATTAGTATTATTTTATTTCATACTTACTAGATGCATTTCGTTTTAATCAAGATTATTTTAAAGAAACCGACTAGCGTAGCGGGCGAAGGCTGCTAGTGAAAATTATAAATTTTTAACGACGCATTTTTTTAACTCTCAAGAGGTTTTAAAATGCTGGTTAATAAAAAAGAGACCTAAAAAAAGCATGAAAATTGAATATTCGGTATATCTCAAAAAATGTTAGATTTTGTTTTTTATTTAACGATGTCTTATTTTCTACTATAGATCAAGCAAAGCTTTCTAAAGTTATGAATTTCTGTAATTTTCATAAAAATATTTATAAAAAATAAACCTGCAAAAAATGGTAAATAGATCGGTAAAAAAAAACAAAAAAAAAACAATTTAAGAAATGTGACAGTGTTTCAATTCAACGATGCATGCGAATATTAGAAAAGAGAAAGTAAGCTTGCTATTTTTTAAAGAATAAAATTCTGAAAGAAGCTTTTATAAATGAGAGTTATAAATTTTTAAACACATTTTTTTAACTCTCAAGAGGTTTGAAAATGAGGGTGAATAAAAGAAAGATCTGAAGAAAAGCATAAAAATTGAATATTCGGTATGTCTAAAAAAATATTAGATTTTCTTTTCTATTTGAAGGTATCTT
This sequence comes from Maratus speculifer, assembly GCA_964019185.1. Classification (NCBI taxonomy): domain Eukaryota; kingdom Metazoa; phylum Arthropoda; class Arachnida; order Araneae; family Salticidae; genus Maratus; species Maratus speculifer. The sequence continues at coordinate 53,170,854 of OZ025296.1, forward strand.
ATTTTCTACTATAGATCGAACACAATTTTCTAAAATTACGAATTTCTATTTTTTTTCATAAATTTTTTTTAAAAATAAACCTGATGAAATTTTAATATATCGGTAAAAAAAAAAAAAAAAAAAAAAAATACAATTTAAGAAATGTGACAGTGGTTCAACTGAACGATGTATGCGAATATTAGAAAAGAAAAAGGAAACTTGCCTTTTTAAAAAAAAACTGGAATTGTGTAAAATTTTTAATGACGAATATTTTCTAACTCTCAAGAGGTTTGAAAATGCTGACGAATAATAAAAAAAGATTTAAAGAAAAGGATTTTTTGAAGCTCATCTTCTCAAACAAATAAATCTTTAAGACAATCATCTTTAACAATAAATTTTTGTTTTATACCTCCAGGGTTACATGCAAGTGAATGGATTTTTTTTAAAGGAAAGCATTAATATATTTCATTTCCGTATATTTTAATAGCTTATAATTTAATTTTTATATAAATATTTGATAAGCTATCCTGGGGTCATAACTCCACGTTAATGTTCCACCAATTTTAACGGCTTAGTTTTAGAAAAATCTTTTCAAAGAAATGTAGCAACTTATTGACTATGTATACTAAAAAGAATATTTTAGCCGATATGTATTCATAAAATTTAATAGCGTGATTACTTGACCGATGCTGTTTGATGTTATTACCCATCTATAAGGGTAATAGAACTATGCAAATAAAATTACAAAATAAGATGGAATAATTGTATATAAATAGTGCAACTAAATATATAAACTTTAATGTTCTAGAAATTGACAAATTTACTTAACATTAACTGCGATTTAAGTTTGCAGTAAAAATCAATTCATGTATTACATTTTTGACAGAAAAAAATTACCAGCACTTTTCGTAGATACAAATTTCTCTGTATCCTTTTTGGTTTTCAACAATGATAATAATGCATAAAATAAAAAACAAAACCTCTTCGTATGTAGCTCCAGCACTGAAAAGAATCAACCGGAGTTAAAACGCCCATGAATGGTGTTATTACTCCTGTACCTATACAGTTAGTTTTTTGTTTAAGCGTATAACTGTTTTGTATCTGAACTTGAAATATATGTTTATGTAACGTAGCGTGACATGTGACAAGGGGGGGGGGAGGGGTATGGTGAAGTGTGACATTTTGTGGGGAATTCAAAAATACTGAAAAAAATATGACATCATTTATGAACAGCCCCTTATAGATCCGTCTGGGTGGTACTCAGCCTTTCATTAATCAAAGTTCCCACACGCACAAAATCGCTAAAAATCACTCCTTTGCAGTAGAAACTTTTATTTAAAAAATTTTATATTTGTGTATAGTTTATAAAATATTAAACCTTTTTTGTTGTACGAAAATATCTTTAATTGCTATAAATCAAATAAATCTTTAAAAAATTACACATTTCTATTATTTTCATAAAAAAGGTCGCGAAATTACACCTGCTTAAATTTGAAAAATATTAGTAAAAAACATAATTTAAGGAATATGAATGTGTTTCATCAAAATGATATGTTCTTGATAATAGAAAAGAAAAAACAAACAAACATGCTATTTTTAAAAGACTGAAATTCTAAAAGCTATTTGCTATGAATAATAATTATGAATTTCTAATGACGTGCTGTGTTAAAAATAATAATCTCAAGCGCTTTGAAAGTGTTAAAGAAAAAAGACAGATTTAAAGAAAGGCTTTTCTAAAAAATAACTGTTTTTCTCAAACAAATAAATCATTAAAACAATCATCATACAGCATAAATTTTTGTTTGCATTCTCTGGGGATAAATGGTAGTGAAAATGTTTTTTAAAAAGTAAGGAATTAAAGCGAAGTGTTTTCTTCTTTTTATATACTTTAACAGATGTTTTATTAAAATTTTTGAGGATATTTTTTAATCTTCAAAGTATTTAAAGTACATTTTGCATATGCAATTACCGAAAACCATGCATTATTTATTTTTTTAGTTTCGATTTTCTTAAACTTTTTTCTTTATTTTAGCGAAAGGATATTGATTGTTTTTATTATAATTAATGTTCAGTAATGTGCCAATAAATATTAATTGGGAATATAACAATGAAATATTAATTTGACAAAATATTGGGTTTATATGGAAAATATTTGCCATAAAATTCCAATATTGAGAAAATATTGACTTTCAATTGGAAACACGGGTAATGATATAGGGCAATATTTCTTGCGGACATGCCTGCAATAGTAGCAAAACATCACACTCCAAAGTTGGGGGAAAATTCCATTGCAATACTATTGGTCATGGATATACAGGATAAAAAAAATTCATCCTCCCAATAGTGTAACAAATTATTATACCATCGTTGTGATCTTGGTGACACTCCAGAATCTTTTACTCAACACAATGTATCGGCGCATTTCATGGTATTCGGATACTGCGATTTTCTCTCCCCTAGTCCTTGCGATCACCTCTTAACTGGTGTAAATTTCAGAAACATCAGACATCTCATATATATTTTCATTCGAGAAAAAATCAAGCGTGAGATTTTTGTAATCAATTATGGAAGAACTAAAAAGTGATGTCAGACTTAAAATCCTTTTTTATTGGCTGACCAACGGAAATGGTCACTCCAAGACTATCGTGGGAACTAACACTGAAATCTGGCCTTGTCCGCTTAAAACAATTTCTTGTTTTTTTTTTTTTTTTTTTTTTTTTTTTTTTGCTTTGAGGATGGTTTTTTTCTTAGCTTACATTTTCAACAAGGTGGTACTCATTTCGGAGCCTTTAATTAAAGTTCCCATGCACACGAAATCGATAAAAATTACTGCTTTACAGGAAAAAAAAATATTTAAAAAATTTTATCTTTGTGTACAGTTTAGAAAAAATTAAACTTTTCTGTTGTATGAAAATATCTTCGTTTACTATACATCAAGTAAATCTTTAAAAAATTACAAATTTCTATAATTTTCATAAAAACAGTTTCGAAATTACACCTGCTTAAATTTGAAAAATATTAGTAAAAATGTATTTTAAGGAATACGAAAGTATTTCGTCAATATTATATGTTCTTGTTAAAAGAAAAGAAAAAAAAAATCAAACATGCTATTTTTAAAAGACTGCAATTCTAAAAGCTATTTGCTATGAATAATAATTATGAATTTCTAATGACGTGCTGTGTTAAAAATAATAATCTCAAGCGCTTTGAAAGTGTTAGAGAAAAAAGGCAGATCTAAAGAAAGGCTTTAAAAAAACTGTTTTTCTCAAACAAATAAATCATTAAAACAATAATCATACAGCATAAATTTTTGTTTGCATTCTCTGGGGATAAATGGTAGCGAAAATGTTTTTTTTTTTAAAGTAAGGAATTAAAGCGAAGTGTTTTTTTTTCTTTTTATATACTTTAACAGATTTATTATTAAAATTTTTGAGGATATTTTTTATTCTTCAAAGTATTTAAAGTACATTTTGCATATTCAATTACTGAAAACTATGCATTATTTATTTTTTTATTTTCAATTTTCTTAAACTTTTTCTTTATTTTAGCGAAAGGATATTGATTGTTTTTCTTATAATTAATGTTCAGTAATGCGCCAATAAACATTAATTGGGAATATAACAATGAAATATTAATTTGACAAAATATTGGGTTTATATGGAAAATATTTGCCCTAAAATTCCAATATTGTGAAAATATTGACTTTCAATTGGAAACACAGGTAATGATATAGGGCAACATTTCTTGCCGACATGCCTGCAATAGTAGCAAATCATACTCACTCCAAAGTTGGGGAAAAATTCCATTGCAATATTATTAGTCATGGATATACAGAATAAAAAAAAAATACATCCTCCCAATATTGTAACAAATTATTATACCTTCGTTGTGATCTCGATGACACTCCTGAATCTTTTACTCAACACAATGTATCGGCGCATTTCATGGTATTCGGATACAGCGATTTTCTCTCCCTAGTCCTTGCGATCACCTCTTAAGGGTGTATTCGAAAAAATGCTTTTCCATCTTCAACTGCTCGAAATTTTCCGATACAATTTCAGACACATTTTTAAAAATAGAAACATGAAATTTGCTGAGGGGATTTTTAAAGGGATGTATAAGGTGCAGTGTGATGTCTTTTTACGCTCAATTCATTAGAATGTGATTTATAAGCAATTAACTTCTCAGGAAGACCCTTTTTTTCGTTCCCAGATCTCCGACTTCGGAAGAATCGGTTCAAATTGCCGTTTTTGATTGCTTTTTTGGGAATATTTTTAGCACTTATCAAAGAATTGACCTCCACGGCACCTTGTGCACTTTCTAAATAAGAGAATCTGCGAGTTTGATGCGTTTGAGAGCAAAAGTGAATTCAAAAATAAATCGGAAAACAAGCAGTTTGAATCGAAATACACCCTTAACTGGTGTAAATTTCAGAAACATCAGACTTCTCATATTTTTTTTCATTCGAGAAAAAATCAAGGGTGAGATTTTGTAATCAATTATGGGAAAACTAAAAAGTGATGTCAGACTTAAAATCCTTTTTTATTGGCTGACCAACGGGAATGGTCACTCCAAGACTATTGTGGGAACTAACACTGAAATCTGGCCTTGTCCGCTTAAAACTTTTTTTTTTTTTTTTTTTTTTGGCTTTGAGGATGGCTTTCTTGTTAGCGTACATTGTACATTTCCAACGAGGTGGTAGTCATTTCGGAGCCTTTAATTAATCAAAGTTCCCATGCACACGAAATCGGTAAAAATTACTGCTTTACAGGAAAAAAAATATTTAAAAAACTTTATCTTTGTGTACAGTTTAGAAAATATTAAACTTTTTTGTTGCATGAAAATATCTTCGTTTACTATAAATCAAATAAATCTTTAAAATTTTACAAATTTCTATTATTTTCATAAAAAAAAGTCTCGAAATTACACCTGCTTAAATTTGAAAAATATTAGTAAAAAATGTATTTTAAGGAATACGAAAGTATTTCGCCAAAATGATATGTTCTTGATAAAAGAAAAGAAAAAAAATCCAACATGCTATTTTTAAAAGACTGCAATTCTAAAAGCTATTTGCTATGAATAATTATTATGAATTTCTAATGGCGTGCTGTGTTAAAAATAATAATCTCAAGCGCTTTGAAAGTGTTACAGAAAAAGACAGATCTAAAGAAAGGCTTTTTTAAAAAATAACTGTTTTTCTCAAACAAATAAATCATTAAAACAATAATCATACAGCATAAATTTTTGTTAGCATTCTCTGGAGATAAATGGTAGTGAAAATGTTTTTTTTTTTTTTTTTTTTTTAAATAAGGAATTAACGAGACGTGTTTTCTTCTTTTATATACTTTAACAGATTTATTATTAAAATTTTTGAGGAAATTTTTTAATGTTCAAAGTATTTAAAGTATATTTTGCATATGAAATTACTGAAAAATATGCATTATTTATTTATTTTTAGTTTCAATTTTCTTAAATTTTTTTTTTATTTTTTTCTGTAGCAAAAGGATATGGAATATTTTTGTTATAATTGATGCTCTGTAATGCGTGAATAAAATATTAATTGAAAATACTAGCAATGGAATATTAATATGACAAAATATTGGATTTATATTAGAAATATTTGCCATAAAATGCCAATATTGAGAAAATATTGATTTTTCTTTGGAAACACAGGTAATGATTTAGAGCAACATTTATCGTCTACATCCCTGCAATATTGGCAAAATATAAACACTCAATAAAATATTGCAATATACAGTGTCTCACAAAAGTGATGGGACCCTTGTGCTTTATAAAAAGAAACTGCAATAAAATAAATAAACAAACATGTGCAAAATTTTTTTGTGTGTGTTTCATATTTAAAGTTAGTAACAATTATTACATAACATACATTTTGTCAAAATATTAAAATATTAATTTAGAAAAAATACAATTGTTCAGAACGGAGCAAAAAATGGCTCACATAAGTGATGGGACACTTACTTTTCCATCAAATATTTATCCAAAAATTTTACTTTTTAAAAGGTTTTAATATTTTGTTGGATTTCCTTTTACTTTTAAAACATGAATTAATCTTTTTGGGATGGATTCGACTAATTTTTTTGTGATTTCTGGAGTGATTTTACCCCATTCTTCTTGAAGCACCGATTTTAGTTGTTTTGAAGAAATGGTGTGTTTGCGAATTCTTGAATCCAATTCTTGCCAAATATTCTCTATGGGATTTAAGTCTGGAGATTGTGGTGGTGTTTTTAATATTTCAGGACAGTTATATAGCAGCCAGAGTTTAACGTTCAGAGCAGTGTGCTTGGGGTCATTGTCCTGGAAGAATTTAAAATCGTTATGAAGGTTCAATTTTCGTGCTGAAGATTTCAAATTTTGCTTTAAAATATCAATATACTTGTACTGATCCATTATACTGTCAATAAAAACAAGATTACCAACTCCAGCGGATGACATACACCCCCATACCATAAATCCTCCTCCACCATGTTTTACTGTTGGTACCAAGTTCTGTTTGCGAAATTCTTCCCTGGGTTTTCTCCACACCAAGATTCTACCAACAGAACCAAATATATTAAATTTACTCTCATCAGCAAATATAACTTTATTCCAGTAATCAGAATTCTTATTTATGTTGGATTTTGCGAAAGCTAGTCTGAGTTTTCTATTCTTTTCACTTACGAAGAATTTTTTCCTGGCTACTCTACCGTGATATCCAGCAGATCGAATTACCCTTCTAATAGTCTCAGGATTAACAAATATTCCATATAATGCTTGTAAATCAGCAGCAACTTTCTTGGATTTTTTTTAATATTTCGAACGATAATTCGCTTTATTCCATTCGATAGCTTTGATGGTCGGCCAGGTCTTCTTTTATCCTGAATCATATGATTCTTTTTATATCGTTTAATGATATTTAAAACTGTTGAACGACTCAAGTTAACTGTTTCAGCAGTTTTTCTAATAGATTTTCCACTTTCAATATGCAAAGTAATAACTAATTTTCGAATTTCAGACGAAGTTTCTTTTCGTTTAGCATTCATGGCTACACAGAGCTAAAAAACACAAAAATTCCAAAACAAACTGGAGAGAAATACTGCAGACGATTTTATAAATTACTAGCTGACCCGCCCGGCGTTGCCCGGGTCCGTATTAACAATATTAAACGAACTTGAAATTTGTATGATTTTATCAATAACTGGAAGCATGCAGAAATGCATTGTCTGAAATACGTTGCAGCTGACTTTGTGAAAAATCGGTTTTAAAAACAACAACTAATATTAAGCTCTAAAAATACTTAAAATGAGCAATGAGAAACACGGGAGGGAACATGTATCCAACGATTGCGTTAGTTTCGTGTTAAAGTGTTGATATTTACCCGTAAAAATCACTGTTAAATCACGTAACTAATTATTTTTTTCACATAGAAATCCCAAGTGAAATATTTTGAATTTCAAACTAATTATATCATTCTTAAATCCGACTATACCTTGAATGAATCGATACGCGATGATAAAAGATTGGTATATAGTATTATAATTTCAGAGCCATTTAACAAAAGTGTATATTTTTAATCAAAGCATGCGTAATGTTGACTCTGTGGACAAATTCCTAACCGTAAACTTTTGTACCATAACCATAATCTGTCTGTAACCTAACTGCGACTTAACATTACCCTACCGTAACTTAAATATAACATAAATGTAACCTAGCCGTCACTTTGAAATATCAATATAGAAGCATCATTTAAGATTTTGCTTGAAAAGTTAGCATTCTTTCGTTAATGTCTTAAAATCGTCTGCACTCTGAAATCTAGATTTTAGACTAATATTTGTTATTTAAGTTTTCGCGCATGATTTTAAAAGAATGTTTTCATAAATATATTTTATATATTGATATAGAGTTATTAATATGTTGTTATATTAAAACCATATTTTCATCTACTTTATAAAGTATTAAAAAGTTCTGAAAAAAAAAGAAACCTTTTAGTAATACAATTTTTAGTTCAAATCAAATGTTTTCAATATTTTATTTTATTTTATTTTGACATTTAATTATTTCGAATTTATCAATTTCAATTATTTTAAAAGCAAACATTTTTTTAAAAATAAATAATATAATAGGAAAAAGACCATTTTAAAAAATTACTATTTCTTCATAAAATACGCTTCGGCTGTAATTCATTTCTTTCAATTCGTCTTATTAATACAAAATCACTTCCACATGCTTTTGTTTGGGACATTAAAATTTGAGCGATAAATGATTTAATATTGCAACCCTTTTTTCGGTTCACTTCACCACCACCTATCTTTTTCCTCCATGGTTTACAACCGCTGTGATAAAAAATCATCATTTAAACCGACAGTTTGCCAGTCTATGAATTTTAAAGGTCTATTCCCAGCTTTTTTAATTATTTATGCGAAAATTTTATGCAACCAACCAACCATAACTGAATGAAGAGAAAAAAAGAAGAAAAAAGGCGATTTTTTATGAGAGTGATCTTTGGAATTTAATTAATTACTCAGTTAATAAATAGAATTTCGAAATTCTGAAGCTCAGGTGCATCAGGAGAGATATTGGGCTACTCTCATAAAAATTTTGAGCTTCGTACGTCCCATAGATTTTGCTAGCCATCGCAGACACACACACACACACACGCAGACAGAGCGATTTGTTATTTTATTAGTATAGATTGCCAATTGCTTTTAAGTAAAAATAAAACCCCAAAAAATATTTTTATTGCTTATTTCAGACGATTTTTGTTGCATATATAATGGTGTCCCATCACTTATGTGAGCTATTTTTTGCTCCGTTCTAAACATTTGTATCTTTATTAAATTAATATTTTAATATTTTGACAAAATGTATGTTATGTAATAATCTTTACTAAATTTAAGTATGAAACACACCCACAAAAAAATGTGTACATGTTTTTTTAATTTATTTAATAATTTATTTATTAATAATTTTTTAATTTAATGATTAGTTTCCTTTTGTAAAGCACAAGTGTCCCATCATTTATGTGAGACGCTGTATATTCTGCACCAATAAAATATTAATTGAAAATACTAGCAATGAAATATTAATATGACATAATTTTGGGTTTATACTGGAAATATTTACTATAAAATGAAAATATCCAGCCTACATCTCTGGATTTATTAGCAAAATATATATACGCCGAAGTTGGGAAAAAAAATCTATTGCAATATTTTTGATTATGTTATAGAGAATAGAGTAAATATCATCCCAATATTCTAACAAATTATTAACTTAAGAATGCAGTATCTGTTACCGGATTGAAAAAAATCATTCTTTAACGACTTAACTGACTAATATTTTTGAAAAAACTTTCAAATAATGTCTTTTTTCATGTCTTTTACAGAATTTTTAATCTTTTATCTCCAGTTTTTCAAAACGCAAATTTTTGCCTAATTCAATATAAAAAAAAGGGCTCTGATTAAGTAATATAAAATTTACAATAAAAATTTACTGGTGAGAATAATAAATCATGATTGGAATGTGGATGCCCGTACATGGTAAGGGCAAATTATGGTTCACAAAAACACTTTATATATTTAAGTTGTTTGTACTTTAAAAAATATTTTTAATGTAACATTTTTGAATTTCCTCATGTTTTATAACGACAGAAAATTCACGTTTTGGAGTTTATAATACATTTCAAACAAATGTAATCATCTGAATACTGCATATGTTTATTCTACAACACTATAGAAATTTTATAGTGTTTCGGACTAAACTTGTGTAGATGAAAACACATGTCAGCCGTACCATCTATATATTTATATTACGCTAACGTATGCGGCACAATAATCACGATTATTTATTAATTGTTTAATGGCAACATCTAAATGAAACACATCTTATGGGTTACTGTGCAAAAGTCATTTGGTAAGATTTAGGCTGTGGTAAATTGATTTTATTTTTGCTTTCTTCCTTCGCTGCAATTATGAAGCTTACAAATATCATTATTTCGATTTTTTCCTGTTCTTTTTACTGAAAAAAATACATAAAATGAATTTTAAACTTTTCAGTTTCAAATTAAAGTTATGTATTATAAATGAAATGAGCGAAAGGATTATAGTATTATATTTTAAATAATTAATAAAATACGAAAAAATGCCATGGGTATTTGGAGATTTAGTATCTGCGCCGGGCTAGCATAAAAATACTGAGTTCTTGATTTTTCAGCCCAGATGTCATATATGCATCACATTGGCGCGTTATTTTTCTGACGTCAGTTTGGCGAAAACTTCGTTTTCAAATACCAGTTATACATACATATTTATTAACTAATTTCTATTCTTTTAAAAAGGAAATAATAATAAAAAAAGTTAGTTAATAATTATAGAATGAAAATATTTATATAATTTTAAAAAAGAAAATAAAAGTAAACTAACAGTTGATTAATAAATACATAACAATAGCCGGGTTACCATGTGAGGTACATATAATTGCCGTTTTGCTGCAATCGCGCCAATGTGGTGGGTATATGACATCTGTGTCTATTTCTCTAGCAGAATCTTCAAATTTGGCAAAAAATTGAGCAATTTAAATAAATTATGAATAAAAGCAATATGATTTAATGATTAGTGTACATTCAAGGGAGACCAAACTGGTCGCCAAGGGCGGCTAGTTTATTTGAATACGATACTTTGTTCATATACTTTATTTCCTTCTGAAATGGGTAGTTGTGGAAAGAGCTCTCCGGATTAAAAAAATAGAGAGAAAAAGTGCAGGGTACTTAAGTTTTCAGGATATTTAACTATGTTGGAAATATTCTATGATAACGCATTTTTAGGGGCATTTGTAATTATAAAAATACGAAGTACCTACAGTCGTCATTCAGCCAGTCTGTCTCTCCGTCCGTCCATCTGTTTGCATTTAACAGAGTAAAAACTATTCAATCGAATCTTTTGAAATTTAAAATATATACTTTTTGCATGATTTCGTCAAGTCATTTAAAATTTTATGAAAACCGGTAGTTTTCATGAAATCCTTGTATAGTTTAATTACAGGGACAATCAAAAGCATCACGTTACATTACGGTCAATGGGAAAATAGTTTTAAAGGAATTTTAATTATGTTATACTCCTTCAAACAAATGAAATCGATATGCATCTATGAAGCACATACTAAAATATACATTCTGCACAATCTGTGGTGCAAAAAATATTTGTTATTAGTTTACAGGGCCACACAAAAGTATTTCATTACACATTGAAATAGGGGATACATTGTTTGGAGCGCGTTTTAATAGTAATAAATTATTTCAAATTTTATGGAATTGATATACGTTTCTGAGGAATACTACAAGTTACTTTCTGTACAATAGAAACCCTAATAGTATTTACAAGGACACACAAAAGATTTCGGTCACTATACTGCATCCGATGTACTGTATACTATTACCTCAAGATCTGAATATTTTTAAAGCTTTGTTATAGTGTGAAAGCACCTAATTTGCTGCGTTTGACCTACAATTTCCAATTTGTTTGAGATGGATTCAAGATGGAATATTACATTTTGTCTTACCATTTTATTTATTAATATTTCATTATTTTCATTTTTTTCATCATCATTATCATTTGTCTAAAAATTGTATAAGTATTCCACATCATCATCCTTTTGAAGCGACAAAGCTCATTTCTGTGTGAATAAATACTTTAACAAACATGTTGAATTTTCTAAATTTTAAGGAAAAAAAATCTTATTTTATGCAATTCTGTTTATAAATAATCGTCGAAATTGTTATTCTGGGTTTTTTTTTATAAAATGGCGAAAGGAAAAAGATAAAAGAACATTCATCTATTTTAAATTTAAATACTTTTTGTCTTTTGCGAAGAATTAAAAGTACAATCGACATTTAAATGTCAAAATGGTTTAAGTGTATGTTTCCCCTTGACGTTCTAAATTGCTTCCTGCAGAAACTATTATAATGACTATAAAACGAACAAAAATTTTTAAAGCTAAAATAAAGCATTCAGAACAGAACAAGAATAGAGCTAAGAAGCCGTCATTAACTTTTAAAGAACTTTCGAAATGCTTTAGAATTATTTTCAGTTCATTACATTCTAATTTGAAGCATTTGGGATAAAGACATTTCATTTCATTAAATCTGCAACTACAGTCATGAATTAAAATTCTAATAAAATATGGAAGGAAATATATTAATAAAAAATAATGTATTTACATGTTTAGCAGTATTGTTAACTTTGTCCTTTCAGTGCTTAATCTAGGCGATTTTTATCGTTTCTAGTTTCACAAGAATGTACTAGACCTTAGTCCAGGGCGCGAAATTTCCACTAGCCAGCTCGCCATTGGCGAGTAAGTTTCGTCTTTTAAAATGTTGTGCTTCAAATCAAACTATGCACAGCGATACACGGAAATATTTCAAAATGAAGCGATGATATTTATTTTACATGAGAAGTAAAAATGTTCCGTCGCCTACTTTTTTCGTCTTTCCTACTGAGGAATGCAATTCCCCTGTCTGCATTCATCTACCCCCACCCCTACTTTAGTACCGCGCACGTGCCAATACCGAATCAGATCGCTCATAACTCTTGCACAAAACATTCAGATATATTAGCATTCTAGTTGATGGTTCTTCAGATCGATCATCTTTTCAGCATACAAATGTCTATGTTCGATAAGTGGATGCAAAGATAATCATATCAAAGAGGACACATTAGGATAAATAGAGCTGCCAAATTGTACTTCATCCAGTTATTTCAGAGCCATAACTGATTTTCTAGATAAGATTATAGGTCGAAATGAATATAGAAACAGGTGTTATATTGTAGGCTTGGGTACTGATGGTGCTCCAAATATGGTTGGATACAAATCAGGTTTAGTTATGAAAATGAAATCTATTTATCCTAAATTGATAAACATTTACTCCCTTGCACACCGTTTGCAGTTAGCTGTTTTGGATGCCTGTGGTGAAGTTGAATATCTTAAAACATTTGATTTAATTGTTAGAAGTATTTTTAAAATTTACCATGCCTCTGCTAAAAGATGCATATGTTAAAAGAAAGAGCAGAAATTCAAGGAGAATAAATTCTTAAACTGAGTGATATTCACACTATTAGATGGTTATTTAGCAAAGAAAGTGCAGTAAAAGCTCTCTTGCAATCTTGGAACACTGTTGTAAGCCATCTTGTACAAGTGGCCCATGGAAAACACAGTGACAGTTCTAAAGCTAAGGATTTACTGAAAAGTTTGAAGGATTATAAATGTCTTAAAGTTCTGTACTTCCGCTTGGATTTATACCGGAAATTGACTTCTTTAAGTGTGGCATTACAAAACAAGAAACTTCTCATTTCATCTTTGGAAATAAATATTGAACATTGCATCTCAGTTCTAACAGATTTCGAATCTAGTTTTGGACCAAGCGAACAGGTGTTTTCTGACCAAATATCCATTTAAAGGATAATCAAGGATGTGCAGCTGACAAATATAGAAAATGGAGAGGAAGATTTTCAGACTTTAAGAGGGATATTAATTAAACATATAAAGATATACATTACAGAAAGACTGCAATCTATGTTATCACATCTAGCATACACTGTAAAAAATGTGACTATTTTGCTGCATCGTCACTCCCCCGCTTTTATAGAATATCACTCTTTTGGCCAATGAGAATGCTCCATGATAGCCTGAAGTAATCGTTTTCTATAAAAGCGGTGGAGTGACGATGCAGCAAAATAGTCATATTTTTCACAGTGTATGATGTCTGCATATGTTTGACACCATCTGCATATGTTTGACACCATTGGCCTTCCAAAGAAAAAAATCTTGAATTGATAGAAGAAATAAAGAAGATGTTTATGTAGTTGAATCCAAATCTCTTTAATAAAAGAGTAGATATTGTATTGCAGAGAGGGCAGAATTTAAATTTATATTCCCATCATGGATACTGAAAGAGACGCTGGAACAAGTTTACACTGACAAATGTTCAGCAAGATTCCCCAATTCGCTCTAGATCTTAATAATTTGTGCTGTTTTACCAGTAAGCACAGCTTCATGTAAGAGAGGGTTCAGCTGTCCCAACAGACTCAAGACAGCATACAGGAACTCTCTGAAGACTGAGACAATGAATGATTTGCTCAGAATTTCTCTGAATGAACCCAGCCTGTCAGAGTTTGACCCTACGGCTGCAATTGATAAGTGGTATTTCAGTGCATAAAGACAGTGCTACACAAACCTGAAGTGCTAACAGTACAGGAACTTATCATTGGTATGTATTTCTGTAATTACTGAAACCTTATGGCAAACTTATTTCGAGTTAATGTTATATTTTTTATTTTGCAGTAAATATGTTTCGTTTTATCAATTTCTGCATTTTTTTCGGTCAGCAGAAAGTTTTTCATGCTACATCTGTTAATACTTTAAAAATATCCCATATTTTTCATAAATATAAAATATTTTGGATTTAACAGACAGCTCCTTTTAAAAATCGTAAATTTAAATTAAATTTGTCATAACTATTTCAGTACGTTCTGTAACTATTTTCAGTACGTACCCATGGTTCATACGGCGTGCTTAAACTAGATTTATTTTTCAAAAATAAATAAATAAATAAATAAATAAAAAATAAAAAAAAAATAAAAAAATAAAAAAAATAAATAAAAAAAATGCTGGTTTTTTACTTGGAAAATAACGGTGCCCGTACGAACCCTGCACCTATTATTTTAATCCATACATATGGAGCAAAATAAGTTTTAGTAGAAAAGTCATGAGATATTAAATTTTATTTCGGGTCTATACAGAATAGAAGGGTTTGATAAAGTAAAAAGACAACATTCATATGAAAAACAGCAGACGAAATCCTTGAAACCACCGAACAGAATACATATATAAAAGTCTGTTAATTTTGAAAAAAAAATTATTTTTTATAACTACTAAGAAAAAACTAATTTAGTACCCATTGAACAAATATTCTTTCATTTTTACAGAAATTAATTTGGAAGCGATAAATCTTTTTTCTGCTATAATCGAATTGTGAATTTTATTGTTTTAGAGGTAAAATGCAATGCATTTATGCAATTTTGTTTTTATATAATCAATGACTTTGTTATTCTGTTTTTTAAAAAATTCAGGGGGTGGGAAGTCACATCATATTTTGATTGTTTTGTTCCTGTAGTGGCTATTAAAAAATAACAAATAAAATGCCTTTTGTGCAAACTTTTAGGAATGCTTTCATAGAATACGAAATCAAATCATATCAGTCCTTTCAAAAATTGCCCAGTACTCTAAAAGATGTTGTGAATTGTAGGTGAGCTGTGATTACTCATTTCCTTTTTAACAAAATAAATCTTTATTAAACATATAAAAACTCACTTGTATAAATAACAGAACATATTGTAGATAAAACATATTAAATATTATATTAGATGACCGATCCACGGCCTTTAACAACACGACGCTTCATCGACGAAGTTTTACAGCAAGTGATTGAAAAGCTCCACTGAGTTCTCCAGCCAATCTGCATTCTCGCTAAAAGCATGCCACACAAGACCGGAGGACGCCAAACCGGAGTATGCCTATGTCCCATTCCACTCGATATCCGCTAAAACTCAAATGTTCTTGTCCCGTTCCATTCACTCACCGCTATAACCTTGAACTGAATTATGAATCAGTTTCCATTTTTGAGATCAGGTGAATTAATGTCGCTACAAAGATACTAAATTTACTAAATGACCAGATAAGCTCAAGTGAACCTACAGCCTATTGATAATTTAAGAAATAAATTTCATTTAAAATAATTCATTTGTAATTAAAAGCTAAATTTCATCTAAAATATTTCATTTGTAATTAAAAACTAAATTTCATCTAAAATAATCCATTTGTAATTAAAAATATTTCTTTAAAAAGGGACAACGAATTACATTTAAAAAAAAATGTTTCTAATCTGCCCATTCTAATTTGGAGACCCTAAAATGCAAGTCCAGAACCCTCGGTAGCTCATGAATTAATTAGGCCATATGTATGTAACTGCTAAAAACGTTCTTTAAGCTGGCAGTAGATACAATTAAATACAGCTTATCATTTTTCATTCTTGTCTTTGTTTTTTAAAATGTTTGTTTTCTGAATATCGGTCACTCGCAAGAAAAGCGACACATCTGGACAAAAGCAAATTTTAACGGAGAGGCTAAAGAAAATTTACATGATTTTTCTGAGACAATATTCTGCAACCGTTAATATTTTATGCCGTAGAAATGAACGTCCCAGAACAGAAGACTGGGAAGCGGTTAAAAGAACCATTCGATACCTTAGAACTATAATTGCTATTAAATTAACATACACTAATTTCAAAAAGCCTGTCTTGAGGACATATGCGGATTCTGATTAGGAAAATGATCCAGAGGACAGAAAGTCTATCTCTGGAAACTTATTTATATTGGGAAATAAAGCAATCCTCTGGACTTCGAAAAACCAGACCTGCATCGCGATGTCAACAGAGGAATTTGAATCTATTGGTGCCGCTGGTAAAGCCCAAGATATCGTGTGGCTGCTTGAACTTCAAAAGGATCTCAATCTTACGCAGCAACAACTAATCATCGTACTAGAGGACAACCAGTCATGTATTAAGCTTGCAGAAAGCGACACGTATCACATGAAGACCAAGCTCATTTCTTTGAGATGCCATCTCATTAAAAATCTTATGGGGGAAAGGATAACTCTAAATTATACAGAAATTGCAGCAATGGCAGCGGACCTCTTTACCAAACCCCTTCCCAAGACTCATTTTGAAATGCACAGGAAAACAATAACGAACTACTGAAAATTTCGTTTCGGGGATTCAGGGGGGGGGGGTTGTGTATGAGAATCCTTCCATGATAAAAAACATTCATTTATATTTTTGAAAAGGAACTCTAAATAACCAAGAACTGAATAGCCTTCTATTAAAAGTGATAACCTTTCTCTATCTCCTAACGCAGATCAGTAGCTGTAAAGCTGTTGTATCTGCATATTTACTTGCAGACGGACTCGCCTCTCCTTTTTTTTTCGTTTCATGCTATGCGGTTTTTATTCTGAACAAAACTTTGCTTCTTCAGTATGCTCTGTGTCTTTGTATCGACACTGTTCGATTTTTCCGTAAGGGTGTTTTGTCGCTCCCTACGAATTTTGTAATAATTATAATATTAATCAAGAAATCCATTAAAGTTTTTTCCAGTTTGGAAGCAGCATGTGCTCCATAGAAGAAAAATAGCACCAACAACCACATCATATATAATACAAATTAATATAATTTCCTTTTCTTTTAATCACACTATAACGAAACAAATTGTGAAATCTGCCGGCCGTTTTCCATCAATTTTGACCTAAAAAGAAGATTGGGGCGGTGCAATCCTGGAGCTAAGGCAAGAAGAACTTAACTTACCTTATTTTTGATTTATGATTATTAATTTTATTGAATTGAATTTTATAAGAGGTCCCTCCAATTATATAGAACATATATATTTTTCATTCATTACACTAGCCCTTTACTTGTGTTGCAGCCATCACTAGTTATAGATCTCACTGAATCATACCTGAAAATAAAAACATTATTTTCAGTGTAAATAAAACTTTGTGAGTTACTGTTATATGCATACTAAACTGAACTTCGCTATTTTGTTTAATTTAGTTTTTATGAACGATCAAAGTTGTAAAGATAAATTTGGGACACCTTGTATATTATATCTGGGTTTTAGAATCTGTTACATATTTTTAATTTCGTTGTAAAAATTTTTAACATAGTGTTGTCGGTTTTACTATGTTCCGCCTTAATTGTTTTTAATTTTTAAAAAAAAATTTTAATTTCAGAAAGTCTTCAGAGAAATTGAAACAAAACATACATGCAACCTTAAATTAAATAGTAAGTATTTTGACGATAACCTGCAACATCCACATGAAAAACAACAGATGAATATCTTATAAACATCTATCATGTGCGGATGAAAAAGACGATTTGATTTGAAAGTACAGTCGACTCTCGTTTATTCGAAATTGGATAATTCGAATCTTCGCTTAATTCGAACTAAACATGAAGTCCCAAAATTTTCAATATCAGAATAACGTTAAAAATTTTCATTAATTCGAACTCATTTTCTCTTGACTTCGTTTAATTCGAACTAACGAGAATTCCGATTTTTCATTTTCTTTTCTTTCTCACGATTTTCAGATCATTTGAATAACTTTCTTTCTTTGATTTTTGTGAAAATTGTTCCGAACGAGTATACATATAACCCAATGCATTTGATATCTACTTTCTTAGTGCCCCGTCTCTCCATCAGTGACGCTTTAAATTTTTCTTCCATTATGCTTGTTTATAATCTTTTAATTAGTTTATGTATTTATACATTCTAATTTAATATTAAGTCATATTCTAATAATAAAAGACGAAATAAATAAAAAAAACCCACTATAACATTAATTTCTTTTATTATAGAACCATATTAAGCATATTTTCATTTCATATTTTCTATAATTCGAACTTCGGATAATTCGACCATTTCTTGTGGTCCCGACAAGTTCGAATTAACGAGAGCCGACTGTATTTAATTTTTTTTTATAATTATAAAGATAAATCAAATTCAGCAACCAATGAACAAATATTCTTGTATTTCTTACCACAAAGATTGATTTCATTTAATGAGACAAATCTTTATTTGTTGTTTTAATCAAAATTTAGTACAAAAAATATCAATTGTAAGTTAGTTTAGAAAAATTATCTATTATTACAATTGTTATTATCATGATCATCATTGTCATCATAAGATGAAAATTATATTTAATCTATTCATCCTTTGGAAACGAAGAAGCTTGTTTCTGTAATAATCGAATCTTTAATGGTGAGTTTTATTTAGTTTAAAGAAAAAATGCTCGTTTATGCAATTATGATTTCAAATAATCACTGACATTGTTATTCTGTTTCTTAGATAATGAAGGGGATGCAAGATGTAACAGAATCATTTTTATCGATTTAAAATTCAAATAAATTTTGTCTTTTTTCAGATAATTAAAAAGACATTTGATATTTAAAATGTCAAAATTGTTTACAGATTTATTTCTCCCCAACAGTTTAAATTTTTAGCAGCAGAAACTATTATAACGGTTATTAAAATGAACAAGAGTTTTTAGGTTGAAGAATTCTTAACAGAATGAATAGAGCTAAAAAGCTGTCATTATCTTCTAAAGATCTTTTGAAATGCTTTAGTATTATTTTCAGTTCATTACATTCTAATTTCAAGCATTTCGGTTAAAAACATTTTATTTTCTTAAATCGTCCGATGGCAATCATAAATTGCAATTTTAATGAAGTATGCAATTAAATATATTAAATTAACTAAAAGTTGTGAATTAGCAGTGTTTAGCAATGTTGTCAGTTTAGCCTCTTTGGAGCTTAATCTACTACATTTTATTTTTTTAGCTTATTTATATATATATATATATATATATATATATATAATACAAATTTAATTTTTTTTCGCCAAAATTAACTTTATATTAATTCCTGTTATTTGGCCTAATCTATTAATCTTTATAGAAGCGATATAATTTCTTAATTTGCCTTAAAAAACGTTTATTCCAATATGCGTAAAATTAAAAAATGGCTCTAAATTAAGAATATTCTTAATTAAACTTTATTTCTTAAAATTTCCAGTAAAACTCATTTTTTCCCTGTTTTTATCAATCTTTTTTTAAAGAAAGTCTTATTAATTTTAATCCAAAACCGTACTACTAAAAAATATCACTCTTTTCATTTTATTTTTTTCATCGCGTTTGATATTTACTCGTATCAATAAATTCATTTCTTCTCTTTTTTGTGTGAAATTATCGTCGTGTGGAATATATTCGAATTTTGATTACTTTCAATTACAAATTAGTTAAATAATAATCTTTTAAAATAAAATTATCGTTTGCAGAGGATTTGAGACAGCCATTTTTAATCTCGGCGCTGGACACTAAATTCTGTTTACATAAAAGTATCATGGTTAAAGATTATGGAAAGTTCTAGAAACTTTTTTGTTCTTAAGTGAGGCGATCCAGAGATGGATGGATTTTTTATTCGAAGATTCCGGTTTAAGCTACTTGCGGAAGTTATGTTTCGAAAGGGGAGAGCATTTTCCTTCTGCATATGATTGCATTTAAATAAATCTTTTAGAGCTGTCAAATGTTTAATTTCATGAACACTCTACATTTATTTATTTACTTAATTTTTATCGCGCCATGACTCCTGTGATATAAAATGTTGAAACTTGCATATAACATTGCTGGCACCCTATCTCAAAATGTCACACATATATAGAACCATTATAAAACACTACTATTCAACATCTACAATGAATAGAGATAACTCATTATAAAACAAATTGAAAGAAGACAAGAGGAGATAGCAATATAGGAACAAATGCCAATATTATTGGAAATAGTGGTACTTGATTCGTTCTCAAGGGTAATACCAAGTAGACACTAGAATTACGATTTATTTCTGATTAGAAATCTGGAATTATTCTAAAAATTATTTTTAAATTAACCGATAAACCGTAATCACAAAGTTTAAGTCAGTTAAAAAAGACAAGACATATATTAGACCAATAAAAATAGAATTAGCAAAGAGAAAAACTTACATTGTACAAATGCCAACATGTGGGAAAAACTAAATGTGCAAGCTCATATATACATATATATATATATGAGTATTGAATTAACAAATGTATCTGAATAATTGTGAAGTTATATTCATTGAATCTATTGATATTATTTAATAATTAATAGAAGTGATGAATTGATTAACTTGTATCTAACTTTTAGCAATTTGGAAAATATCCAAAATACTATTTCTAAGTGCATAAAATGCATACATTAACTAACTATTATTTACTAGTTTTATCTTATAATACCATAGTATGTAAGTTTAGGTTAGGTTAGCAAAGTCACACTGAATAAAATTAATTTCAATTTTTATTTTTTTTTCCTTCATTCATTTTAAATATCTAAACATTATGATAATGTTTATGAATTCATTATCATTATATTAAATACTTATTAAGTAATTAAGATAGGATATTAAAATGATTTGATTATTGATATTATATAATTTTATATTTAATTATAGAATCATTATAGTGAAACATCCCATTTTAGATTTTAAATTTTTATAAAATTTATAAATCAATTACTTATTGCGAAGATGAAAACACGCACTTTATTTGTAGCTCTTTAGTACTTGGAGTCTCAAGTATCTACTATGGTTCTGCAAATTCCAAATGCTTCTTTTAATTCATTTTTTTTTTTTTTGTTATATATATATATATATATCAGTCATACCATAACTGCAAATGTACCCTAAACGGTTTAATTAATTTCATTTTTGGATGAATAAATATGAAAGTTAAACTATTTTAGTTTTGGGAAACGCTCTCTTTTTTGTTATATAATTATATGCTAAAAAGTGTTATATAAACACTTGTATAAGAAACAATAAAAAATATTTATATACTGACGGTCTTCGTGTTTCAGCTTTACCGAAGTCATATTCGAGAGAAATAAGATGTTTGTGTTTTTTAATTTTTATGCAATTTTTTATTGCTGAAACCAAAAATTAACTTAAATTTAACCTTCATTTCAGGCTTTTTCGCAAATCATAAACTATCATAGTTAAAAAAAATAATAAAATAAAAAAAATACTATAAAATAGAGGAGATGGCTGTGTTTTTTAACTTTTGATATTTAATTTTGGTGTATTTTGTAGCACTGATTTTGAAAATTATCTTCATTTTTAGTTTACCACGTCAAAATGTTTATGTAAATCGTAGATGTCAAAGTTAAAATGTAGCAAAAATTTAATTTTTTTATTAAATTTAATTTTGTTTAATTCAACAGTTTATTCAATTTTTTGGCTTATACTTAGACTCTTACAGCTAAGCAGTTGAGGGGTCAGAAGTGGGGAGGGGAGGAGGTTAAATTTTAATTTTGAGATTTTTAACTTTCAAATTTAAATTTTGAGCAATTTTAAATTTTAAAAACCTGACGCGATGGTTAAAACTGGATGTCATTTTCAGTTTCAGCGTATAAAATGCATTATCAAATGTTAAAAACACATTTAATTTATAATATTAAATTTTCGCTATTTTTTTCTTTTTTAACTTTAAAATTTATGATTTGCAAAAAATCTTTACTTTGTGGTAAAACATGGAGGTCAATTTTGGATTCAGCGGTACAGATTATATAACATTCAATTATCAAAAGCTGAAAAACACGCCGTAACCCAAATTTTGTGGGCTAATGTTATCTAATAACATTTTTAAATATGTATGTATCATTTTGTAGGCAGTTTATGTACATCATCTTATTTAACAGAAATTCTGTCTTTCGAGTTTCGTTCATCTGACGAAACCCTATTCGTCTCTGTCCTCTGTATGTCTGTCACAGAGTCCGTACACAAAAATTATACAAGTCAGAGCGTTCAAATTTTGTGTACTTACCGCTTACCTCTTGTCACACAACAAATCATAAAAGTATAAAAAAGACTATTATTTTAATTAAAATATTTATTTTAATATCATCAGTTCATTTTTTGTTGTTTTCTCTTCTAATTGTTGCCAAAGTTTAAATAGATATAAAAATTATTATGTATCTAATATAAATTAATGGAATAAATAAATCACGTGAATACGTGCATTTATTTTTATTTTGATAATTAATTCCAGAATTGTATTTTTTGCCACGGCAAAACACGTGATACATAAAAAAAAGCTTTTTTTTTTTTTTTTACTAGGATTTGATAACTGATATTGATTTTACAAGTTTGGGGCTTCCACATGCGGATGTTATTTCATGTGCTGATTTTTAAAATCTAAATAAAAAAAAAAAAAAAAAAAAAAAAAAAAAAAGAGCGACTACAACTTAGGAAAACTAAATGATAGCTTTACATTTTGACATAGTTTATAACATACAGGGTGGTCATAAAAAAACTTTGCCGATATACGGAGTTCTAGCGGCCAGTCCGCTCAACCGATCGAAATGAAATTTCAGATATAGCTATTCAGAGGTATGAGCTCGAGATTCTGTGAACAACAACAAAATGGCGCTCACGGTTACGGTTATAATTACAAAAACTCGAAAATTTCCAATGGCAACACCCATTTTTTTCATCGCAAAATGCTCAGCGCATGCGAAAACCTTAAAGAGCGTTGGAACCGTACGTGTATCGCAAGAAACGGACATGTTATGCACGCACAAAAAACCATTCTGGGAATCCTTCCCCCTATAGAAAAAAATCGATTGGGGCGCAAGAAGGAAATTTTCATATGACACAGACTCGGTACACTAATCTCTGATTACAATACAGATCGGAGAAACTAAAACTTTTATTTTGGTTACACATTTTCCACATGGGTGCCGTAATTGGCTGTGATGATGACGGCACCCATGTGAAAAATGTGTAATCAAAATAAATTTTTTAGTTTCTCCGATCTGTATTGTAATCAGAGATTAGTGTACTGACTCTATGTCATACGCAAATTTCCTCCTTACGCCCCAATCGAGTTTTTTCTATGTCGGGAAGGATTCTCAGAATGGTTTTTTGTGCGTGCATAACATGTAGGGGGAACTGGGGTACATTGATACATGGGGCACATTGATACACCCCCTCTACCGCTCACAGGGTCATTACAGGAAGTTTCACAACAGCTCCAAAAGATGATGCTAGTGTATTCAACTACACACAGAAAATCTTGGAATGATTCAGTAGTTTGATGAAATGGGACGGGTGATTTATTGTTTTTGTTGTTCAAAAGTAAATATGAGTTGTACAATTGAAATGCTATTATACAACTGTTCCAGTATTTTCAACCAAAATGAATACTCTCCCTAGTAAGTACAGCTACTCTTTATCAGTTCTTCATTATTTATTGTTAGATATATTGTGAAATGTTGGATTTGAGACTCATTTTATTCAAAATCGCTGTATGGGGCACATTGATACAGTCTATGACGGGGCACATTGATACAGCCTAAATCCTTTAATAGTTCATATTTTCATTATCTTTTATTATTTTTTTTTACCATACACTCCTTAATCCAACCTTTTTTTTCACGAAAAATTTCTAATATTAGTTTTTATTGAAGTGAAATAGCTCTAATTCCTTTATATTAGAACATTTTATAGTATTTTTGAAAACAGAAGATGTAGGAACTTACCCAGCATCTAGTGCTAGTAGAACTAATAAAAGAAAAGGACGCCATTCTGGCAAATCTCGAATTTATATCCATTCTCCAGAGAAAAAAGTATTTTCGACATGCGAAATGTTAAGTAAGAGAAACAAACTGCAGAACAGAAAATGATACTTATATTATAAACAGAATTTTTAATATAATTATCCTTTTTTTTCTGTTTATGAACCGATTTATAAACAGAAAAACTGGTAATTTTTTCATCTTTCATAAGAAAGAAGATAATGCTGGGGTTGAAGTGCTAGATATGACAAAGTTACCACAGCCAACAATCAGACAAGAAACAGCCAGAACATCAGGTCATAATATATTTAATTTTGATTGCTTTAATATTGCTTAAAAATAAATTGTGGGTGATTTGAATTTTTATAAATAAATATAAAATGGTTTTCTAATTCATTTTCTATGAAAAATATGCATTGGTATTATTTTGTCGTCATTTTTCTCAAACGTATCAATCTGCCCCGGGGATGGGGCACATTGATACAAATGACTTTTTTTGATTTTTTTAAAATTACATGCAAAAATACTATATAAAACAATGATTGTACATTTTTATAACATACTACACAAGTTTTGCTGTCACCTCATGGAATAAAAACTTGAATTTTCTACTTTCTTGACACCAAAAAAAAATCTTAGAAAAAAACTGTATCAATGTACCCCAGTTCCCCCTACGTTTCTTGCGATACACGTATGGTTCCAACGCTCTTTAGGGTTTTCGCATGCGCTGAGCATTTTGCGATGAAAAAAAATGGGTGTTGCCATTGGAAATTTTCAAGTTTCTGTAACTATAACCGTAACCGTGAGCGCCATTTTGTTGCCGTTCACAGAATCTCGAGCTCATACCTCTGAATAGCTATATCTGAAATTTCATTTCGATCGGTTCAGCGGAAGGGCCGTAAGAGCTCCGTATATCAGCAAAGTTTTTTTATGACCACCCTGTATAATACAAATTTTATAAATTTAAGATAAATAGAATTTTTGTTGGTGAAAGGACAATGTTGTCTTTTTTCTTTAGATAAGCGCGTTTATTGCAATTTGAATGCGTTTTTTATACTGAGCCATAATATAAATATTATTTCTTAACATTAAATATTTGTAAAACTGAAAAATTCAGGGGAAGGAGCGGGTCGTCCGAAGAGGATATATATATTTTTTTTAGTTAGGGAAAACTAAAAAATCAATCGCTTTAAACTTTGACACATAGTTTGTAACTCATAATAAAAATAAGTTTTTTTTTTTTTTCTTAAAGAGATATTAAACGAAACCCTCTGTGGGATCTGTGATCACCCTTACCCACTTGCTTTATCTTTCTATGTATATTACAAATTGTATTTTTTGCAATGTTTTTTATTGAGCAAGAGCCCGTGACTGGCAGACCTTCGTTATTTTATAAAAGCTGAAACTTTCTCAGCGCAGTCTTCCAACAAAGATAGGAACGATGGGTAATTATGAAATTTGGATCATGGTGGCTTTGGCAGTGACCAGGGAGCAAAGGTGTAAAAAATAGCAACTTACTTTCGTCATTTTATAAAGCGTAATTTTTTTATATTTCCTTTGGAATGATGTTAGAAATCACGTCCTCCATTGGCAGACACTTCCTGTGGTTCCAACCCCCGGCCGACAACCACTAAACTTCAATAATAGGAAATTCTACTTTCGTCATTTTATAAAAGCTGAATTTTATATATGTTACTTGGGTAACTACCAGAAGATATTTCCTCAGTTGGCAGACAGTTTTGGTGGTTCCAACCCCCGGCCGACAGACATATACAGCGGCTTCTCAAGTCTGCGCGAAACAGACATTTTCCCCGTTTTTCCTTGGGTCGGAAATTGGCGACAGTTATTTGAGGCTGCTTTATTGAAGAGAAAACGAAGGAGGAAAATCCCATACATTTCACTATTTTAAAAAATATATGTGCAGATATTTTTAGTTAAAACTACGTACATCTAATGCATTTTGCTTTTTATAGTATTTTCCATGTTAATTTTGACACCGTAAAACATGATTTGCATCTTAGTTTCAATAAAAACTAATTTTTAAAATTTTCAAAAAAAAAAAAAAAAAAAAAAAAAAAGATTAGATTAAAATTGTTTTACGCGCAAACGGATATTTTCTCACAGTACTTATTTTTTCATTTGCTTAGCATATAAAGGGGGAGGAAGTAGCTTTCATATTCGTTGTTTTTGTTAAATATAGCTTTTTTTGCGACTCGATTAGATGAGTTAATAAAAATTCTTTAATGCTTGATTATTATCTCATTGAAAATTTTACTGAAATTTTAAGAAGATCAAATGCTACGAAACCTATAAAAAGAAATTTCGTAAATACTGAATTTGAATGAGAATTGTGCCACATTAGTAATCTATAGCCAAATCGGCAATATTTATGATTTCTTAATTTTTGTCTTCAAATTTGGCGATATTTTTAAATATTTGGCGATAAGTGTTTCCAAGCTTGGAGAGAATTCGAAGCTAACGTTCATTAATACTCATAAAGAAATAACTAATTTTTAGTAATCTGGAAAATAGTTGTTATCCTCGGTAGAGAATTGGGAAATCCGAAGTGCATCTCAATGTTTTTATTGGTTGAATTCCGCATTTTATTCATTTTCTGATTGGTCCATGTTTAATGTCCAAAAATGGTTTAATTCTGTTGCCACAATGACAAAAAAGTAATAAAAACTTTAAATAATAATAATAATTTTAAAACAAATTGTCATAAAAATTTCAAACAAATTTCATTCAAAAGTGCATTTTTTTTCTCTGTGCAACGGTATAAAAATTTAAAATGTGCAATGTTTAGAAGTTTAAAAATTTGCAGTTCAAAAAATTGTAAAACTGAAATTTCATTTAAAATTTTTATAAGATGGGTCCAGGAATATTAATGTTTAATCCATGTCATACGCAATAAGAGGCAGTCAGCCTGATTAACTCCATCAAATAAAAATGCACATTTTAAACAGTTAAAGTTATATAACAATAAACTACTGTTTTTTTTTTTTATTATTTATTTATGGTCTAGGAATATTAATGTTTAATGCATGGCGTACATAATATGTGACTCCTTATGTTCATCCTAAAAATGATGTTTATTATTATTATTAAGTGTAGAATTCCTTTTTAAGTCTTTCAAAGTTTAGTCTTTGAAAATATCATTTTCCAAATAGTCGTTCTAATTTGTTAAATTACATTTTTTTTTTATCTTTCATTGTGGTCTTTTTTCAAAATGTCAACAACCGTAGAATTACATGCAACAACCTCAAATAACTGTGGCCATTTTCCGACCCAAGGGAAAACGGGGAAAATGTCTGTTCCGCGCAGACTCTAGTGTATTGAGAAGCCGCTGTATATGTCTGTCGGCCGGGGGTTGGAACCACCAAAACTGTCTGCCAACTGAGGAAATATCTTCTGGTAGTTACCCAAGTAACATATATAAAATTCAGCTTTTATAAAATAACGAAAGTAGAATTTCCTATTATTGAAGTTTAGTGGTTGTCGGCCGGGGGTTGGAGCCACAGGAAGTGTCTGCCAACGGAGGACGTGATTTCTAACATCATTCCAAAGGAAATATAAAAAAATTACGCTTTATAAAATGACGAAAGTAAGTTGGTATTTTTTGCACCTTTGCTCCCTGGTCACTGCCAAAGCCACTATGATCCAAATTTCATAATTACCCATCGTTCCTATCTTTGTTGGAAGACTGCGCTGAGAAAGTTTCAGCTTTTATAAAATAACGAAGGTCTGCCAGTCACGGGCCCTTAGACTATTAATCTCAATCATTTTTAGCACTTTCCAACAAAGTTGAAAAGTGCTTATGCATTCGGTTTGTTTGTCCGTCTGTCCGTCTGGCCGTCTGTCCGCGCTCTAACTCCCGTAAATATACTCGGATTGCTATGAAATTTTTATACGTTATTGATGTTTACCCTAGCACGAACCCTATTGAAAATGAAGTATCTACCATGATTAGTTTATCTACAGGGCGAATCAAAAGTTTCCCATTACATTACGGCTTATGGGGAAAAATCGTTAATATACTCGGATTGCCATGAAATTTTAGGACGTTATTGAGGTTTACCCTAGCACGAACCCTATTGAAAATGAAGTATCTACCATGATTAGTTTATCTACAGAGAGAATCAAAAGTTTCCCATTACATTACGGCCTATGGGGAAAAATCGTTAATATGCTCCGATTGCCATGAAATTTTAGGACGTTATTGACGTTTACCCTAGCACAAGTCCTATCGAAAATGAAGTTTCTACCATGATTAGTTTATCTACAGGGCGAATCAAAAGTTTCCCATTACATATTTTAACTATATTAAGCTTTTTCATGTATAATAAAATTGATATATGTCTCTGAAGCTTAATATAAATTATACGCTACTGTCTTGCATAATATGAAGTACATAGCATTTACAGGGCCACACAAAAGATTTCAAATAGTATATTTTTTCCGAAGTACCGTATATGTGTCCGATGATGGCTGATGGAGGGATGAAATGCATTTTAATTATGATATGCGCGTTTATATTTTGCTAAATATATGCACATTATATGGTGTGTATAAATGTTATAGTTGATATACAGGGCTACCCATAAAGAGCTCACCAACGTTACTGAATATGAGCATAACTTATTTAAACGTGGTTCTTAAATAAGCTATGCATTTTTACGCTGAGCTTCATTCAATTTACTGAGAAATGTTTGCAGAATATAAATAAAAGGATATACAGGGCCACGCAAAGAATTCGGTACATGGACGCGTATGCATGATGATTTATGAGAATGTGATTTTAGTTGTTTTAAAAGTGTTTTAGTTTACAATAAATTTTAGTCTAATGCTGACGTGTAATAAACGTATAATGTAAACTACAGGGCTGAACAAAAGTATTCAAGTATGTTTCCATCTAATAGTATGAATTGCTGAAAAAGAAATCTCAAGCTACTGGGTATTTTCTTGCTAAGCTAAATTTTCCCATTATATGAACTGACATATGAAATACAAGGCTGTTCTAATGTACTGGAATACATATTTGGGTATATTTGGCTATACACTATTATTTCCCTAAATAACAAAGTTTTGTTAAAGATTTCATTAAGTGTTGGAAAGTGCTTCATAATCTATGCTTAACGCATGATTTTTCATACTTGTTTATTAATATAGCTGATGAAATATACTCCGGCTAAATTTGTGAATGAACTCTAAATTACAGCAAAAAGTATGCTCCAACTTTAAACAACTATTACTCGGTCAGTTTTAATCACAAAATAAGGGGGTGTTTTTGTCTTACTTGTCAGTGTAACAGGAAAATTTTGCTAAATATAACATATAGGATCGGGAGATCGTATAAAAATTTAAATTTCGTTATTTTTTAAGAAATATTTTCACTGATCAAATTGCTTTTAAAATACTTCTTTAACCTCTTCGCTACTGGCGATTATTACAGTATTTTTAATTATTACTGAATTATTTCTTCTCTAGTTTGACTTCAGAGCAAGATTTTTGTTTTATTTTCATTAGCTCGAATCTAGAATTCGAAACATATTATTCTTATATCGAAATTTCATTTATATTTGAGTATCATTAATAAAATGGGACAAAACTGATGTACCCATTTGGGTACTCAGGGACTGAAGAGGTTAACTCATTAAAAATTTTTTGTAACTGTAATTGTATGCCCATGATTAATGGTTTAGCAATCAGCCATTGGCCACCATATAGAATGGAGAGCTAGTATACTTTCCTATTTCACAGCTAGAATTCGAAACAGTCCATTTTCTTCTCCTCTATGTCCGACTTTAGAGGTGTTTGAATAAAAAAATTCTTAAGACAAATGGAAAAAAATTGCTTCGTTTCTGTAATAATCGGATCTTTAATCTTGCATTTTATTACGTATAAGGGGCAAAGGCTCATTCATGAGTATAAAAAGAGAGCAACGTTCAAAAGACACCAAATATATTAAATTAGCAGCAGACCGGTTTCGGTAGCATTAGCATACCGTCGTCAGTGCTGAGGAAGGTAGGAAATTTGCTCACATATATAGGAGAGACGGGGGATTGAAGGTAACCAATAGGATGGCAGAGGACTGCTGGCCAATAGGAGAACGCACGGGAAGAGGAATCGAAGGAGAGATAAGAAGGTTAAATGGAGGGCGAAAAATAATAATTAAGAAAAAGACGTTTTAATGAAATATTTCCAGCAATTCGATAAAATATTTCTAACCTATATGAAATGGTTCCAACCTAAATGAAATATTTCCGACAATTCTATTCACGCGGTGAGAATGATTTTTATACGGGCTGTGTCAAAAACAGAAATGAAAATTATGGACTGTGAAGACTACAAATGTAACAAGTACCAGTTCTGTACAGAAAAAAAGTTAGGCCCGACTTGGCCGAGAATTAAAAAAAAAAATGATTAACCCCGAGCCCGGCCCAGCCCGAAAATTTAGAAAAATGCTTGGCCCGAGTCCGGCCCGAGAGTCTGGAACAAAAATAGGCCCGAGCCCGACTCGTGGGCGGAGCTCGTTCTTCGGGCCTCGGATCAGATAGCAATCTCATTTTGCTTAGTATTCCAATTTCAAACGGAAAGTCCTTAATTTGAATGAACAATGTTTATAAAATTTAGATTATAATATCTTTACTATTTTTTAACAATTCATCTGCAATTTTTAATTTTGAATCTCACAAGTTTACCATACATAGCATCTGCTATATATATTTGTAAATTTTTGAAATAACTAAGTCTTAATAAAATTCAAATACTTTTTTATAAAAATAATTCTTCTTCTTAGTAATTAGTGTATTTTTTTCTATTTATACATTTCCAAAATAAAATGAGTCTGATTTTCAAAATGTCTAATGATTTAAATACATTTTTCTCTTTGACTTTCATTGCTGCTTCCTGGAGAAAAGATAATTACAATTATTACAATGAACGATGATTTTAAACGGTAAAGGAAAGAAATCAGATCAGAGCAGGAAAATGCTCAGTAACCGTCATTATTCGTTAAATAAAATGTCAAATTCTTTGGAATTTTTAAAAAAATTTATTACATCTTATTATCAAAATTTTCAGAGACTGAAATCTTTTTAAAATCAGCTGAACAAACTCATTAGTTGAAATTTCCATTAATAATTTTTTTTGTCTATCTTTTTGCATTTAAATATCATTATCTCCATAGTAATTTTCTATAAAAGTTTTTTTGCGTTAATTATTCATAAAATTTTTAACGAATTCTGTGATTAAATAAGGTGAAGATTACAATTCGAAAATAGTGGTTTTTAAAACTAAAGCTGTTGACTCCTTGAGCGTCTTTGTCTTAATTAAATTTTAGATAACTAACATTATTTTCGAAAAAAAAAAAAATCCATTAAAACATTTGAACACATTTATAAGCTGTAATGTATATTAAATAGGAAGGTTTTTCATGCTTTTAAATTTAAGTACCACTGTTTTCGAACAGTAATTTTCAATAAAACATTTTTTTTGCGTTAATTGTCCATAAAATTTATAACGTATTCTGTGATTACATGAGTTGAAGTTTACAGTTTGAAAACAGTAGTATATAAACTTAAAGCTGTTCACTCCTTGAGCGTCTTTGCCTTACGTAATTTTTTTATATCAAACATTATTTTCGAAAGAAAATAATAATAATAATTCCATTAAGTTATTTAAACACATTTAAGTTGCAATTTACATTGAATAAAGAGGGGTTTTTTATTTTCTTAAATTTATGTACCACTATTTTCAAACAGTAATTTTCTAAGTATGTAACTTGTGCATTAATTAATCGGCAAATCCCTATACGAATTCTATGATTAAATAAGGCAAAAATTATTACTAAAAATTAATAATATTTGAAGTTAAAACTGCTTACTCACTGAGAGTTTTTGCTTTATGTAACCGTTTGATAACTGACGTTACTTTCAGTAAAAAATACAAACACTATTGAAATAATAGTGATCTTCGCCTTAATAACTAATAAAAATAATTTTTGAAATAAAAATACAAAAATAATATTGCCTAAAATCGTTCAAAGACATCCATAAACTGTAATTTTTACAAAATACACAAAATAGAGAGATTTTTCCCATTTAGATTTAAATACCCTTATTTTTAAATAGTAATTTTCTAAATAAGTACTCTTCGCGTTAATTAATTGGAAAAAAATTATTCCGTATTCCGCGATTTAAAAAGAATATTATTTCTGTAAAAAATTGGTACTTTTAAATTAAAACAATTTACTCGTTGGAAGTCTTAGCCTTTTTTAACCCTTTTCAGGGTTTCGTTCATCTGACGAAACCATATTCGTCTCTGTGCTCTGTCTATCCGTCCGTTACAGAATCCGTACACAAAAACTGTATAAGTCAGAGATTTCAAATTTTGTGTATTTACAACTGAATACCTCGTGTCAGACGACAAATCATAAAATTTTGAAAAAGTCTATTCTCTAAATTAAATTATTTTTTCAATGACATTCGTTCATTTTTACTTACCCATCATGCGTAGTATAGGGTAAGTCTTGCAATCGTTTTGAAAATCATAAAAGTTTTTTGGCGGATTTACGCGTTTCAGATACTGGAGATTCCGAAAAACATATAAAAAAAAAAAAGAAAAAAAAAAGAAATTGCCGTCCGTCCGTCTGTGTGTCTGTCTGTCTTTAAACGCTCTATCTCTCGAACAAATTGAGATAGAGACTTGAAATTTTTGTATGTGCTTACTATGTAAGAATGAGACGAAGCCTATTTAATATCAGTAACCTTGATTATCTGGAACTATTTTTTTCGGATTCTTGAAAAATTCGTTCTGATGTAAGGTATATAAAAAAATTTCGAATTTTTTTATTTTAAGGAGTGGGCGTAAACGGTAATAAAATAACACAAATTTTGCATGAAGAACGAAGTCGATCGGATTATTAGTTGCTGAGATATTTGTAATCCTGTTTTATATACTCTTCGATTTTTCATGACCCTGTATTTTATTCAAATTTCAATTGAAGATATATTTTAATTGGAAATGAAACACCTAATCCGACGCAGTAAACTATTAGTTAATATGATTTTTTTTGGAGTTATAAGGATGTTTCTTTTATGCAATTCGGTACTACTTGAGTAGTTTGACGTTTTATATAATTTCGCGAAATGGCTTCATCATTCGTTCTATTTTCATTAGTCATGAATATAGAAAGTTATAGTTCTTAGACAAATTCATTCAAAATAATAGTCATAATAAAAAATCTGCTACTTTAAAATAAGAAAAAAAAAATAGTTAAATAAATAATAATTTTGAAACTTTATGTATATAAAAAATGTATTTAATAAAATATATATTTCTACCTATTTTTGTAACTGATAGAAAGTTTCTGAAGGTTCTGTTAAATATACTATAGGGAAGACGGGTAAGATGAACAATTAATTTTTTCTGACGGTTAATTACAGACGGTAGAAAATCAGACCATAAAAAAAAGTTTCCTAGAGACGGGACGTGTGCGTCACTAGGAAAAACGTACGCATTGCTATTTTAGGGGAAGTTAGAGGGAGTTGGAGCATTAGTTCATTTGGAGTAGTTCATTTTCACCAAGTCTCTCTATTTCATACATATATAAATCATGATTACAATATTTTTCTTATCTTCTATGTTCAAATAATAACTGTTCTACACCACTTAGACTACACTGATAAAAATTTGCTGCATTTTGCTGCAACGCACTCCCCTGCTTGTATAGAAAACAGTTACTTGGCCGTGAAATGGAGCCTTCTCATTGGTTGGAATAGAGATATTATATACAAGCGGTGGAGTGCGTTGCAGCAAAATGCAGCAGATTTTTATCAGTGTAGTGTATGCCCACTGGCATGCAGTAAGAAATAACAGTGTTATAAGTTAAGGAACAATAACTTTTTTTTTAAATCATTTTTTTTTAACACTCGCTATTTTAAATTCTACTACTTTAATACTACTACTTTAAATTTGAAACCCTTCAGCGGCGCTATTTGCATTCTTCAAATGCTTAATTTTAATGTCTAAATTTTAAAATGGCAACAATAAAATTTTAGTATAATATTCATTTAATAATATACTTGAAAAATGGCAGTTGATTATTTTCAAATAAATTTGTTCAAAAATTGCAATGTGAATTAATTTTTTGAACAGTTTCGGAGCAGAAATAATTTGCCCCCTGAAAGGGTTAAGTATACAATTCATTCATTGTTTGGTTCACATTCTTTTCTAGTTTTTTCTTATATTTCCAAATTAATGTATCTCTCTGCCAAAATTTCATGAAATTTTCGTCACATTCATGCTCCATCTTCGGAGGGCATTCCTTCCGATAATGGTGCAAACGGGCTTCTTGCACACTCAGTCCGGACAAAAGTCGAACATTCGAATGCACGGCACGCAGTGCAAAATGGTTCGATACAGCTTCGGCATAATTGGTTGCAAAAAAGCTTTTCTGGGCAAATCCCGGAGGTGTAAAATTTGAAGATCGATATACATGTCGCATCATATGCAGATGTTGGGGAATAGAATTTTCTTCTCCAAGACTGTCGAAAAAATACACGCACCGAACAGAGATTGAAGCAGAACTAGAATGGTTGACTAGCAGTTGAGGCCAAGAGTCTCGAATGACTGGTATAATGGCCTCATCGAGATCAAGATTCACTACAAACTGGTGGGTTTCTAAATGTCTATAAAGACAGTCATTGTAAACAGCTATCTCATGACGGCGCTTTTGCCACAAGCCTGTTATATCTGTTCCAGGCACCGTATGATTAACCATCATGAGACGACCTGATTTTTCATAGTATTCGAGTACTCTTCGTGTTTTAGGATGTACTCGCTTTACATACACAAAAATATTGTCTGCTCCTAAAAGTAATTGCAGTTCTAACCATTCAACGAGACGTGAGCTAATATCAGATTCGAAATTTACGGGTTTAAGACACACAACAAATCCTTTTTGCTTTTCTCGGTGAATTTTACCAACATCCAACCAGTTTGTTGGTGATGAGCATGGATTGTCAGCTGATATCGATACTGCAGATGGATATTCTCTTCCATGTGGTACTGGACATGAGAGTAAGTACGGGTGATAATATTGTCCTGGTTTTGCCAAATCCCAGGCATGAATCCACAGTTCCTGCTGTTGTGCTACTACCACTGTGAGCAATTTTTTGTTTGACCACATCTGGCAATACAGAGTTCGTTTTGTCTGTTCTTTTGACATGGCTATTATGCGAATAAGTGGCACGCTTAGTCGTCGATCTAGGTAAGCCGAATTTACATACCACTTGAATTGTGAATCCACTTGTTTCCAGATCCATGATTCACTTTTTTCAAAAGTCAGATTATGCGGAAAGGATAATTTGCAGCGAGGTGAGGAGGTGAGGTCATCGATTGCCTCAGCCTTTTTAGCTTCTGGATATGTTTCAGTGTAGTAATAATAACAGGGTCCAACTGTAGTTAGTAAAAACAGACATCCAAAGGCCAGGTACCTTCCTGTCATGAGTTCTCCTAAAGAGAAAAATATCAAAATTTAAAAATACAGTAAATAATAATGTCTGATAAATTTCTGCACTTTATTATAATTTTTTAAAAAATTCCAATAAAAACTTTTCTCTTCCTGTCAAAAATTGTAATTTCCATTTTATCATTTTATCTTCCCAGCGAATAAAATTCAACACTTTTAAAACTCGTTAATTGAAAAAAAACTTGTTTTACTTGTAGTGTTCGTGTAATTTTAAATAAGTAATAAACATCTAAAATCTTTTCACTTCAAATTAACATTTTTTCCGTCTACCCATTTTCTAATTCATAAATATAAAATATTTAAAATTCAATGTCTTCCTATTATCTTCTTTGATTCTTTATCTTTCTATTCATATAGAAGAAAAGATTTCAAAGTTTCTATATTTTTATTACTATTATTTTACACCTTTCTGCTCTATTTGTTACTTTGTAGTAACAATAAATAATTACATGTCATTAGAATGAAACAAATTACAGCAAAACACAGTTTTAAAATGTATTTCAGAAAATGCATCACATTTCTATTTTTCAAAATATCGTCAGCTATCTCTCAAGAAACATGTTCTATACTTATTGCTTTTCTCAATAATTCTTTTTTAAAAGATGAAATGATTTATTTGCTTGAAGTTAGTGTGTTTTTAGGGATAAATTAGGATCTACTTGCAGAAAGAAAGCAGAAAATTTGTACAAACATATTATTAACAAATATTAATTTTATAATTTATTACTAAGTGGTTTTCATATTAAATTACGTAATGTAATAACAAATGTATAACAGATTGTTGCTTTTACCATAAGTTCAAAATGATCTTTGAAGTAACATAACGACGATGTTACCTCAAAATGTCCATCAAGATTCTGTTTCTTTGGTCTTTAAAGAAACTGTATTATAAATATTATAATTTATATTTATTACACAATTTCCATCATTTAAATACAGTAAAAGCCCTTATATAACGCGGTTGTTGGGAGACATATTTCACAACAGCATTGTAGTTTAACCGCGGTACATCGAAATGGCGTCAAAATAATCTACAAATGATGAAATCACTTACCCGTTTTGTGAAATGTAATTAACACTGTCATTCATTGAACACAAATTTCCTCTTGCACTGTCTTAAAAAAGCTCGTAAATGTTGTTTGGCGAACTGAGGTGTTTCGTTTCGGCATATTGTTTCACATTAGTAGAATGGAGTAGAAAAACTACCTTAATCAGTTTGCCTCTCCATTCACGAAATTACCTTCATTAAGTGTGAAATGATTTCACTAACATGTGGAACGTCGTCTTTCATTACCACATCTTTTATAATTTCATTATCATCATCTTGCTCACTGCAATTTTTATGCGTTACAGCATTAATGATTTCCTGATCTTTTATGATCTCTGAAATTGGCTCGCTCTGTTGTCACTTTCTATTCCGTCATTTAAATCGTCAACAGCGATATCGACATGAATAGCACTAACCGCAGACTGCATGTCACTATTGTAAATCTGTGATCGGAGTAATTTCTAATGGAGACTTGTTCACCAAACACTTTTTCCCAGCAGTTCTGAAATGTAGCCGGTGTAATGTTTTCCCATAAAAGGCCTATAGAATATTCAACAATCTTGAGGTTGATTGCTTTTAGGAAACTTACTTTAATCTTTAAATCTTTAAACTTTAAATCTTTTAGGCCTGCTTTTTACCACTTTTTCTTCAACGCTTACTGTACCGCTGAGCAGTTCACGGCTGTAATGGGTTTTAAAGGCTCTAATAATGCCTTAGTCTAATGGATTAGACTTAGGCATTATTAGAGTCTTAGTCTTAGATTAATGCTGTAGTACTTTTTGACAAAAACTTGATTCTGATTTTTTTCATCTAATGATTTTAGTAGATCAGTAGATGCATGCGCCGAACTGTGATAAAGGAGAATCTTCTTCACTGGTATGACAAAATCCTCATGCAACCACTCTATCACTTGCCATTCACGCATTTTTAGTGTTCCTATATGAGATAGGAAATGAATCCATGTTAACATGCTTACATCTAGGACTTTGACTTTTTCCTATGTAGAGACATTTATGTTTATGACTATTAGATTTATTTACTGCAAACAGAAGGGTAGTTCTATCCTTGCTCAATTTTTTGTTCCAGATTTGTTACCAGTTCCTCAAATTCAAAGATCTTCAAGAAAGCAATCGATAATAGAGTGCAGTTTCATCACAGTTTTAAACTTGATAGTCGTTTGAATCATTTTAAATCATAATTTTCTTTAATTCTTCAGGAAATTGTGCCACTGATTCACCGATGACCCATCTTCCACATTAATGCTGCATTGACATATTCCATGATGAGATTTCTATCGTTATGTTTCTTTAAAACTTTAAATGCAAAATTCATCGTAAAATTAATTTTTTTTTTCGAGGAATTTTTTTCCCGCTTGAAATCTGAATTCGCGGTATATCGGACCGTTTTATTTCTTATTTCTACTGTATATCAATATTGTTTTATTCCTTTTATTCGATATTGCTTTTCTGTTTTCTTTTAAACAGATTTGCAATAAATTGAATAAATTTTAAGTTATTTAAATTTAACAGAGCGTATTATGAAGGCACTTTATAGGGTAAATTGGGCAAAAATGCCGTAGTTTTTGACTTAAATGTTTTAAAAATCGCCTGCTGATTTTATTTGTTATTCGTTGGAT
The DNA here is from genome assembly GCA_964019185.1 of Maratus speculifer. Lineage (NCBI taxonomy): Eukaryota > Metazoa > Arthropoda > Arachnida > Araneae > Salticidae > Maratus > Maratus speculifer. The sequence continues at coordinate 53,209,299 of OZ025296.1, forward strand.
TCTTTTTAAATTTTGGTCTCTTATGTATGTTATGAAAGCTTATTTCATTTTACAGATATTGTAGAAAGCATCTAAAATTTTGTTTTTGTAAATACTTGCATTTCGGTATCTTACCACAAACTATGCGTAAGATGGCCAACTAACTACGGGTAAGAAGCCTTTTGGATTTTCAATGTAGGCAGTGATTTTTATGAAACTGTATAGACCATTATTAAAGTAACTTTAATATTTTAGACACACTAGAGTTATGAACTTGCTTATTGTTAGAAAATTACATATGAATGTAACAAATGTCAATTTTATATAAAAGAACAAACAAATGTTTAAAAAAAATTATGTTCTACTTAACATTTAAAAGAATTATGGCTCAAGTATGCTTATTATTGTAAAACATTATTAATGAGTTTAACTACTTAACTGATTTTTATTATTATTATTACATACAATAAATTTAAAATATGGAATGAACACCACCTTTTTTAAGCTAAAATATTCATAATATTTAACTTAAACATTTCTTTCGTAAAAAAGTATGAAATTGTAATTAAAAAAAATTAGTGGTATTAAAAAGCTTTAAGTGATGAATTAACACTTTGCGGCGCAAGGCAATTTCATTGCTTATGTGTTGAAATTAATGACCGATACCGATATTTGAAAACAAATTTATCTGTAAATAAGTAAAAATACTATATTTTACACATCTAATAAAACAAAGAATTTTTAATGGAAATTCTGGTGCGAATGTGGCCTTTGGAAATGAAAATTACGTGGTTTCATATACATACTACCGCTTTTCCAGGGCTTAAGTCTATTTCATAAGTAAATAAGAGGGGGCCGTAGCTAGAAGTGAACAATAGGAAGGGGGGGGGATCAAGAGAATGTAGCGCAGGGGGGTGGGGCTCATATTTTTAGTCACTCTCTCTGACGCAAAATGATAGATTAGTACATATTCACATTATAGGTACTATGTTTCTTATTAAATTGTTGTAATAACTTCATTTGATGCTGGAAAAAAGAATAGGATGATGAAAAATTTGAATGTATAACTTGTCAAAAATTAAACATCATGTTAGCTTCATATGTGCAAATAGGAGCGAGTGTTGAAACGCTTATTTTAGATAGAATTTAGTAATTCTGCAAAACTGTGAAAAGACCGGAAAACTAAATTGGACTTTTTGAACAGAATTTCCTTTGAATTTTCGGAACAGAAAAATTCATTTAGTGACCTTAATTCATTAAGGTCATTAATCAGTCATAAACAATAATCAGTCTTAATTCATTAATCAGTCACTAAATTCATTTAGTGACCTTAGAATCTTTTCCAGGGGGAGGATCAAAATATTTTAGGGGGGGGGGCTGAGCCGACCATAACACCCCCTTAGCTATGGCCCTGCTCGCACAACATTTTCACAGAGATCGAATACTTATATTGAACGAAGTACTTCTGTGAGACTAAAAGAAATGTTAAGACTTTTTAACAGAAATTAACCTTTTGCACTCGTATGTTCAGTTTGACTGGACATCAACTTCCTTTTCAAAATTTATTTTTGGCATCATTGATGAAGGAAAATATAATATAGTTTATTTAATTAGAGCATTTTTTTATATTATGTAAATGAAAGTAACTTCTTTTGAAAAAGTACGGCCGATCGAATAAAATTTGTGTAAGAGACGCCGGATTTGAAAGGGTTAACCCCTTAAAGGGCGATGATGCCGCTACGGCATCATGTAGTATTAATCTCTATTTGCCACATGTGCAACCATTTTTTTTTTTTTTTTTTTAATCTTTATTAGTTACACAAAAATACATTTTTACTTGTTTACAAATAAATTTTCTTCTGATTACTTATGTCAATCAGTTATATTTTTTGAATACAAGTACCTTGCCCCTGAAAGGGTTAAGGTTACAAAATGTTCAATATGTGATGCAACATTAATGTCCCCCATATTTTAAAAAGAAAAAAATATATATATATACTGCGGCAAGGCTGGCCGTAATGATTCAGATATTTCGATGAGACTAAAAGAATATTTAAAACTTTTGAAATAGGAATTAAGATTTCAAATTCTTTATACGTGAAGGTTCCAAGTTTTAAATTGGAAAAAGTGGTTTTTGCATCGGCCGGGAATCGAACCCGGGCCGCCCGCGTGGCAGGCGAGCATTCTACCACTGAACCACCGATGCTCGAACAGGTGAAAAGCATTTCTCTTTAAATACCATTGTAACCCATTTAGACAAGTACTTCAGATGTTTGTTAAATGCTTTCAGCGGCAGATGAACCGAGACGGAAACTTGCAGCAATAGTAGGTAAGCAACTTTACAGGTAGTTCTATTTGAAATGCTCCAGAAAAGAACGGAGAAAAACAGCATTATCCATCAACATAAATAAATCATTTTCTAATTCCCTTCTCCATTCTGAACGTACATTAGAGGTCTGCATGGGCCCAGGGGAGGGGGGGGGCATGTCTGGCGGAATCGTACCGAATTTTCTAACGGGCCGGGCCGGCAGAAGAAGAATTTTTCCAACGAGCCGAGTCGACAAACAAAATTAAAAGTATTTTTTATATGTGTAAATATTAGAGATGGGAAATACAGTTACTTTTGGTTAACAGATTACAATATTCCACACATTCATAGGTAACAGGTTTCAACAACATGTTATTTTTGTAAAGTGTATCTAATCAATAAGTGTATGCTGTCATCAGACATTTTAATTAGAGAACCGTTAATTAAGATAGCTTGAATAATTTTGATTCATATATATCGATGCTGTTTTAGTTCAGATAAACCTGCACCTTTAAAACCAACATGAGGTTAAAAATTTAATTTCTGCAAAACAAAAACTTAGTTGTGATACTTTTTATTTCACGTATTATTAACGTTTTTTTTTTTTTTTTTTTAAACATTAATAACGCGTTTTTCCCCGATGAAAATTCATAGGTATCATAACTCAGTAAGTTTTGCACGCAGAAGTATAAGTTTTTTTGCTGTTTTGCTTGTTAAAACACATAAAAACTTTTTCTAAATAAAAGTTATGAGGAAATTATATAATTTACTGAACATTGTAATGATTATGTAATTTCTTAACAATTTAAAAAATAATTATTTTAATTTAAATTTATATTTATATGATGCAGAAGAAAATTTAAAACATTTTTGCAATTGGTACAATGCCTCTAAAAATGACGGTTTAAAAATTAACTTTTTGTAAACGATAATAAAAAATATCCTCCATATAAATTAACACCGTTTTAACAACGCAATTTGTTTTTTTTAAAAAAGAGTTGATCTTTATTCATCTGTACCTTAATTTGAAATTCGAATTTTTACATCCCCGAATCCGTATTCATTAACGCATATTCAAAGCTTATTCAACAAGAACACGAAACATTATTTATACATTTTTGATCAAATGTCATTCATCCAACAAATTTCGTATGTGCAAGTACGTATTTAAAATTAATTACAATTACATTAAAATTAAGTGTCCTCACCAGGCTATTTTTCCTCCCTTTCCCAGTAAAATACAATTACAGAAATAATGTTTCCAGTTATTATTTTCTAACAATGCAATAATGACAAAATAATAATAATAATAATAATAAACACCTGATTTTAAAAATAAATCATAGCACCAGAATAGCCCCCCCTTTCCAAAATACCATGAGTACAGTGTGATATCCCTTTTAATTATTTACACTCAAAGATTGTCACCTTTTTACCCATCTAATTACATCTACCAAAGATTATGTTCCGGGCGATAAAACAGCTTTTTATCAACAATTAAATCTGTAAATTTCTTTAATTTCACTTTTCAAACAAAGATTTCTTCCCATTAAAATTAAGACCAAAGATGGCCGACATTACCTCCTTGCTTTTTAATAATCTGCAAGCATCACTCACTAACTTCACGTACTCTAGATTAAAAATACATTTTTCACCATTTCATTTTCAATATTCTAACCATTTGTTTCAATAAAAGCAGTTTTCATTATTCTAATTTTTTTTTTTTTCAATAAATGTAGTTTTCGTCATTCTGAAAACTGATTCTATTCTTTAATCTTTCCAACTGTGAGCGTAATAAAAAATTCAAATGATAAAACAATTTCGGGCAAGAATCGAAGCCAAATGTTTTTAAATATCTATACAATAATCATACTGTTTGTGAACAACCAATAGCTCTTGAGAGATTTTATCACGTGAACTTTTGAGATAGCAAAGGGATAAGGATTCCTGTGATTGGCTCTCTTGATTAGACCAAAAGGATTTTTAATGACTTAGAATCGTGGATGGATAGTGATGCGTCAAAAGGAAAATCTAGTAGTTTTTCTCTGTGCGTCGGCATTTTTTTTCTCTGTCTGTCTCAAAAGCATTTTAATGCTGTTGAGGACTTTGTTTTCTGCAGTAATAGAAATTCTTTGTCTTAGAATTCAAATAGATTTATAAGTTCGGAAACAGATTTTATATAACTAAGCTTTTATTAATCTATAAATATGTATTACTAAAATAATTTTCAACCTTTCTATTTGTTTCTTCTTTTTTAAGTGCCGTTCCAAAATTAACAGGGACTTTTTGTTAATCTGTTACTGAATAATGAGCTTTTGGTTAATATTACGAATATTTGTCCTGTTATGTTAAATAATGATCATCTCTAGTAAATATACTTTATCAAATAAAAAATATTAATAATTTGAACTTTAAAACAAACCTTTTAAAGTCGCATAAAGGTGTCACTTAAATTTTACATCATATATTTTAAAACTCATATTTTGAATTTATAAGAAATGCCTGTGAAAAATCATCAGTGAATAAAACTTTATGCATCTTTTATGTTGAAAATAACTTTTGCACATGCTATTATAAATAGAACAAAAATAAAGTGATGAAATAAATAATACAAAGATGCATTTTTTAATTAATAGCATGGCATCACTCAAAATTTTATATCTTTTTTTTAATTCATATTTAACATTCTGAGAGCGATAAGATAAACAACTGCGTCAAAATTTTTAATCTGTTATTTTTTTTTTATATATACCGTTGCTTTTTTTAGGTTACTGATCAAAGGATTTAAAAAATATATGGTTATGAGATTTGACGCAGACAACTTTTTTTTTTCATAACTTTTAATAAAAAATATTCTACATTTTATAGGTTTTAATCCCAAAACAGATGTAATTAAAGGATGTCACATTAAAGCAATTGCGACAAAAAGTTTCCCATTTATGAATCTAAGTTCTTTTTTAAGTCTATTTTCAAATCCTAAACTACAGACTTTCTGTTACATTTTTCAATCAATTTTATTCGCAAAAACTGTTATATATATATATATATATAAATTATAAACGAACACCACCAAAAAAACAAAACAAAACAAACTTCCTGCTCCTCGGAAGGTGTGGAGAGTAACAGGTATCAAAAAGTTTTTTAAAAAAAGATACCTGTTAAAAGTCATCACATTACACCTCCATACTTGCATGAGCGGGAAACTGTTAGGCCTAGGATGGTAGCAGGCCAGCATCAAAAATTTTAGTTTTTTGAATTGTCCTTCCGTTATTCAGCTCTCTCCATATTCAGTCCAGGTCCGTTTAGTCTCAAAAGTTGATAACCATCGCCCTGTGAACTGTCCAAATGGAATTTAATCCACAGATCCTCATCAATTCAACATTCGAGAAGAAACCTCCATTATGGTGTTTGGCCTTGCTGTTGCCACTTCAAGAAACCTTACTTTAATTCATTTACATAATGAAATATAAATTCAAGAGGATAAAAATTATTATAAAACAAGTTTGCAGTAAATTCAAAAATTTGTGACTCCAAAATTTCTCTCGCCCTACACATATAATAATATCTAATTATTTGTCCCAAAATAACATTTATGAAAACTCTTTTACTTAGGTTAGAATGCCAATGAGGCATGGAGTGGGTTTCAAAATTAAAAAAAGTCCTTTTATCAAATAACTTGACAACCAAATCACCATTATTATTAATATTTAAGTCAAGATCCAAAAAATCAACATGTAAACTATTGTCAGAAGCACAATTCAATTTTAAACAAGGTGGATAAATATGATTAATCGATTCTAAAAATTTGTAATTGAAGACAATTATGTCATATGTTAAAACTCTGAATGACTTGTTAGAATTTAAAATAAATTTAAATTCATAAAAAAATAGAAAAAGATTAGCTGCAGTGCTTGAATAATTAGTAACCATACCTATACCACATGTTTGATAAAAAATAGAACCCTTAAATGTAATAAAATTATTATAGAAACAAAAATTACATAAATTCAGAAAAAAATCTCTATTAATGCCCAGCTCTTCTTCGATATGGAAAGAGTCAAACAAATCCCCCAGAGTTTTAAACAACAGATCAATAGGAATATTAGAAAAAAGATTTTCAAAATCAAAAGTAAACAGATTTGTGGGCGTTGTGGGCGTATTTAATTTCTTTAAGACTTCAATGCTATTATCGATACACCAAAAATAACTAGAGTTTTTAAATTTAAATTTTAAAAAACCATAAATTCGCTTCAAAAAATTCTGTAACTTAATATTAAAACTTTTACCAATTCCTCTAGAATTACAGTATATATATCTAAATTTTATAGGCTTTTTGTGGAACTTGGGTGTTAAAAACAAAAATGGAAAACTATGAAAATTATTAATAGGAAAATTATATGCATAAAGATTTTTAACTTTTCTAGAATAAGCACAAAATTTTTTAATAATAGCATTAAGATTCAAATTATATTTTTGATAATATTTAATATCATTCAATTCATTTTTAACTTTTTCTATATAAAATAATTTTCAAATGATTGCATAATTAGATGAAGCCTTGTCGACAGGAACAAAAACAAAATTGTCATGCAAAAATTGTATATAGCTGCAATCCTCCTTACTTAAACGGTGATAAGTGTATTCATTATTATTTAATTTTTGGTCAACAAACATAACAAAACTATTTAAAATATTCCACCTCCATTCATGAAAAGCCTCAAAAGGTATATTGAACTTGTAACACATTTTCAAAATAAATGCAGATAAATCTCTTTTAAAATTCAAAACAGCATTTTCCTTATTAATTTTTTTATTTAATCTGAATTTGGTACCAAAGCCCATCAAAAATTGCAAGTTGTTATTTTGAATAATATCTAAATTACCAGTTACAACATGTCCATGAAAATCATCTACAAAATCTAAAAAATCCACCCTACAATTTCAAGAAACAACATCATTCTCTGCGAAAGCTATGTATCTGTAGTTAAAAAGCTTCTTACTAAGAGGTATATCATATTTATAAGCAACAGCAATGTTTATCTTTTTCATTGGAAACAGAAAATTAAATTGCCTAATGAAATTATTTATTTTGAAATCATCAAATGATTTCTGTTGAAAATTTATAGTGAAAAAAAGCTTTTGTATATTCAAAACTAGAAAATGACTTCAATTCAAAAGATCATAAAGCAAATCTTTATATTGTGTATTTAAAAATTTATAACCCCCAACAGCCTTCTTAATTTTATCAAGTGTTTTTAATTTTAGGTTAAAAACAGCATTTTTGACCAATTTAACATTATAACCAACAATAAAATTCTTTTCATTACTTTCTATCCATTCAGAAGGAACCAAACAATTTAACATCTTAGAATTAACATGAGAACCCCTTTTGAATCTTTTTATAGCATTAACATTATTATACAAATTATAATAATTATAAATATTATCTATATTTTTAACATTATATCCATTTATTTTAGTATTCAGACCGTATGGATAAAGACTTCTAAACTTCAAAATAAATTCATTCTCTATTTTTAATTTGTCATCCTGATTTTCAACATGTGTCAAGATTTCTATTTGGATATTTTCAAAAGAATGTAACTTAAAATGCAAAATTTCAAATGAAGGATATTGTAAATTTTCTTTATAAACATTGGATCTATGATTATTAATGCGAACGCTTAAACAACCAGAAGTCTCACCCACATATGCCTGTGTACAAGTCAAACAAGTAATCTTATAAACTACATTGTTAAATTTTCAAAAAGTTGTATAACCTGCAGAAATATTTTCAGCATCAGCATTGGCACGACTCACCACACGTTTTTCATCTAACATCTTTTCATTTATAATATCTCATAATTTAATAATTTCATAAAGCAAAGTTTTTATAAAGATTTTTTTAGGCACTTACGCCTAGTTGCAAAAAACAACAAAAATACACCCATTTCAATTAATGATAAATGATATAAGTAAAAAAAAAATTTTAGCAATAACAGCGCTAAGCAGCTTAAATATCGCTCAATAAATACAGGGCTCCCAAATGGTCCGCCAATTGAACATCAGAATTTTCTTAGAGAAATTTTCCTTTTAGATTTTTCTTGCAAATTGCCGAGAAACCACGTTTGGACGTTGATTCTAGCGCAAACGTATCATGAAATTTTCTGTTAAAAAATAGTGATGTTCAGTTCGCGGACCATTTGGGAGCCCTGTAAATATAACCTATATGAGTGTTAAAAGTTACCATCTTCATGTAACTGGTGCATAGCAGCTCTATTTTGCACAAAGTCCATATATTTTTATGAGAAAAATATGACAATGATGAAAAGATGAAAAAATGGGTGCAATGACAATGAATTATAAAAGAACAACACCAAAAAACAAAACAAAAAAAACTCTCTGCTCCTCGGAAGGTGGGGAGAGTAACAGGTATCAAAAAGTTTTTTAAAAAATCTATCCTCACAGGTTTCACAAGGCTAAGACAGTTTTCGCAAGGTTTCGTTTGCTTTGCGAAACCTGTGAGGTTTTGTTTTGTTTTTTGGTGTTGTTCTTTTATAATTCATTGTCGTTGCACCCATTTTTTCACCTTTTCATCATTGTCAAATTTTTCTCATAAAAATATATGGACTTTGTGCAAAATAGAGCTGCTCTGCGCCAGTTGCATGAAGATGGTAACTTTTTACACGCATATAAGATATATATATATATATATATATATATATTCTGAAAATATACATTGATATTGATACTGGCGCTGAAATTCGTAGTTCCTGAATTATAACTAAGAATATTAATAATGTAATAATTATTTTAAAATTTTCAATTGATTTATGGTCTAAAGGCATAAAAATTGATCTTTTAAGCTATAAACACTTGTTTATTTTATATTTTTAATTCATTTTTTAAATATGTATTTTAATTAATTTTAATATTTGCTTTAAAGATATCTAAAAAAATGTTTTACTTCAGAAAACGAATGTAACTTGCTTTATATAAAATAATTACAAACAATTGCATCATAAACATATTAATAAAAGTAAGGTGTTCTGGTTTAATAACGTCAGGAGGGGTAATAACGCCAAGTGCTAATATTACGCATAATTATGAAATAATCCGGAAAATGGCACCTGTGAGCTCTGCGCAGAAGGGCTCTGAGTCATATAAAACACAAACAACAGCTGAAAGTTAATTTGTTCCATTTGTCGGTCTTATCGCTTTTAGAAGCAACTAAAATTAATGCTTGATCTAAAATTTGCGAGGTAAGTTGTGATGTGAAGACTATATATTTACCAGGAAATATTTTGTTTACTATTTAAATTTGTAGTGCATTTCATGTACTTTCAAAATGTTGAGGAAGATTATGGATATGTTTGCGAGATAGTTTGAAGTTTAATATGAACTGCGCAATAAGTATATCGAGGTAATAACGCCAAGGAATGGCGTTATTACCCCGGTTGATTCCTTACAGTAGCGGAACTACATCCAAAAGGGGTTTATTTTTTTTTCTTTACGTATGAAACATCATTATTGTCATCGTTAAAATGGTTAGATTAAAGGGAAGGGGGGGGGGGGTTCCAATGCTCATAACTGATCTTTTTTTTAATACTAATGTAAAAACTCTTAAAACATTAATGTTAAACTCTTATAAATAAAATGAAATCAAAATGGTTTCAATATTCTAATTCATACATTTTCTAAATCAGGTTTCTATTAAATTCCCACTTAATTGTTCAATTGAATTCTAAATTTTAACTGTCAGCTTTCTCAGCGTTCTCTTTTTCAAAAATTTCAGAATTTAACCTTTAACTGATGTGATATAAATTGTAACGTAACTAATGTGAAGGTAACGTAACTAATGTAAAAGTCTGTGAGACTGTAAGATCAAAAGATGAATAAAAGGCATGATTAACTCATAGGATGGTATTTTGTACTAAACGTTTTGTACAAGACGATTATAATTTATATGCATCTATTTCAAAGTGTCTGGTAATAGTACTAAAGTTCCAAATGAAATAAAATTTCGATAGTGTTTGTAGTTAAACTGAAAACTACAAGTTAAACAATAGAAATTGCAAAAAGAAATGGTCTGTGAGACCGGTAACATTAGTGAAAGGCGATCAATGATTAAAACTCATTGAGTACTATTTATGCCCTAAACTTTTTGTACAGGATTAAGTTTAATTAAGTTTAATCTACTTAAATATTTCTAAAAATAGTACGAGGACTTCAAACGGCAGAGAATTTCAGTTGTACCTGTAGTTAAATTGGAAACTACAAATTAAAAACTGAAATTTGACAAAAAAAGAAAAAAAAAATTAGCTTTTAGTGAGAGCGTTAAAAGCAGTTAAAGGTTAATTGTGTTGCTCATATAGAGATAACGAAATATAACCACAAGAATCATGTGTAAAATTTAATAAAGGATCTCACAGGGATATTGGTAATAGGGAAATCTTATTTACTTAATTAAAAATACAAATTTGTTAAAGAATGTTTAATATAACGCCGACATTTTAACTTTAAGTTTGAGCTAATCCACATTAGTGTGGCGTTTACGTGTTAAAAAGTATTTAAAAAACTTCTATAACAGTGTTAACAAAAATATTTATTACATATAACTCTAGTTATTATAAAATTTCACATGATAAAAATATTACTAAAACCGTGCAATGTTTTTTATAATTATATTTAAGCAGGAATTTTTAAGTAAACAGAAGCTCAGAGTGTTATATACTGTAGATGCTCTCCCAATCTCTTTTTCCTTTCACTTTCACAGAAAATTGAATATTTTCTATAGCATAGAATGCATGTATGTGAACATAAATACTGATTTAGATAAACACAGTTAAAATCATGCAATGTTTCTAATAATTCTATTTAAGCGGTCCTTTTTAGGCAAAAAGAAGCTCAGGGTTTGACATTCTTTTGCCTCTCCCCCCCCCCCTTCTTTTTCTCGCACATTCACAAAAAAATTAAACATTTTCTATCGCTTAGAAAATTGTTTGCCAACAATTTGTCAATTTCTAGAGCTGTAGAGTTTGTATTTTTTGAAATGGACAATCTACATGGGATTATTCCATCTTATTTTATAGATTTGTTTGCATGGCGTTATTACCCGCATATGTGGTTAATAACGCCAAATAGCATAGTTCAAGAAATCACCCCATTACATTTTATGAATGCAAATTTGCTAATTTTTTTTCTATAGACAGACAATGAGTTGCTGTATCAAATCCTATATTTGTTTGAAAAATACAATCTAAAATTAAGCCGTGAAAATTGGTAGAACCTTAACGTGGCGTTATTACCCCAGGATACCTTATCAGCATACTACAAATATTCTTAGAAATATAGTAGTAAGTGGAATATTTTTCCTATTTCAAATTACATCATGCCCCCCCCCCCAAAAAAAAAAAATCTACTATGATTTTTTTCTAAATTTTTTTTAGCCGTATAAGTGACAAAATTGAAAAAAAGATAAACTAAGTGCACAGATGACCTGGAAGTATCTTTTTTCTTTTCATGTAAAGAAATATAATTGATTTTCTAACTATGTAACTATAATAATCAATATTGATTAATTATAAATTTAAAATAATTATAAATTTTAATTTTCTACAGTTATTGAAATAAGAATTGGAAGAACACAATGAAACAAGCGGCAGTTTCCTATTTCAATTCAGTCAATTGTTATTGATGTTCAAATTTAACGTCAATTATCTTTAAATACAATGTACTTGAAATTAAATATTTGTCACTTGTACCCATTGGCTTGTAAGGACATCATATGTCATATAAAATTATACTATTTATAAATTAATATTAATGAGATAAATTGCTTGAGCCAAAATGCCAAAACACCAAAACTCTACCCGCCCGTTCCCATCCTTTCTTTTCACGTATTAGAAGAGAGAAGCACAAGAATATACAATAAAGAAAATTTCCCAAAAAATATTTGCAATTACAATGACTTGATTCAAAATTCCCTCTCCGATTAAAGTTTAGTACTGGCATCTGGCGAATTCATGGAGAGACACACATTTTTAAAAAACTGTCAAGTTGGTATCTTTTTACAGTTTCTACAAACATGAATCAATTCCTGAAACATATATATATATATATATATATATATATATATATATATATATATATATATATACAGGTATTTAGGGTATAGAAAAGGCTTTTACAGTCGAAAATTCAGAAACATTTCCTTGTTTTCAAATTTCTCATAATTCATTTTCAAAAAATTCTGTATGACAAGTTTTAAAAAATGTTTGCGTAAAAAAACTTGAACTATGATTTAAAATTAAAGTTTAATCTCAACTTTTCAAAGTATTGAAAATTTCAATTTTATTCCTGTACGTAATTTGATTTTTGGTATTAAGTAATGAAAAATCAAAGTAAACTGCATGACTGTGATATAATTATTTCCTTCTACAAATTCGAAAAACAGTGTTTTTTTTTTACTGTCGCATACTTTTCACATTCATATTCTGTATTTAAAAAATATTTTAATGTACCATACATATTATAGATAATTTTGGTCAAAAATTGATGTTGTCAGTTAGTTTTACACTCTTTCGAGCATAATTAATATGCATCTATGAAAGATATATTAAAATATACATTCTGCACCATCTATGACGTAAAGAATATTTATTAGTAATTTACAGAGCCACACAAAAGCATTCCATTACATAACGGTATAGGGGGAAACATTGATGGGGGCGCGTTTTAAGTATATTAAACTGTTTTACATTCCATGAAATTGATGGTCTTCGCTGAGGTTTAAAACAAGTTACTTCCTATATAATAGAAGGCAGATAGTATTTACAGAGACACACAAAAGATTTCCCGTACTATTGTGTATCCGAAGTACTGTATACTATTACATCAAGATCTGAATATTTTTAACCCATCTGACTAGGGTAATCATACACAAATTTTATTCGATTAGCACCACTTTTTTAAAAGAACTTTCCTTGAAGTAGACAATTTCAAAAATTATCTTATTAAATAAAGGAAAATTTCATTTTCCTTTATAACTGGTGCCAAAAAAAAAAAAAAAAAAAAAAAAAAATTGGAAGGAAAGATGATGTCTCTGCAGCGGAGACAACGGGGAGCTAAGGGTTAAAACATCGTTATAGTACGAACGCACCTCATTTGTTATCTTTTACGTACAATTTCCGATTTTTTTTTTTTTTTTTTTTTTTTTTTTTTTTTTTAAAGATTTTTGTAAATTGTAGTTTTTGAGTTAGGGCATTCAAAGAAATCTTTCATCAGACGGGAATTCATAAGAAAAAAAATCAGACTTATAGAAAAGAAGAAATGATATCAATAATGACAATGTGTTACAGAAGAATTCTTCGTAAACCAAAATAAAAAAAAACTTCGCTTTTATTTTTCGACTCTATAAACTACTATGTGGGATATTTGGTGTATAATTGTGTATATTAAATAAAATATTTGCAATTTCAGAACTGAAGCTATTTCGTATTGGTACTATTTATTTTAGTGTTCAAATAATGTTTTTTCAAGGTTATATATAAAAAAATAATAATAATAACAATGACAAGTCGAGGTGGGATAAGGAATGGTACTAGAAGGTAAAAAAATTACAACTTTAGTTTTTCTTTTCTTTTTTTTTTTTTTAATATTTAACAGAGTTTACGATATTTTCAAAGATGGCGCTGTTGGGACCTAACTAAGTCGGCTTATAACTTGCAAAATTGTAGACATTAACAATGATCAGAATTTAGATTATAATGAAATAGCGCAGCTGTTTATTTGTCCCAATTTACGTTGGTTCTTCCTTTTTTCTGGAGGGTGATAAAAACAGTTATTCTACAAAAATTACTTTTTCTGTGCATTACGGTAAATTTGTGAAAGATCATATATATATATATATATATATATATATATATATTAAAATGCTTTTGAGGCAATAAACATAGGCAACAGAACGGAACACACTAATAATATAGGGGAAGATGGGGATACTTGAGCCATTTTTTGAATTTTATTTTTTTTAAATTTTTTATATTTTTTTAGAATAAAATAAAATATTGAAAATGAAAATTTGATATTTTTCCTTCAACTAAAAACCACTTTCAATACATTTTGAACTATTTTTCTATGCATAATAAATGTTTATTTTTTGTTTTACATCATGGCTCAAGTATCCCCATGGCGGGGATACTTGAGCCATAGTGAAGGGATACTTGAGCCACTACGGAAAAATACCTACAAAAGTAATTTTTTTCGCTTTATTTTTGCACAAATATTTTACAGAATGATAAATTATGAAACGTAAAGTGTTTCAAAACCAATTAAGAAAACAAAGCTAGTAATACGATCATTTTTTGTTGTTAGAACTGGTGTTCGAATGATCATTTCAACTTGAGTTACGTCGATGGTAAAAACATTCTCAGTTCTAAGCCATTTAAATTTGTAATCTGCAATTCTTCGGGCAAATTTCATTTTCAAAATATTAAGCACTTATCCAACAAATATTTTTACAGTTTTCTTTCTGGCATATTTTATTAGTAACCAACCATCAATAGAAGGTTTTCTTTCACATCATCACCATCATTGACAGAATTTTCCTCTAATGATATTGTCGAACTCATGCTTTTAGTTTAGTAGCTGTCGGAATTTAAGCCAGATGTATCATTCTACTATTTCAAACACTTTTTTGATTTCACAGGAAAAGATTTTGTCTTCCTCTTTGGCTCCATGTAGGTAAGTTTGAACTGGGATTTTTGTTGCTTTTCTTGTTTTTGTGCGCTCTTTTTACCAATTTTTCTTCAATTTTCTTAGTTAAAAAAAAAGTTACAGCAACAGAGGTTACGATTTCAATATAAAATACTAATCTTAATATGTTATATTAAAAAATAAATATTTTATTATGTTGGACCTATCTAATTAAAGTATTAGAGATTATAGCCTGTAAAACCGTTTAAAAAAGTTATTTTCATTTAATGAAAATTAAATTGAAAACTATGTTTACATTTATCTAGACAGACTATTTTCTTCGAATTTTGGTCGTTTGTCAAATCGAACAAATCGAAAAATAAAATAGACATTTTCATTTAAAAAATATGCATTTTTAAACATTTTTAGGTGTTTATTTTTTTAAGAAAAAAAAATAAAATGAAAAATTATTCTCCCTTTTCTCCAGAAAAATATCTATTAGTGAATATAAGGATGGAATTTTATTTTTTGTTTGTTTCACCCATGTTTAATTTCTAGTGAGGATGGTTAAGACATGGCTCAAGTATCCCCACTCTCATTGGCTCAAGTATCCCCACTATCACTATTTTTGTTTCCCAGAGTTTTACTAAATAAAGCATGCAGCAATTAGAACTATTTTAGACTCAAAATACAATTGAAATTATGCTTATTGAATGTATGTATATAGTTGCAACTTTAAACAAAACTTTGATTACAAAAAAACAAAAAAACCATGCACCCAAATATTTTTTTCAGATAGGGAAAAGACAACTATTAATTACTATACTTTCAAAATGGTACCAAGATGTGTGATTTCTTTTTTACATGTTCAGAACTATAATTATGTTATCATATTGGCAGTTTTAGAAAGAAAAATTAATCAACTGTAGAGATAATAGGGGTGGCTCAAGTATCCCCTATGCTCAAGTATCCCCACTCTCCCCTACATGTTATGAATATTGATGATTCATGATTTATTTTATTTTTTTTATTTTTTATTTGTTATTTATTTATTTATTTATTTATTATTACTTTTTGTATTTTATTTACTTTTTATATATATATATATATATATAATATCTCTGCGACGTGCTACATTTAATCTCCTCTATTAGCATTCTTAGTTATTTTCTAAACGTGATAGACAGTGTTGGGCAAGTTCACAAAATAAACGAACTAACTCAAACTCACGTTCAATTTCTGAAAAGTGATTTAAGTTCACGTTCAAATTCAAAAATGTTCAAACGAACTCGTTCAAATCAAACTCATTTGTAAAAGTGAACAAAGTTCACTAAAAAGTTCTGTTTTTTTTTTTTTTTTTTTTTTTTTTTTTTTTAATGCTCGGATATTATTGTCCAAATTTACAAAATTTTGTGAACTAATCATTTGATCATTCGATATGTAAGATAGAATATGCACGGACGGAAATTTCCAGACCCGATCCATAGATAAAAAAAATATCCATAGAAAAAAAATAGTTGGATGTGCCATTCCCAAAACTTTCTTCTATCTCATACATACATTTTAATATTTAAAAAAAAAATAGTTACTCATTTTAATGCTTTAATAATTTTACAATAACAATTCAATATCATACCAACTTTGATTTTTATCTTAAATTTCTATTTCAGTCAATTAATCGGAGTAAAAACGAATTTCCGTCCCTGCATGAGCCGATGGACAATAGAATGATAGCCAATTTTTTTTCAAATTATGGGAGGACCTACGTGCCTCAACAAAAAATAATCATATACAAAAATTTAGTTCGTTCTAGAACTAACTACTAGAACGTAAACTTTTAGGTGGTGTAATATTGAAAATGGCATAAAATTCGCTATTGCAGTGCCCCCTTCCGGCGGATTTTTTTTTAATTCAGGGAGGACCAATTAGTCATAGTCATACATTTACGCAAAAAATTTGGTTTAATTCGATGTATAAATTCATATATTTTTGGTCGGTACAATATTGAAAATGGTACAAAAATCGCGATTGCAGCACCCCCTTCCAACGGATTATTTTAAAATTCAGAGAGGACCAATTAGCCATAGTCATACACTTACACAAAAAATTTGGTTCAATTCGATGCATAACTTCATATACTTTTGGTCGGTACAATATTGAAAATGGCACAAACACGCGATTGCACTGTCTGGATGTCTGTGTGCATACCCTTCTAGACAATGCTGATTTGAGTATTGTGCTTTAGTAATTGCTCCTTTTTGTTAGTTTGGAACTTAGTATTAATTTTACAGAAGAGGGGGGGCTAACTTACCTTATAGCAATTGCGATAAATAAAAAACAGACATAAGAGGGAGATCTTATAATGGTTCCGTTTAATTATTTTAAATACGAAACTCTAAAAAGTTACTTATTACAGTTTCCCTTTCATGCGTTTTTCATTTTAAAAAGGGCGTCATGGGCTGCGTAAATAGGCACATTTATTCCAAAGTATTGGTCTTTCCATATTTATTTCTGTATATCCCATTGTAAACTAAATTGATTTTAAAATGAGTCCTTAACTGTACCTAAATATCTGAAATATTAATAACATTAACTCATTTCCACGGATTGGAGGCTTAAAAGTATAAAAATTTCTATACTGGTGAATCTTAAAAAAAATCTTTAAAATTCATTGTAGACAGATTCTTTACTAAGAAATTCGCCGTCTTTTACAAATGTGTTATGATTTTTTTACACGGATTATTCTATCCATTTTGCACCGATCTAAAAATTGCACCTTTTATAATAGCACCTTTTATAATACTGTTTCCCCCATCCCCTAGCATTGTATATGAACTATTCTTTAAAGAAAAGTTTAATTGTTGAATCATGGTAATTTAAAATTAGAATAAACTATGGCTATAGCGGAATCGATCGATATCTTGAAAATTTTCCGTAGAAGACAATATTCCGTCTTAGACAAATTCTACTCTGTCTGAGGATTCGCAGGAACTTGAAAATCTTTCCGATTTAGACTTATTTTCGCCTTACACAGTCCACCTTGTACAGAGAGTTTACTGTATATATCTATTTTCGGCGAAATTGTATACAGCCCAGGTCCGGTTCGGCGCGACCCGTGCCTGCAGAAGAAGTAAGACTAGGATACTACCTAGAGAAGTGATATCCAGACTTAACCCGTCCTGAGGCTCGCGTAGGCCTCTAAATGGCATTTGAAAGAGGGGAAAAGTGTACTAAAGTCTGGAAAAATTTTAAATAAATTATGAAAAAATTGAACGTAAATTTCGTTCAAACTCGTCTATTTTTTGAGTTTCCGTTCAGTTCAAACTCGTTTATAAAATAGTGAGCGAAGTTCAGTTCAAAGTTCACTAATAGTGAGCGAAACTCGTGAGTTTTCGTTCTGTGAGCGCGTTCATACCCAACACTGGTGATAGATATATCCATAATATAACGTCTTAAAGTTTGATTTACTATAAATAAAAAAAAAATCGGAGGGGGGGGGGAGGGAAATGTATAAAACTAAAATTATAAATGTTTAAGAAACAACTTATGTTTTTTCTGTGAAAACCACTACTAAATTAGATAGTTTTAAAACTATTCTCGGTATGGATTCATAAATAAATCGGAAATTGCACGAAAAACGTAACAAATGAGGTGCATTCGTACTAAAATGAAGTTTTAAAAATATTCAGATCCTGGTGTAGCAATATACAGTACTTCAGATACACTATAGTAACCGAACTCTTTTGTGTGTCCCTGTAAATACTATCTGTCTTCTATTATACAGTAAGTAATTTGTACTAAACCTCAGCAACATGTAACAATTTCATAAAAGTGAAATAGTTTAATATATTTAAAACGCATTTTAAACAATGATTCCCTCTATATACCTTTATGTAGTGGAACACTTTTACGTGGACCTGTAAATGAATAATAAATATTCTTTGCACCACAGATTGTATAGAATATATACTTCACTATATACTTCATAGATGCAAACAAATTTTATTATATTCGAAAAAGTGTAAGATCAATAAAATGCACTTGATTTGCACCCATTTGCTGTAATGTAACGTAATACTTTTCATTGTCCCTGTAGTTGAACTATATATTCGATTGTCATAAAATCTGAAATGGCTCGACATAATTATGCAAGATTATATTTTTTAAATTTCAAATGATTCGGTTGTGAAGTTTTTGAGCCGAACAGAACGACAATAGGTGTTTCGTGTTTACATAATAACGAACGTATCTAAAAATGACAGACATAAAAATATTTTATGCGTACTCAAAATTACCTATATGCTTTACTAACTTATTTTAGGAATTGTTTAATGCGAAAAAGTTTACTGCGACGAAAGAAAACTGCGTCATATTTGTACGTCCCATTATTAAGCAGTTGTCTGATATCTTCTATCTTAAAAATGATTTTCTCAAAAAGTGTTTTTTTTTTTTTTTTTTCCTTTTTTCATTTTGGAACTGACAACATTTGTACAGTGAGAAAACTTTGTAATTTGTATCGGAATAAATATATATTTTTCGTTAAATGAAAAAATAACTATTAAATAAATTAAATAAAAAACATGAAAAAAATATAGATTTTAAAATTTTTCCAAAAAAGAATCCATTTTTTTTACAGGAAAACTTCTTTCTGAAAAAACATTACATATATTTTCACTGAACTTAACAGCTTTTCTTTGGCGCCAAAATTGGCAGTATTTTTGTGTGAATTTGAAAGGCTTTTTTAAAAACAATGCAATTGATGGTAATAAATGAAACTTATTCGGTCACTTTGATCGAACTAGCTGAATCTGCGCAAACACATATTTAAAATACATAAGATTACTGCTGTTAAATAAAATTGTGCGTTATATTCGTGCGTCCCAATTATTAAACAGTTGTTCGATTTTTTCCTCTCTCTATTCAGCTTTTTGTCATTTCAAACATAACAACATTAGTAACGGGTGATAATAAATGAAACTTACCTTACAATTTTCCTTCAGCTTGATAGACCTTATTGAGTCTGTACAAAGATATATTCCAAATATACGTACACTGAATTTAGTAACACTCTCCTAATTATAACTGCAAACAGTCGATAAAGAAACAGATTTGTTCAAAGAACGTTTCCGCCCTTGCGGCCGCCCACATTGAGCCCACACTCAATCTCGGGTCCGGATCTGTGTTTCTTCCGATTCAGGCCTTCACCTTCACATATAATTACTCTATAATGTGACGCAGCTCAAAACATATACTGAATTCCAGAAAGAACGGAAAACTGGCCTTGGCGTATCCAAATTTATCAATTCAGAGCTAGTTGAAATGACTGAGCGAAACTTCAAAAATATACGGATTAATGTATTCTGAATGCAATCTCGTAACTGGAGTAATCTTAAGGATATTTACACACACAAAAACAAGTTGGAAATTGCACGTGAACGTAGCAAATGAGGTGCGTTCGTACGATAACGAAGTTTTAAAAATATTCAAATCTTGCTGATATAGTAGAGCGTACTCCGGATACAGTATAATAGTCGAAATCTTTACATTTCTGTAAATATGCAAAAAGTAATTCTTATTACACCTCAGTAACGTATATCTTATTCATAAAATGTTAAATAGTTGAATATAATTAAAACACGTACCAAACCATGTTTCCCCGTATAGCATTATATAGTGGAATACTTTTGTGTGGCCCTGTAATTTAATAATGAAAATTCTTTGCATCACAGATTGTAGAGAATGCATATTTTAGTATATATTTCATAGATTCATGCCAATTCTATTATGTTCGAATGAGTTAAAATGCATTTGAAACTTTTTCCCCATTGACCATAATGTAATGGAATACTTTTGATTGTCCCTGTAAATGATCTATGCATCCGACTTTCATAACATTTGAAATGACTCGACAAAATTATGTAATAATTATATGTTTCAAATTTCAAACGATTAAAATGCATTTAAAACTTTTTTCCCTATTGACCGTAATGTAACGGAATCCTTTTGAATGTCCCTGTAATTGATCTATCCATCCGATTTTCATAAAATTTGAAATGACTCGACAAAATTATGTTATAATTATGTATTTTAAATTTCAAACGATTCGGTTGGGTAGTTTTTGTGTTGTTATATGCGGACAGACAGACGGACAGACAGACAGACGGACAGACGGACGGACTGAGAGACAACAATAGGTGCTACGTATTTACATAATTACGAACGCACCTAAAAAAGGGGGGTATGTATGAGTGTGGTGGGGGTTTCCGTGTTTTTTGTTCGAAAAATCCAATTAATGTACCCTGGGGTAATAACGCCAGGCGGGGTAATAACGCCAAGTGCTTATATTTTGCATAATTATGAAATAATCAGGTAAATGACACCCATGTGCTCTGCGCAGAAGGGTTTTGAGTCATATAAATCGCAAAAATCAGCTTCAAGTTAATTTGTTTCATTTTTAGGTCTTATTGTTTTTACAAGCAACTAAAATTACCGCTTGATCTAAAATTGCGAGATAAGGTTTTTGATCTGAAGACTATATTTTTTATCCAGAAATACTTTGTTTATTACATAAATTTGTAGTGTATTTCATGTACTTTCAAATTGTTGTAGAAGATTTTGGATATCTTCTCGAGATAATTTGTAGTTTAGGATTTACTGCGCAATAAGTATCCCGGGGTAATAACGCCAGGGATTGGCGTTATTACCCCGGTTTATTCCCAACAGTGGCCGAACTATATCCGAAGGGGGTTTATATATTAATATGGGACAGCATTATCATCATTGTTGAAATGGTAAGATTAAGGGGGGGGGTGCCCAATACTTAAAAATAATCTATTTTATTTTTTATTACATTATTATTATTTTTTTACTAATGTAAAAAATAATTTTTAACTCTTGTAAATAAAACTATATCAAAATGTTTTCGAGATTCAAATTCGAACACCTTCAAAATCAGGTTTTTATTAAATTTCCACTGGATTGTTCAATTGAGTTCGAAATTTTAACTGTCCGCTTTCTCAGCGTTCGGTTTTACAAAACTTTATAAATTTAACCTTTAATTGATGTGACAGAAATTGTAACGTATGAATGTGATTCGGTTTGTGAGACCACAAAATTGAAAGATGAATAAAAGGCGGGAATAACTCATAGGACTGTGTTTCTGTACTAAACTTTTTACACAAGAGTATTATACTTAATATTCACCTATTTAGTCTCTGGTGATAGTACTAAAATTTCAAATGAAACAAAATTTCGGTAGTGTTTGCAGTTAAACTGAAAATTACAAGTTAAACTAAAAAATTAAAAGCAAAATAGTGGTCTACGAAACCGGCAACATTAGTTAAAGGTTAAAATGCGATCCATGATTAAAAATCATAGAATACTGTTCCTGCGCTAAACTTTTTGTACAGAATTAATTCTAATTAAATTTAGTCTCTTCAAATATTTCTAACAATATTACGAGAACTCCAAACGAAAGAGAATTTCAGTTGTAACTATAGTTAAACTGGAAAATACAAGTTAAACGCTATTTTTTTTTGGGGGGGGGGGAGGGGGTATAGTGTTCAGTCAGATTGCTAACAGCAGTTAAAGGTTAATTTTGTTGCTAATATAGAGATAATGATATATAACCAAATGAATTATGTATAAAATTGAATAAGAGATCTCTTTGGGATAATATTTTTTAATCAAAAATTTTATTCAATTTATTAAAAATTTATTAAAGCATGCTCTTTAAAACGTCGACAATTTAACTGTAGGTTTGGAGAATCCGCATTAGTGTGGAGTTATGGGTTAAAAACTATTTACTAGATTACTATATTAGTATTAACCCTTAACTGCTGTGACAAAAATTGTCGCATAACTTACTGTGAGCGGCCTGTCAGACCGCTTAATCTAACGATGAATAAAATGTTAAATTATCTTTTAGAATATTATTTTTGTACTGAACCTTATATACAGGACTATTATAAATAAAATTCAGCTATTCAAACGTTTCTAGAGATAGTAATAGGACTCCAAATGAAACAAAATTTTCCCGGTATCTATAGTTAAGCTAAAAATTGCAAGTTAAACTCTCAAACTTGAAAAACTCAGCGGTATGTGAGACGCTAACAGCAGTTAAGGTTTAACAAAAATATTTATTACACATAACTCTAGTTATTAAAAAACCTCACATGATTAAAATATTACATTAAGAATGGTTAAAACCATGCAATGTTTCTTATAATCATATTTAAGCGGAACTTTTTAAGCAAAGAGAGACACAGGGTGTTATATTCTGTTGAAGCTCCCCCTCACTCCTTTTTCTTTCACTTACACAAAAAAATCAATATTTTCTATCGCAAAGAATGCATACATGGGAATATAAATACTGATTCAAATAATCCGTGCAATGTTTCTAATAATTCTATTTAAATGGTCATTTTTAAGGAAAACGTAGCTTAGAATCTGATATTCTTTTGCCTCCATCCCCCGCCACCACCACAGTTTTCTTTTTCTTTTAGAGTCACAAAAAAATTGTACATTTTCAATAGCTTAGATTGCAATTTGTCAATTTCTAAAGCTGCAGAATTTGTATTTTTAGAATTGGGCAATCTACACGCCATTATTCCATCTTATTTTATAGTTTTGTTTGCATGGCGTTATTACCCATATAGGTGGGTATTAACGCCAAATAGCATTGGTCAAGAAAAAACGCCATTACATTTTATGAATACATATCTGTTAAATTATTTTATTTTATATAGATAGTCAATGAGTTGCTGTATCATATCTTATATTTTTTTGAAAAATACAATCTAAAACTAAGCCGTGAAAATTGGTAGAACCTTAACGTGGCGTTATTACCCCAGGGTACCTTATAATTTCTAAAATGGAAGTTAATACTTTGGACCTCCCTAAAATATAACAAGTAAGAAAAATCATGCTTTATCCGCTTCCCTGTGTTACCCGTACTTTGTACTACAAACGTGTTTTTGCCAATCATGATTTGCCCGTACAACGTACGGGCGTCCATATTCTTTGACTGTACCTTTGACTCCTTTCTTCTTTTACTGTACTTTTGAATATTCTTTTACTGTACCTTGACTGTACCTTTGTTAAAAGACTTCTACTGGCTGAAATTTTTCAACGATTGTGAAGTAAATTTTAATTTACAGAACATTTTTTAACTCTTACTAAGCATGCTGTTGTAAAAAGCCATTTATTTCTGAAAACATTTTATTTAATACGAAGATAAATAAATGAAAGATAACGGAGTCTCATCTGCAGACTGCGTTTACGCACCAACGGCAATTAAAATAAATCTTTTATAATAAAAAATATAAAGTACTTAAACCTTATCCGCATTCTAGTACTACATAAAATCTGCAGAAAAGACCGTTTTTCTCTCTTTATTTCTTTTACTTGTATTTATGAAATGTAAATTTGTATCATGTATTTAAGTTGAAAAAAATTAAATGCGTAGCAATTTAAATTATTTAATAATATATTTAAAGAAAAAAGAATCCATGCATCGGCCGGGAATCGAACCCGGGCCGCCCGCGTGGCAGGCGAGCATTCTACCACTGAACCACCGATGCTCACACATTTTAGAATTATATCTTTAAATATTTTAATAGTAACCTACTTCTGCATACAATCGTGATAATTCACAATGTCTTGGGCTTATCGCATCTTCAGCCGCGGATGAGTAAACAAGTCGTAAGGCTCCGATCACACGTGCGTTTTGCCCAACTTCTTCTGAATTCGGGGAAATCCTTTCTTCTCCTCCCTTCTGTGGTTTATCAACAGTAGGAAAGGGGGAAATTCAGTGGCGCCAACTTATATGGGCCCATGGGGCACGAGCTCACCTAATAATTTTAAATCCTAGCATACCCAATTTTTATTGCTCTACTTAGTTATTTATTTCATTATTGTTAGCCTTCTTTCAGACAAGCTAAAAAATGTCGTGTCATCAGCCCTGAGTTTTCTACTCAACCGATTTTGATAATTATTTTTTTTTATGAAAGCTATTTATTTGTAGTTGTGCCCAGTTTAGTTATTTTTTTAATTTATTTCCATTTTTATATTTTATTTTTAATTTTAAATGCTTTTTACTTACCCATCATACGTAGCATAGGGTAAGTCTTGCAATCGTTTTGAAAATCGAAAAAAATTTTTTGACGGATTTACACGTTTTAGATAGTGGAGATTCCGAAAAACATATTTTTAGAAAAAAAATTTTGCCGTCCGTCTGTCTGTCTGTCTGTAAACGCTCTATCTCCCGAACAAATTGAGATAGAGACTTGAAATTTTGTATGTAGTTAGTATGTAAGAACGGGACGAACCCTATTTAATATCAGCAACCTCGATTATCCGGAACTATTTTTTTCGGACTCTCGAAAAATTCGTTCTGATGAAAGGTATATAAAAATTTTCGAATTTTTTTGTTCTAAGGAATGGAATTAAAAGGCAATAAAATAACACACATTTTGCATATAGAACGAAGTCGATCGGATTATTAGTTGCCGAGATATTTGTAATCTTGTTTTCCACATTCTTCGATTTTTCATGATCCTGTATTTCATTAAAATTTCAATTCAGAGGTATATTTTAATTGGAAATGAGACGCTTAATCTGACGCAGTTAATTGTTAGTTAATAGAATTATTATTTTTGGAGTTATAAGGATATTTCTTTTACGCAGTTCGGTACTACTTGAGTAGTTTGGCGTTTTATATAATTTGTCGAAATTGGTACACCAGCAGTTCTTTAATATAGCATTACTATGTATATTAACAATATTTAAATTTTGTTTATGAATTGCAATGCATTGTATAAATAGTTTCACATGTTTTATTTTCATATACATATCCATTATGGGTAAGTATTACGGTGGCCCCCAACGACTAGTTACGATATTTATTCAAAATGTTGGCAACTCAGGTTAGCTTTTCTCTCGATAATAAAAATTTATTTTCCAAAATGATTGCGTATAATTATGCACTAATTGGGGTAAAAAAAATATATTTACTGAGAAATAATATTAATAATGTAAATAAAATAACAGAAAATAAGGTACGTCTAGGTTATCCCGTCTACCAATTTCGCCAAATTATACAAATCGCCAAACTAATAGCCAATTTATGCATGTTGACATAATTTTTATTTTAAATAACGAAAAAACAAATAATTAGTAGAATATTAATAAAAAGTCGAAATAAAAATCACTTAATGACATTTTAAACACGTGAATCGCATTTAATGTCATTGAATGCGACATTCACGATCATCCATTATTGGCATTTAATCTTATAGCTTGGCGATAATTTTTTGGTCGACGGGAAAACCTAGAAGTACCGAAAATAATTTATGATAAAAATTAATGTCTAAAGCAAAATAAGAAAAATTTCAAATGAGGAAAATGATGTCATTCAGCAACCAGATAAATGGGAATTACAATATTATTACGGATGCCTTTTTCGTATTACTAATAGCAGTAACTTTTAAAAAACATTTGAAGAGAAAATGACGTCACTATTTAAAACATCGCATTTTTACTCATAACGATATTAGGTACTACTCTGATATCCCGTCGACCAATTTCGCCAAATTATACAAATCGCCAAACTAATAGACAAATTATACATATTGACATAATTTTTATTTTAAATAACGAAAAAACAAATAATTAGTAGAATATTAATAAAAAGTCGAAATAAAAATCACTTAATGACATTTTAAACACATTAATCGTATTTAATGTCATTGAATGTGACATTCACGATCATCCATTATTGGCATTTAATCTTATAGTTTAGCGATATATATATATATATTTTTAATTGGAGTCGAATCTGAATTTTGCAATGGCAGAATCAACATTCAACTTGTATTATTATTTTTCTCCCTAGAACAAAATTTATTTTGTCAATGACCATATGTTTTAATTTTCCGATTGACACCCATAAATCCCCAAAAAACTGAAATGTCCGTATTTAAATTTCAGCTATTTCAATTTGTTGTTATGTTCATAATATGATGATATTGCAATAAATACTAGTGTTTTTATAAGGAAAAACGCATGAAAATACAAATTTACAAAATTACAACTTTATTAAAATAGTTTGACTAAAAATTTTCATTTTTTACCTTCTGCCCACCCTTTAAAGAAAAACAAATTAGTCGTAACATTTTACCAAAATATGTTTGAGCCCACCCAATATTTTTGAGCCAACCCAATATTTTTCAAAAGTTGGCACCACTGGGGAAATAAAAATACTTCAGAAAGTAAGAAACTCAACATCTATTTCAGTGAAAGGTTTCCTGTCCTGCAGCTGGATTGAAACTTTCCTTCCTTGACTTGGAAAAATCTTTATACATAAAACACGCCGACCAGTGACCGCAAGAAGTGGTTATGTCTGTCCGCACCTCTTAAAGTGTCACTGTGTAAGTGATTATACAGGGACAAATGAGGATATTTGTTTCACTACTTGAACTAGGTAGTTGCCAACGTTTTATTGGCTACGCACAACAGAAATATCTATAAAATCACAAAGCCCCCTCCCCTTTCCACCTCCTCACACACACTCTATAACATATATATACAGAGGTGTAGTCGTAAAAATAACAGAGGATATACGCTCTAAGCAGTGGGCATACGATCAAGGCAAAGAGTATACCCTAAAGTGTGTATGCTATAGGTTTCATATGAAACAGAGGGTAAACGATGTTCCTTAGATATCCAGATTTCCAATTATCCAGAAGATATACGGCGTATACTCCTGTATACCCTCCACTACATCCCTGTATATGTCTTATTATTTAAAAAGTGAACGATGTTAATTTGAAGAAATCTTAACAAAGTTATATCAACTTTCTCGTTTTAAGTGCGTTCTTAATTATATATATACGTAGGAATTATAAGTTATCGTTCACTCCGTCCATTTGTCCGTATATAACAGAGTAAAAACTACTCAACCGAATAACTTGAAATTTAAATATATACTTGTCGCATAATTTTTTCGAGATGTATAGTTTAATTACAGGGACGATCAAAAGCATTCCGTTACATTACCATAGGTGCCAACCTGACATAGATTATCCGTAATACATGCGTTAATTTGACCCTGGTTTAGTGAGTTTCGAACCAGAATTTTTTCAAAGAAATGAAATTAAGTATGCTCCACTAATAACCCTAAAATTAAATAAGTAAAGATTCTTGAATATATTTTCTGGTTTGAAATGACGTTAACCTGGATCAAACTAATCCAGGTATTACGGAAAATTAGTTGAAAGTTGGCAGCTATGCATTACGGTTACATTACAGCAAAAACTAGTTATTAGAAAATAATGTTGTACTCTTTGGAACATAAAAAAACTGATATACATCCAGAGTTTCCCCCAGAGTGTTTCAGGAGGGCGCTCCGCCCCTTCTGCCCTTTAGTTTAAAAAATAGCGTCCCTCTTGCCCCACATTTGAAAAAACGCAGCTCTCCAGTGATGATCCGAACGCGCTATAGCGCGTAAATTACACAAGAAATCGGCGACGAAACGCATAAAATAGCCTCATACGCGTCTCGTGGGACGGGTAATTTCGTTAAAAAATCGCTAAAAAAACGGCAAGTTTCGTTAAAAATCGCGAAATAACGACATTTCGTACAAAAATCGCACTAAAACGGAAAATTCTGTGAAAAGTTCCGTTTTTCCGCGATATTTTCACGAGATTTGTCGTTTTTTCGCGATTTTTTAGAAAATATGCCGTCTTTTGCGGTCTTTTAATAAAATTTGCCGTTTTTTCGCAATTTTTTTCACGAAACTTGCCTTTTTTGTGATTTTTTAACAAAATTTACCTTTTTTTTTTTTTTTTTTTTCAATTTTTTGACGCAATTTCTGTTTTTTCACGACTTTTTGAACTGCTAGATTTTACATTCAACTCTATAAAAGTGTCCTTAAAAATAAAAAATTGCCCTTAAAAATGCAAAAAGTGCCCTGAAAAATGTAAAAAGTGCCCTTTTCAGAACAGTAGCGCCCTGCCATTTTTTTAACCTGGGGGAAACTCTGTGACGTATATGCTAAAAAATACACTCTGCACAATCTGTAGTGCAAAGAACATTTGTTATTCATTTACAATGCCACAGAAAAGTGTTCCATTACATAATAGAATTGGGGGAAACATTGTTTGGGAGGCATTTTAATACCATTAAACTATTTCATATTTTATGAAATTGATATATGTTGATGATATTTACTGTCATTTATTTCCTATATAAAAGAAAGCAGATAGTATTTACAGGAACACACAAAAGATTTTGGTCTTTGCTATAGCCGAAGTACTGTATACTATTACACCAAGATCTGAATAAATTTAAAACTTTGTTATAGTGTCACATATAGTACACAGCACCTCATTTGCTACGCTTGATGTACAATTTCCAACTTGTTTAACGTCTCGTAGAAGTGCATTTTCTGCTGAAAGTAGAAAAAAGCTTTGTCACAGCTTAACATTTGAGCTTTACCTGAGGCAACTGAAGACTAAATTAAGTAATTCGACAATTTTTATTTACTTTATTTTTTTATTAAGATTCGACAATTTTTATTTCAAACTTACTTATATACTATTAAACAATAATCATACAAATAAAATATATTTTTTAAATATTTTAAATTTACTCGTCCCCACATTTTAGCTTCACAAATATTGTTTGTAAAAGGAATCCAATTTCAATTTTCTAGCCCAAATTAGTAATTATTTTCTCTCTTCTACGAAGTTTATATGAAATTTGTGCGGAGATTTTTTGATTTTTTGCGACATTTTTTTGTGATTTTCTGAGTTTATTTCGCAATCCGCACTGTTTTTTGACAGATAATGTCGAGGAAGTTAGCTAGTAATAAATAAACACAACAATCTTACGGAATAAAACCTTTTAAATCTCAAACACTTGGGATTGAAGCTATTTTCTATTTTCACGGAGGAATTTTACTCTATTCCAATCACAGGAACTATGAAATCTTTACTTTTAAAACAGAAAACTGCATCGGAATTTGTAGATTTTCATGGATTTTAAAATAATGTATAAACATAATTTTTAGGGTTTCGTTCATCAGACGAATCTCCATTCGTCTCTGTCCGTTGTCTGTCTGTCTTTCCTACATAGAAACTATACAAGTTAGAGCGTTCTAATTTTGTGTGCTTATAGCTGAATACCTCTTGTCACACAACGAATCGTAAAATTCTGGAAAAGATTATTATTTTAATTAAAATATATTTTTTAATATCATCAGTCCATTTTTTAAAGCTTTTTTCTTTTAATTGTTGCACGCAAGTTTAAATACATATAAAAATTATTTCTTTTTTACGCTTTAAAAAGAAGTGGAGTACTTCTGTTGCCACAATTTCAAAATCGGTATTAAAAACAACAAAAAAATTAATATTTCAAAAATAAATCGAGACACAGCTTTTAAACACATCGCATTTAAAAGTACATTTTTTCCCTATACGATAGCGTAAAAATTGAACATGTGCGACATTTATAAGTTTAAAAATTTGCAATAGCGTAAATTTCAAAATTTAAATTTCATTTCGTCTAATTGTTGCACCTATGTTTTAAAAAAAATATTATGTATGTAACATAAATTAATGGATTAAATAAATCACGTGAAAAACGTTTTTATTTGTTTTTATTTCATCATATTACATCATAATTATCCTCTATTTTGACATGCGAATTGAAACATTTTTTTATTTATTAAATTTCTATTCATTTAAATTACTCGCCACCTCTGGTGACCGGTTTGGTCTCCCTTAAATTTATGCTAAGATTTGTAATATTTTACTTTTATACATAATTTTATTTACTTGCGTACCTTCACTAAATCTGTAGATACTGATGGAGAAATCAACAAATCTATGCGATCAAAGCAGCTTTTAGGGGAAGAATTCAGTATTCTGTTCTGGTTGGCACGATTGGTAAATAAATCCGAAATGATGCCGAAAAACCATGATAAAATGTTTTGATGATAAAACGTTTTGAAGAAGATATTAACCCTCTATGTGATCTACGATCACACTTACCCACTTGTTTTAGTCTATTTCCAAAGTGTACAGACGATTACGAAAGATAAACATGTTTGCATTTAAATTAATATAAAATGAAAGGGATTTCATTTCACCTTATATTCTATAACAAAATTAAAACATTCATCAATCAATAACTAAAACAATAAAATATAAATAATACAATAAATTTAAAATATAACCCCTGAAATGATAGAAAAAAAAAAATCCTGATAATAAAAAGTGAGTTTTAGTGATTTCATCAGCTAGGTCATCCCATGATAACTTATGTTACATTTAGAATAATTTACTGCAGTAATTTTAGTAATGTAGCACTAAAAAATATTCAAATGTAAAATTAACATGATTTGTCAATGAAACCAATCTAAGAGTCGATGAGTCGATTTGGATGAAAATTACCCAAAAAATGATTAAGAAAATTACACTTTATATGATAACTTACATTCCTTTTTTAGTAATGGCAGTTACCATAGTAAATAAAACTACCAAAATTTAAGAAATAACATTAAAATTAGGTAATTTTCATCTAAATTGGACTTTGAATGAGTTTAAATAACAAACCATGTCAAATTTACATTTTGAATAATTTTTTTGTGTGTGCTGTAAAACTAAAATTACTGAAAATAGTTCAAAATGTAACGCAAGTTACCATGGAATGACCTAGCTGTTGTTCCCTGGAGCGATGCCAGAACGAAAGTATCGCTTTCAAAACTTTATTTGAACGCATAATTGCTATTTTCCGTAAATATGATTTTCGGTATTTTTAGTAGACATATAAGAATAAATATATTGAATTATAAAAATTCTATGACAATTATGTTAAAAAAAAAAATACTTATATTTTGTAATGCGGTAAATCCAGGTTTAATCGTTCACATTTACTACTAGCGGTCCGCCCTCGCTTTGCTTCGGGTAGAGCAAGTCGCCCAGTCCTGTGCCACTACTGACACCCCAAATTGTTACTACCACTTCACCCCATTAAATTCAACTACTAAAAAAATTACTCTCCTTTTAGATAGTCGGGTAAAAAGTAGCCTATATGTTAATCTAAGGTGTCAGACACCTCCATACAAAATTTCATAAAAATCGATCCATCCGTTCTTGAGTTATAAATAGTGTAACTAACACGACTTTGTTTTATGTATATAGATTATAATCAATAGTATTTGCAGCGCACGCGATGTAAGGATTTTTTAAGGTCATTTTTCTGCACCTTGGGTTATATTATTGGCATTTTAGTAAGGATTTTTTTTTTTTTTTTTCAAAATATAATATAGCCTATGTTCACCGGAAATAGTGTAGCTTTTCAACGGTGAAAGAATTTTTCAAATCAGTCAAGTAGTTTCGGAGCCTATTCAATACAAACAAACAATCAAATCTTTCCTCTTTATAATATTAGTATAGATAATCAATGGTATTCGCAGCGGACGCGATGTAAGGTAATTTTAAGGTCATTTTTCTACACGTTGGGTTACATTATTGCTATTTTAGTAAATATCCCTATTTTTTTTTTCGAAAATATAATATAGCCTATGTTCACCGGAAATAGTGTAGCTTTTCAACGGTGAGAGAATTTTTCAAATCCGTCAAGTAGTTTCGGAGCCTATTCAATTCAAACAAACAATCAAATGTTTCCTCTTTATAATATTAGTATAGGTAACATTTTTTTAATTCGCATCTGGCACAACTGACAACTTTTACGTTTTTTTAGAACTTCTAATATTAGCGTGGGAGTACATCATTTTTTTCCTTTCCGGAAATTTAAGAAGCCCATTAAATGAAATGAAATTTACTGTTAAATTTTAGTGGTACTCAGAAAATGTAAAAGTTAGCAACTATGATTTCAAGTTTCTGTCGGGTTAATTTTTAATCGTTCCCTTTGTACTTCTCCTATTGATTTTCTAGCAATGTGTTTTCTCTCCCTCTCCCTGTTGCCATCCAATCGAAATTCTTGGCATTCACTAGATTAATAAGTCCGTAACAGTGCACAGTTATTTTCCAGATGAAACTACTTAGGATAGACTTTTCCTTTCCTCCCATGCCATTTCTTTGTTATATTCTCAGACAAATTCAAAAAGAAGAATATCTTTTGTTATAAATAATAAATCGCTTTCCGTGGATTATATATATATATATATATATATATATATATGTGTGTGTGTGTGTGTATGTATATATACATATACAAGGTATTTATAAAGTCCCGGACCCATCTTGATGTTTAATAACTCATAAAATAATGAAGATATAAACACATTTATGGCATTTATTGATGGAAGAACTCAGATATATCCTTTTCAGGTTTGAATATCTTTACTTTTGTAAATATCGTCTGCGCGTGCGGTTAATTTCAGATAATTTCATTTTCCAGTCTAAATATCTGTACTTTTCTAAATATCGTCGCCATAATGTGTGCATACGGGGATCTGAAAAACCCCATGAATACCATTAGGCAGAAAGGTAGTTCCATGGAGGAAGAATATACTGGAGGTGAACTATAATGATTTGGGTGATGCCGAAAATGTAACCCTACATTAAGTCACATTAAGTCCAAACAAAACCACGTGCTTTGATTCGCCTATGAATTCAAACCGGTTAAAACCCGTATTTGATTGCTCTTGTTTTTTATCTTCGAATTTTTTATTAGACAGCGCATCACAGGTAAAAATTTCTTTGATTATTTAATTATATGTGTTTTAAATATCAAAATAGAAAATCTTTTAACATTTTTCTTGAAAAGATAACATTATTTTGCTAATATCTGAAAATCGTTTGCAATCAGAAATCTGTATTTTAGATTAATATTTATTACTTATGTTTTCATACATGATTTTAAAAGAATGTTTTCATTATTATATTTTAAATATTATTTAAATGCAATTATTAATATGTAACAAAACAAATTTCTTTTTATATATTCATCTTGATTTTTTTTATCCCTGAATTATTTATTTAGAATAAATCTATTTGTGATATCGAAACCCTGTATTTATGCTTCATTTTTCGCATTTAAATGCGATTAATCTTAAAATATGTGTAATTTATTTTCTAATAATTTTAAAAACATGATAAGAATCGAAATTTTTACTGCGTGAAAATCAGCTCATTTATTGTACAGCTCTCAAATTTTATTATGGTTTATATCTGTAGTTTTTAGGTGCTTTCGTAATTATGTAAATACGTAGCACCTATAGTTGTCGTTCAGTCCATCCGTCTGTCTGTCCATTCGCATATAACAACGCAAAAACTACCCAACCGAATCGTTTGAAGTTTAAAATACATAATTAATACATAATTTTGTCAAGTTATTTCAAATTTAAGATAGATCAATTATGCATAGATGAATTACAGGAACAATCAAAAGTATCCCGTTACATTACGGTCAAGGGGGGTTTCAAATGCATTTTAATCACTTGAAATTTAAAACAAATAATTATTACATAATTTTGTCGTGTCATTTTAAATTTTATAGAAATTGGATGCATAAATCAATTACAGGAACAATAAAAAATATTCCATGACATTACGGTCAACGGGAAAAAAGTTTCAAATGCATTTTAATGGTGTTAAACTAATTCAAACATAATAAAACTGACATAAACCTATGAAGTATATATATACTAAAATATACATTCTGTACAATCTGTGATGCAAAGAATATTTGTTTTAAATTACAGGAGCACACAAAAGTATTTCATTACATAAAGCTATACGGAGAAACATTGTTTGTGGGGCGTGTTTTAATTACATTAAACTATTTAGCATTTTATGAATATGATATAGGTTGCTGAGGTGTAATAAAAATTACTTCCTGTATATTTACAGGAACACAAAGATTTCTACTACTATAATGTAACCGAAGTACTGTCTACTATATCAGCAAGATCTGAATATTTTAAAAACTTCGTTATCGTACGAACGCACCTCATTTGTTACGCTTCATGTGTAATTTCCAACTTGTTTATTAATTGTTTCTCAAATTTTTTTATTGATAATGCTGTTATTTTGAAGAAGTAAAATTTTCATATTTGTCAAAAATTGTTCTTATTAATGTAAAGCATGACTATATGCTAACAATATTTGTTTTAAAACATGTTTTGGAATTTTTTAATAACGTTGTAAGTATTAAAATTAGCTCTGTTTCAGGCGGAATACTGTTTATGTGTCGGATTCGAATTCAAATATTAGCGGTTCAGATCGATAAAAAAACATTTATGTTGGATTCCGATTTGAATAGAATTTTCGGGTTCAGGTAAAATACACAACCCGACCCATTCAAGGATCTAGTCTCGCTGCAAATTTAACATACATTTTTATTTGTGCAGCGTTAAGCGTTGAGCAAATAATCAAAATTATAATATCACTTTTTTTATAATGTTGCAATATTATAATTTTTCAACATCACAGTTTAAGCAACATTATATCATTTTATACACTCTTACATTCCTTTGCGTGAAATTTTATATCATCACGAAAAATATTGAAAAAGCCCGGTTTTAAGCTAT
The DNA here is from genome assembly GCA_964019185.1 of Maratus speculifer. Classification (NCBI taxonomy): domain Eukaryota; kingdom Metazoa; phylum Arthropoda; class Arachnida; order Araneae; family Salticidae; genus Maratus; species Maratus speculifer. Next base: position 53,244,842 of record OZ025296.1, read on the forward strand.
ATTGAGCTACACTCTTCAAATTTTCAATATGCCTATACAGGGTGTTTCAAAGTTATGCATCAGAAATGTAAAGGCAATTAGCGGGAACATTAATGAGCAGATTTGTAAAGGAATGTAGTTGCGGAAATTTAGCGTTGAGGAGAATCAGTGAATAATTTATGTCTATTTCACTATAATTTAGTAACATATTTTGGCCGCTAAAAGCTCCCAACCATATATCATTATCCCCATGAACGGAATTCTTTTGTGTGGTTCTTTAAATAAATAATAAATGTTTAACAAACCCCATATTCTACAAAATGCTTGTTATACTGCCGTTTATAAATGCATATCAATTTCTTTATGTTTTAAATGGTCTAACGTCATTGAAATGAACTTGAAACGATTTTTCCCATTTACCATAATGTTACAGAATACTTTAGACTGTCTCTGCAAATGAACTATAAATTCTACACATTTCCTTATTAATAGCGATCACGGTGTAGTACACGTCAATAACATATAAAAAATGCTACGAGCATCAGAGTTTATTTACAAGAGTTAGAACTCGGCCACACAAACCGGAGTCATAAACATTTTTCATCTACGTTACAAAGTATTAACTAGTAAAAAAAAAAAAATCCCGCGTTAAGCATAGATTATAAAACACTATCCAAATTTCCTTAATTCTTTAACAAAACTTCGTTATTCAGGGAAATAGGTGTTACTGCCCATAACCAAATATGTATTTCAATACTTCTGAATGGCTCTGTATTTGATTTGTCGGTTGATATATATACTATATCATGGAGAAATTTAGTTTAGCAAAAAAATGCCTAGCTGGATGAAATTTTTCTTTTGGCAGTTTATACGAATAGATGTAAAACATACTTCAATACTTTTGTTCAGCCCTGCAGTTTACCTAGTACCTTTATTACATGAAAGTATTTTGCTAAAATTAATTATATAAAAAAATAAATAAAAAATGTTAATCAAACAACACTACTCTTTAAACTATTTAAATCATATTTCCAGAAATTATCATCCTTAAACAAACCTGTATCCAGTTCTTTGCGTGACCCTGTATATCATTTAATCTATATTCTACAAACATTTCACGATAAACTAAATGCGAATCGACGTAAAAATGCAAAATTTTTTTAAAAACAAACCTTTAAGTAAATTACACTCACATTCAGTAACTTTTCCGAGTTCTTTTGAGTAACCCTGTATATCTTAATTGTGTAACTATTATAGATATAGTTAACATATCTATACATAGTGTACATATATACATAGTGTAACATATAATGTGAATACATTTAGTGACACTTAAAAGCGCATATCATAATTAAAAATGCCTTTCATCCATGGAACAGTTACCATGCGTAATATACAGTACTTCGAATAGAATATGCTTTTTGAAGTCTTTTGTGTGTCCCTGTAAATGCTATGCACTTCGTATTATGCGTGAAATAACTCATATTAAGTCTCAGTGACGTATATCAATTTGATTACACATGATACGGTTTACCATCGTTAAAGTATGTCGCAAACAATTTCCTCCTTTATTATCATATATTAGAATTATTTTGTGTGGCCCTGTAAATGAATATCTATTCTTTTAGCTGCTTTAGTGCTTCTTTTTTCTTTTTTAGTGCTTTTCGTAGATGAAAATGCATGTGAATACGTTTGTCCGGCCGCAACATCTTTAAAATTAATTTGAAACGATTTTTCCCCATTGGCCCTAATATAATCGAAAACTTTTGACTGTCCCTGTAAATGAACTAATCGTGGTAGAAACTTCATTTTTAATAGGGTTTGTGCTTGTGTAAACTTCAATAACATGGTAAAATTTCTTTGCATTCCGAGCATATTTACGAGAGTTAGAGCGCGGACAGACGGACAGACAAAACGAATGCATAAACATTTTTCAATTTTGTTGAAAAGTGTTAATAAAAATTACTGTAAAAAGAAAACTTTTAATAATACAATTTTTATTTCGTATCAAACGTTTTCAATTTCTTATTTAATTTTAATTTGAAATTTAATAATAATAATGACATTTAATAATAATAATAATAATAATAATTTCCCAATTTCAATTATTTTAAAAGTAAACATTTCTTTTAATAAATAATAATAGAACAAAGACCATTTTAAAAATTTCCTATTTCTTCTTAAAAAATGCTCCAGCTGTAATTCATTTCTTTCAATTCGTCTTATTAATACAAAATCCCTTCCTTTTTTGGAAGCTTTCCAATTTTCCACGTGTTTTTGTTTGGTACACTAAAATTTGAGCGATAAATGGATTCACATTGTAAACCTTTTTTAAGGCTTAGTTCACCTCCACCTATCTTCTTCCTCCATGGGTAGTTCCCAAAGATTAATGTGTGGTGTGGATTAATGCACGACCGAGTCATTGGGCCTTTCTTTTTTACAGAAAAGACGGTTTCATCAGTCGTATACTTAGACATATTGGAAAACCTCGTATTTCCACAACTAGAAGAGCTTCAGCCACATGTCTTTTTGCAACAAGATGGTGCACCACTTTATTGGGGTACCATCGTTCGTACTTCTTTGAATGACCATTTTACAGGAAGAAGGATTGGATGAGGAGGTCAAATTCCTTGGCCATAAGATCATCTTATATAACGCCGCGAACTTTTTCCTTTGGGGATTTGTAAAGGACAATGTTTACAGGAGGAGAGTGTCAAACATTGATGACTTAAAAGCCAGAATTACAACCGCAATGGCCTCTGTGGATGCCGACATACTTGCCGCTACCTGGCGTGAAATTGATTATCGACTTGATATTATCCGTGTGATGAAGGGGGGCACACGTGGAAGTTCATTGACAAAGGTCATGAAACTTTTTGAGTCTATCTAACCATTTTTGTTATTAATTTTAATCTATCTTTATTATTTTATGAGTTATTAACCATCAAAATGGGTCCGGGATTTTATAAACATCCTGTATATATATATATATATATATATATATATATAAAGGTGTGTGTGTGTGTGTTCAGTAATGCCAACTTTTCAAAAATATTGGGTGGGCACAAACACTTTTAATAACATAACGCACATATCTATACATTTACCTTAGTGTGAGTTAGTGTGGAGAGAGAAGGGGGGGGGGAGGAGAGAATGAATAAATATGATAATTCGAAATTAAATTATCTCCTCTAAGCAAATTTTTAAATTATTGTAATTTAATTATAATTCATAATAATTTTTATAATTCAGAAATAATTTTATTAAATTATATTCTTGTAACGCATTCCTTATGAATACAGTGATCTTAATTTTCAATAACCTTGAAATTTCTAATTATTAAATTCACGTTATTGCGACATATATACGTGCCGCAAATAGGCTTAAGAATCCATGCTTATAGCCACCAGTAAAATTATACTGTAAATTTTGCCTTACTAAATCGGATCATATTCTCGATTTAATGAGCCATAAATTTCTGATTTTTAAAACCTGTGACAAAACATTAAAAATTTCGCAAAAGGCTCCCGTCCCGAAGGGGTTAACAGTGCAAAATTCTAAATGTCCCGAAAAGAATACATTTTAATCATCTAAGTGCTTTATCAATTTAAGACATCAAAACAGAGGACAAAATATGCAGGAAATTTGTTTTTGAGAGTAACTTAACGATACATTCGCTGAAAGGGAGTTTCACTACTCCTGTAAGTCTAATGGATGTCCGTACAATTTTTCAAACAAAACTATTTGTGAATGTTAATAAAATCACATTTCATTTTAGTGATTAAGTAATTGAAAAAATATTACGAATTAAATCAATTGAATCAATGAATTGGGTGGCTGGAGAAATCAAATTATTGGGTGGGTCCCATGGGCCCATACAAGTTGGCGCCATGGTGTGTGTAAAGATGATATGCAATACATTAATGAATAAAAAGAGATAACATACTATTTTAAACCAAAGACCATATTACAAATAAAAGGAGAAGACTTTGATTGGGTCAGAAATGATATTGATATTAAAAGACAAACTCCCTTCTCCAGAAATACCTTCAAAACTGCATATATATCAAGCGTTCCAAGACCTATGGGAAAAGGTGCCCGCAAGATTAAAGGCGGGGACAAGGTATACGCCACCGAACGGCAGGGGTGCATAACAAGAGAATTATTAAGTACAAGACTACCTTATCATAATAACAAGGCTTGTCATTCGCCAAGTTCCCTTTGACCGCAGTACACGTGGTCAGAAACCACATGATTTTCCCGTTGGTAGCGCCATCTAATGTGAGAAACTGAAACATTTTCCATTTTTTCCTATGAATTTGTGCATGGATTATTAGCAGTAGTATGCACCAGGTGGCGTTACTTATGAGACAAAGTCATATAATAAGTTGGCAACCATAGGGACAATTCCAACAATAGATTTTCTCCTGAATGCGAGGCCTTGTTATTATAAGGTGGCCTTGATTAAGTAAATTGCAGTTTCTTTTGTGTAAATGGCAACAAAACTGATTTGTTTCTATAAAATGTTACTTTAAAATATTGCGTAGAATAAGTTTCAGGTTTGAAATATTGTAAATAAATATAGAATAAATAAGTGTAGTACGACTAAATATTAACATATTTATACTAAGATGAAATATCATTTAACTATGCGATACAAATATCGCTGATTAAAATATGTTAGATTTTAATTATATTTTTAATGTAATGAAATATGACTCATTAAATTTAGTAAGAAGTTATTATATAAATGCAGAATTTTGAAGTAGTGTCACATTTTACTAAATTCTCGATGAGCTAAGTTATACAAAATGGTATACACCGTAGCATTTCCTAAGATAATATGATGTTTATCAATGTTTAGAAATGTATAGAATTTAATACTAAATAAAATATTCAACTTTAGCTCCTATTTTATTTACCAAATGTAGACGATAAAAATCCAATGTTTTCTTGGTCGTATCGACTTTGATTATTTAACTTGCAAACATTTCATTCTTTTAAATAAAAAATCTATTTCATTATATGTATATTCGGAATAACTTTAATTTTAAATGTGTTAAATGTTGTTCTGTTAAACAAAGAAATATTGTTAATTTATTTGTTTAAATATTTTACGGTTCTAGACAATATTTTTTCTAAAATCGTAGATTAGACTCTCTCTCCTTTTTTTTTTTTTTTTTTTTTTTTTTTTTTTTTTTGTTACTGACAAAGCTATTTCGAGAATTCGTATTAAAAATTCAATCATAATTTTCAAGCTATTCTCTCAATCATAATAGATTAATCAAGTCTACGAGATTTATTGCAAAATTTTTTTGTTACAGTATGTTTCGATAAAATCATGTACTTTTAAAAAATAGTCAAAATATCATTTTAATTTCGGGAGAAAAAGGTACTAATTAGTACGGATAAGTACCATATAATGCTACGAAAAATATTGACTTTACCCTAAAATTAAAATAACAATGCGACTTTTTTTAAATACACATATTTAAAAAAAAAAATATGTGTATTTAAAAAAAGTCGCATTGTCATTTTAATTTTAGGGTAAAAGTCAATATTTTTCGTAGCATTATATGGTACTTATGAGTACTAATTAGTACTTTTTCTCCCGAAATTAAAATGATATTGTGACTATTTTTTTTAATGTACACGATTTTATCGAAACAAATTGTAACAAAAATATTTTGCAATAAATCTCGTAATATGCGCAAGAGATGCGGAGATAATAAACATCTGCGCATATATGACGTCAAACCCGCGCATTCATTAGCACTCCTGCCACCAGCTGGCGCAGCTATGTTAATTTACGACAGATTCCACCATTGTCTTGGAACGCTTGATATATATGCAGTTTTCAATACCTTACTATATCATGTACCAGTGCGCCTATCCTTGATTGGTTCGTTTCTGTATTACGTTGTAATAACTTGCCTCATATAGATTAAAGCTAAGTGGTTGGTAGCGTAAGTGCCGCTCGGCAAATAATCCAGGCAATTTAATGGAGAATCAATTATTTATTTGTAACAATAAAAAATTCTCTGTATTAAATTTGTATACAGCATAAATCATTTTAGAACTCGTAGGATCTTAAACCACCAACTCCAAGTCCAAAGTTCCGTTTTAGTTCATAGAATGTTCAGTTTATATTCGACGTAAAATTTCTCCGAATCAATAACACGGCGTTAACTAAACACCGAAGACGAGACTAATCACCGGCACTCTCCTAGCGAGAGTCCTCTTCTTCCGGCTCACTTGGGTGACGTCACCCTCTACAGCTCCCGATCCGAGCTGATCCACTTTTCTCAGAGAACAAATCCGAGCTCCGAGCTCTGTTCTCTCCTCTTCTCACTCCGAGACCAAAATCCTCCCTGCAAAACCTTGACTTCCTCTTTTTCTTCTCAGCCAAGACCTCCCCTAAAGGTCACGAACCAATCATCAACCTTAATGATCTTTTCTCATTAAGAGATTCGTAACATCGTCTTATCATTCGTACCTGAAAATACACGCCTATGACGCCAATGTGTCTAGCCTCTGATCATCTCCGTGCTTTCATTTTTGCGTCGGCGCGCTAACAAAGGTGCGACCAGTGTGGTCTCCTATTCATGTTAGTGTCGCCCGTCTGTCTTTCTCGCTGATCGATGATGATTTAGTGATCCTTTATATCGCCGATCTTTTCATCTTGAGAATGAAAACCATTTTGTGTTTTCAGTTCCATAGTGAAATCTCTTTTCAGAAAAAATGTCTTTAAAAGCCTGTGATAAATCTAAATTATCACAACGTCGATATCTGCCATCCTCTGTGAGTTTTACAAAAATCAGATGCAATGACTTCGTAACTTTAATTTCTGTCTTTTTTCAATTGCTTCGAAATATGTTATCTGGTTCTGCGATTCTTGTACTTTTCTAAATTTGCTTTTTTTTATAATCATAAAGCGTGACGTACAGATTTATGACTAAGCCTGAAGGCTTTACGAAATTTTTCATAATGTGGTATTTGTTTTAAATTTTCATATTTGATGAATAAACGTCTTAGAACGACAAACTGGATTTGTTTCGCATGCATAAATCATATTATTAATATTGTCATTATTATTATTATGAGTATTATTATTTCCCTGGTGGAATAATCTTGGATACATCTCTCGTCTTGCTACGAACTAATGGAATATTTTCTTTCTTTTTCTTTTATTTTTTCTTCTCTTTAAATTTTACATTACTATAAATTATATTTTTAGAGATTGACTTTAGTTTTAAAATCATTTTATTTTCGTTCTTGTTTCAATTTTAATTGTTTCTTTTCTTTTCTTCTTAAAAAAAGAAAAAAAATACAATTAAACCTTCATTTTAACTATTTGGAAAATAGTTGTTATTCTCGGTAGAGAATTGAGAAATCTGAAGTACATCTGAATCTTTTTATCGGTTGAATTCAGGAACTTATTCGTATTCTGATTGGCCCACGTTTAATGTCCAAAAAAATGCAATGCTCCTGTTTTTTATTTTATTCGTTTTCTGTCCAAATGTTTAATGTCCAAAAAATGGGATACTTCAGTTGTCACGGTGACAAAAAAAGTAATAAAAACTTAAAAATAATAATAATTTGAAAACAAATTGTGATAAAGATTTCAAACATATTTCATTTAAAAGTGCATTATTTTCTCGCGCAACGGTGTAAAAATTTTAAATGTGCGATGTTTAGAAGTTTAAAAATTTGCAGTTCCGAAAGTTATAAAACTGAAATTTCATTTAAATATCGTTTAGGATGGGTCCAGGAATATTAACGTTTAATCCATGTCGTCCGTAATATTATGTGTTCAGAAGTCAGTCTGATTAGCTCCATCCAATAAAAATGCACATTTTAAACAGTTAAAGTTATATTATCTATAAACTATTGCGTTTTTTTAATCATAGTTCTAGGAATACCAATGTTTTATGCATGACGTACATAATATATGACTCATTATTATCCTCAATAAAATGATATTTATTATTATTATTAATTTAAATATAGAATTTATTTATAAGTCTTTAAAATTTTAATCTTTTAAAATATCATTTTCCAAATAATCATTGTAATTTATTAAATTACATTTTTTTTCTTTTTTGTTCTAATTGGTTTAGGATTGGCAACAATACTTTAAAAGATCACCTAGTAATATGAAATGTTCCGTGTAAATATGTTTTTCAATTTAAAATGTTGTAGAGTTTTAAATCTGACGTAATTTTCCACAAAGTTTTGTTTCTCTTTGTAATATTCACATGAATATTATTTTGGTGTTAGAAAGGAAATATTATTTGCACTATCTTAGAATTTATAAAAATTGTTGAAAAGATTATTTTAAAACAAGCATTAAAAATGCTCTGGTGAGCAACAAAAAAGGTTAATATGTTTTTAAATATGAAAAAGTGTTTGACAAGTGCTTCTAATTGAGCATGAAAAAGGACAAGGAGTCCCTTCTTGGCTGCAGCTCACTGTCAGTGCCAAATTTGAAAAAATCATATTTGCACTTTTCCAATATAAAAGAAATTAGTCACAATTACGATAAAAATGTGTAGAGTAAAGACGTAGCCAGAAAAAACGCAGCGTAATTAAACATGAATGTAAGGCGAAATAGTACCAGAAACCTTAGTTCCTGCAGGTATCATACTAATCGCAGTGCCACCAAGTATGCCTGCAGAGTAGAAGTACACAGAAAACTGATTTGCAGTGCAGTTGCACTGCAGATTCAACAGTGCAGTTCACATGTAAAGCAGGATTGAAAATTTTACTAAGAAAGTCGGGAAGTTCTACGCTAATTTCTTTTATATGGAAAAAGCGCAAATATGATTTTTTAAAATTTGGCATTGACAGTAAGCTGCAGCCAATAAGGGACTACTTGTCCTTTTTCATGCTCAATTAAAAACTTGTCAAACACTTTTTCATAATTAAAAACACATTAACCTTTTTTGTTGCTCACCATAGCATTTTTTAATACATGTCATTTAAATTTTTTGATAAAAACTGAAGAATTTTTTATATCTTGAAAAGCAAAGTATTTGCTACTCTCAAAATTTTATTCTTGTATTAGAATAATTAGGAAAGTTATTGCATTGCCATATAGAATACATGATGTCTGAAAAATAAACCAAGGATATGAACGAAAAAAATTACAGTGAGCTCACAACTTTATTCAAAGAACTGAAACTAAATGTTTCGCAATAAAAACAAATAACCATGTTTATCACGTGATTTATTTAATTTGAATAAATTGTGTTACATACCTAAAAAAATTATATTTATTTAAACTTGGTGGCAATGAATAAGAAAACTACAACAGCAACAACAAGAAAAAATGTTCAACTGGAGCTTTAAGACACAAATTCGATTTTCTCAGCGATCGTCAAACATAGAAAGATGAAAAAAAATTTATTTTAGGTTTTACCAAAAAAATTAAAATAAACCAAAGATGAAGTTAATCCATCCACAGGATCGTTAGCTATCGCTTGTTAAATTTTATATCTTCATTTTTTTCGTTAAAAGTTAAATAAAAAACTACACTAAACTACGATAATTTTTTTAATGCTATTGTTTTATTCTTCTCGTCGAGTTCTATCTTTTGAAAAAAAAAAAAAAAAAAAAAAAATCACGGTCGTACGTCAATTGGTTGGCCAGAAATTTCAAAAAGACGTTTGCAATTTTCATTTTTTAAACACATTATACCAAACACTGCCGCTTTTGCTATGATATAAAATAAATGTCTCGCGAAAAATATATTTTTAAAATTTAAACTGTTTGGCATTATTGTACTTTGGCTGTTTTAAATATGACGCAATTTTCTTTATTATATTGGGTGAGTGCAAAAGTTCGTGCGAAGGTGCAATAGATGACGTTAGAAGCTTCGTAAAGTTTTGTCATTAATACTGTCACCTACGCAAGACAGGTCGTTGGAAAGGTGACGTGTGCAGCTTTCATTTCAATCAAAATAATTTGCGTAAATACAAACTAATTCGAGAAAGATTACTTTCAAAATGAGTATAGATAAGGTGCATTTACGGCATGTTATGCTTTACGAGTTTCGGAAGAAAATAAACGTTGCAGCAGCCGTAAAAAAAAAAAAAAAAAAAAAAAAAAAAAAAAAAAAAAAAAATCAAGAGGTTTATCAATATCAAGCACCAGCTAAACGAACTGTGGAAAAATGGTTTGCGAAATTTCGCCGCGGAGAGTTTAACCTTGAATACGAGCCACACTCAAGTCGACCTTCCTACATCACTGAGCTCGACATATAACAGGAGATCCGGCTTCCTATTTCCCAACGTTAGCTCTCGCGGTCAGCGCGGATGAATACAGTGACGGCACTTTTAGCTGAGTTTTGGTTCGTATACTAGGCAGAAAGCGCTGTTTCGCTCATTGCCTACTATGTGAGCATGTTATATGTCGAGCTCAGTGTCCTACATTGATGACGATGTTGTGTGTACTTTAGTTCAGAATACTCCGCGAATTTCAACAGAGGAAGTTGCTACAGCACTTAATGTTGACCAATCAACTGCTTTTCAGCGTTTAAAAAACATGGGATTCGATTTGAAGCTCGATATATGGGTGCCCATTTGCTGACCGAGAGAAACAGAATCGAGCAAATTTCTGCTGCCGTTTCTTTGCTCGGGCGGCTCAAAAATGAGCCGTTTTTGTATCAGTTAGTGGCGGACGATGAGCAATGGGTTCTTTACAACTATGTTCAGAACAGACGCACATGGAAAAAGGTAGTTGAGCATGGTGACGCAATGACAAAGGCCAGTTTACACCCTATGAAGATTATGATCTGCGTTTGGTGGGATTGAAAGGGCATAATTTTGAGTTTCGCCTCGCAGGCCAAACGATTGATTCGGACAAATATTGTCGCCAATTAAGTAATCTGAATCGAGGAATCAAACAGAAATGTCTGGTTTTGTCAAATCGCAAGGGCGTAGTCTTTCATCACGATAACGCTAGACCACACGTCTCGAGATAGACGCTGCGTATACTGAACAGCCTGAAATGGTCTGTCCTAACTCATCCACTGTATTCTCCTGATATCGCACCATCTGATTATCACTTATTCCGGTCATTGAAAAATGGAAAAAACTTGGCTCTTTGGATGTCTTAAAAAAACGTCGTATCTAAGTTCTTCGAATCTAAAACGCGCAGTTTTTATGATTGAGGCATTCGTATGCTAAAAATACGTTTGAAACAGATTACAGAAAACGATGGAGCATTGATATATTATTGATTGAATAAAGAACTTTTTTTGCCTAATCACTGTATGGCTTTTTCTCTCAAACTCCGCATGAACTTTTGCACTCACCCAATATATATATATATATATATATATATATATATATATATATATATATTAATATGGCTTCCTAATATCTCAGACGTTTGCCTATAAATTGGATGTGAATTTGCCCTGGAACTAGTTTATCCACTGAAAAGCTTTATATTGTTCCATTGTTCTACAAATTATGCAGAACATGCATGTTATGCTTGGCTGTCGAAAATGTTGTGCAAAGAATGCAAGGTGGGGTGCGAGAGAAATTGGTCACATTGAACGTGGTCGAATTTTTCATCGGGAAAGTGAATATGGTGAATAAAACATGACCTTTTATCCAAATTATTAATTTTGTCTGTTTCAGATGTTTTTTCTCCATTCTCAGCGCAAAATTTTCCGCTATCGCCGTTGATTGCAACTATTATTTATTTATTTATTTATATGTTGTTTTCTTTCTTTTTATTTTTCTTTTTTTATTTTTTTCTCCCATTGTTTTCTTAGTCCATTTATAAAATTGTGTGTCATTCCAGTTATTAGAATGAGCTACCGCCGGCTCTGAATAGCGTCAGGTAAAAAATAAACACCCTGTATATATATATATATATATATATTTAATATTCCGAAAAATAAAGAACACTTTTCGAAATCGTGGGTAATTAGGAAGAAATTGTTGAATAGTTTCTTTCGTGGTTATATTTTATTTCTCGGCATTAACCTCTCCACGGCCTTTGTCATGTAATTGAACGTTTACTTTTTTTAATGTATAACAATAATTATTATCAAATAATAATAATAATAATAATAACTTGTTCACTACAAAATTCCTCAACAAGGGAAGTAAAAATTTTATATGTATCTACATCGATGTGCTGTTAGAGTAAATAAAGCGCGAAAGAAATAATATTTATTTTAAAGTGTGTGTTTTAAAAGAATAATTTTGTAGGTTTCCTATAACAAAAACCAATGCTTTGCTGCGATTTAAAAGGTCTCACGAATCTGCGTCATATTTCACACACATATATTTGTTCATCTGCCAAGAATGTTATCTTTGTTACGGTTTTGTCTAGAAAAAACAGTCGATGTAATTTAATTCACGCACCTGTTACTTTATACCATATTCGAAGAATAACCTTATTTTTAATGTTATCTAACTATATATTTATATTATAAAGGCCAAACGTATCTGTGCGTAACGCATACGTCATTTTGCGAATGACAACACTTTGCCCTGCAATTTCGGTTTTGCAATTTTCGCTACTACAAATTTTACACTTCTAAACATCGCACACATAAAATTTTTACACCGCCGTATAGAGAAAAAAAATGCACTTTTCAATGCAATTTGTTTAAAAGCTGTGTCTCAATTTATGTTTGAGATACTAATTTTTTATAGTTTTTAGTACCAATTTTGTAATTGTGGCAACAGAATCGCTCCATTTTCGATTAAAATTGAAAAAAAAAAAGTAGAAATTAAAATGCGCAACACTTTCTCGGGCAATTTCGGTTTTGCAATTTCCGGTGCTTCAAATTTTACACTTTTAAACATCGTACATTTTAAACTTTTGCACCGTTGTACAGAGAAAAAGATTTAGTTTTAAATGCAATTCATTTCAAAGCTATATCTCAGTATGTTTTTCGGCTATTAATTGTACCAATTTTGTAATTGTGGCAACACAATCACTCTATTTTCTCTTATAATTGAAAAAAAACTAATAAAATAAAATAAGAAATTAAAATGCGTATGCTACTTTAAGAGTATCGTCTGTATTTCGGTTTTATTTCGTTTATTAATTTGGATAATTGAGTTTTATAGTATTTTGTTAATTTTGGCTTAAAATAATATTTGTTTGGGAGTTATACTGACTAAAATAAGATGTATTTTTTACTGTAACTAATTTTGTAGATTTATTTTAAATCAATGAAACAGTTCTTTCTTGAAGATTTTCTTTCGACGATGATGAATTTCGACGGGTTCCACCTCGTTGTATATAAATTTGAAATCATTTTCCAAGTAGGGTTATTGCATGTCGCATGTTTGGGCAAATTTTCGTCACATTACTGCTGTTAATGCGAATGGTTACAACCTCAAGTTAAAATAATCATGTAATATGAAAATCTTAATTTGTTGTTTTTGAACGTACAGTTTATTTTCTGAAAACTTATAAGCTGATAATTATACACTATATGGCCAAAGGTGACCGACCATCTTCGATTTTAGACATTTTGTTAAATATCTAGAAAAATACATGAAGAATTATTCTGAAACTCTAACTGTGCAAACGTAATAGTACAGGTCATACATCTCTGTGAAGATTTTTTTCCGAAACTCCTATAGGGGATCGTCAACAAATTCAAAAAGAACAAATATCTTTTGGATAATCCTGTAAAACTAATATAGCAAAAGTGTTCGAACTGTAGATTATGATTAATTGGCTTATTGTAATAAACTCTGTTCATTTTTATGGGGATAGCGTGTATACTCGTAGAGAATGTAAGGTTTTTATAAAATCAGTCCCAAATTTTTGCTTATTATTTGCAGAATTCTTAACATAAAATAATGTTATTTTTTGAAAATATGATAAACAATATTTTACACAATACTCTGACTCCTGACTCTGTAATCAGAATTAAAATTAATAAAAATTGATAAAAAAAATGTGCAGCTTGGCTATATATTTTTTTACTGCGCATGCTTGAACGCTATCAAAATTTCATTTACATATTACATTAGCTAAATGTATGAAGCAACTTTTGAGAAAGTCTCAAAAACTAGCTTGAAAATTCTGAAAGTGATCGTCGATAGAATAACCTCAAAATGAAGCGAAAAGATGAGGGGCTGTATCTATGTATCCATTGATTAGTGTCAATATAGAATACAAAATATGACACGCACTACATAATTTTCCGTAATAGACAATGTTCCGTCTCAGAAAGAAAATTTCTCTATGTCTTTTGATTCGCAGGAATTTGAAAATCTTGTCAAGTTAATAGGCATGAGAGTTTTCCCGTTTTTTTCACACCAGTATAATCTAAGAGAAAATGTTATTTTATTTAATCAAAAAATACTGGGATTTAAGAAAACAAAATTTTCTCTAACATTATGCTGGTATGCAAAAACGCGGAAAATTCTCATCTCTAAGTTAGGCATATTTCCGTCTTAGACGGAATCCGCCTTATAGAGAGTTTACTGTATTTAATGCGTTTATCTATCAGCAATTCGCATCTCTTTTAAGTTTCAGTTATAAAACGTGAAAGGCAAAGCGCAATTTGTTTTAAATTATAATATTTTTTAAAATATTTGGCATTAATGTTTTTTAACCCTATTCAACAAAGTTGAAAAGTGTTTATATATTCGGTTTGTCTGTCCGTCTGTTCTAGCTCTAACTCCCGCAAGCATACTATACAACATACATATTAGGTTACTCGGATTTTCATGCAATTAGTAAACCTTATTTAGGGTCCCCTAGGCATGTTTGGTATTGTATATGAAGTATGCGAGATTAATATTTCATTTGCAAGAGCACCCAAAATATTCCATTACATTATGATTTATGGGGAAAAATCGTTTGCAAAGTATTTTAATGACATTACCCTATTGCAAACATATTAAAACAGATATAAATTTCACTACAATTATACAAGAATAACACATTCATACTATTCTCAATCCATTTACAGGGACACACAAAAGAAATCGTTTACAACACTGTCTTTGAGTAATAATTGCTGGAAATGCGTTTTCCGTTTCATCATGTGCTTTTAAATTTAAAAGTTTTATAGATGCGTTCTTATTTATATAAATACGTAGAACCTATGTTCGTCATCTGATCCGTCCATCTCTTTGTCTCTGTGTCTGTCCATCTGTCGGCCGCACATAACAGAACAAAAACACCCAACTGAATCAATTGAAATTTTAATTATATATTTGCTGCAGAATTTCGTTGACTCATTTAAAATTTTCGGATATGTAATTCAAATACAGGAACAATCAAAAGTATTCCGTTATATTATGGCCGATAGAATAAAACAGTTTCAAAGTGTTTTTTAATGATGCTACAATCATCGAAACTTAATGAATCTGATATGCAATGAATTCAATTAACATTATGACAAAAGGGAGGGCGGATCGTTTGCGTTATATTTTAATCATGTTAAACTATTTCACATATAATAAAATTGATGCACATTGCTTAGGTTTACAACAAGTTACGCCTTGTGTAACAGAAAATGCGTTTCCATATTGTTAAATTAGATATAATATTTTAATTTAATAAACGGTGCAGTTTATTATACTATTCTGAATATATTCGAAAGTGTTTCAAAATCTATGCTTGACGCATGATTCTTTCCTTCTTTCTTTCTTTTTTTTTTATCCCATTTACTTCGTATTTATTCTATAGGTGCTTAAAAAATTACTTATAATTTTATTTCTTGAATAAACTGTCTTTGATTTTCCCTTTTTTAATGCAAGCTATTGCTATTTCTGATCGTTAGATTAAAATTACTAACTTTTGAAACGATCAAAATTTTCTTATTTGTTTGTTTATTCTGAATTACACGTATTTTATGCCGCTGAAATGCAAAAGGAAATCATAATATTAACAAAATACGGAAAAGCTTTCGAACTTCCCTAAGTATAAAGTTTGTTTGAAACATCTTAATTTATTCAAAGGTTTCCCCAAGTTTGTTTGATGAGAATAGATCACGCAGTCTCCCCAAGTGCAACACATTTCGATTAAACCCTTTCTCGAAATTGGATGGAGAGGCATTTAAAAATTGGATTAGATTGTAGAATTATTACTGAAAGATCGATAAGATTGAAGGAATGCTTCCGATTTATTCCCTTTGATACTGAAATTGTTATTCTTTCTGATACATTGAGAAACTTTTCTTTAAACACAATTATGTGTAGAATACTTAAGAATAATGATAATGTTTTATTTCAACTCTATTATATTTATTTTAGAAGTACCTATAGACATATGGTATCTAACAATTGTTATATAGCACGTAGAATTGATTACATGAAGATCGATAAGATTGAAGGAAAAAGGAATGCTTCAGATTTATTCTCTTTGATACTGAAATTGTTATTATTTCTGATACATTGAGAAACTCTTCTTTAAACGCAATATGTGTAGAATTTTTAAAAATATTGGGTTGGGGAAAAAGTAATTTCGTTTTTTTTCGTATTTTTCAAACTGAATTTATTTATATAATATAAAATACTAATCCATAATATATGTGCTGTTTTGTTCGATGACCTTTTGCCATTTTCTGATAAAACCATAATTCCGTCACTGTAGGACTTCTGAGACTTCTGGGCAAAAAACTGAACTAGGTGATTTTCACAAGCCCTTTTTTGAAGCCAGCTTAACACCATCAAGAGAGTTCCGCATAGGGTGGAACAAATGATAATCCGTTGAATACAGGTCCGGACTATACGGTGGGTGCGTCAAAACCTCCCAGTCAGTTTTTGCCGAGTGACTAAAGATGCGTGTGGTTTAGCGTTGTCGTGATGGAAGACGCCTTTCCTATTGATCAGTTTTGGCCGGGTTTTTTAATCGCCTGCTTCAATCGCATTAGTTGTTCACAGTAGATAGTTGAATTAATGGTTTGGCCAGGTTTGAGCAGCTCATGATGGACAGTTCCTTTCTAATCCCATCAAACACTCAGCATCATTTTCCTTGGCGTCAATCCGGGCTTTGCCACCGTTTGTGAAGCTTCGACCACGATCTTTTTATCACATTGTTGTTATACATGATTCGCTTTTCATCACCCGTAATGATTTGTTTAAAAAATGGCTCGATTTCATTCAGTTTCAGTAGCAATTCACAAATGGAAACTCTGCCCATTAAATTTTTCACTGTAAGTTTATGGGGAACCCAAGTATCGAGTTTCTTTTGGCATCCAATTTTATGTAAATGGTTCAAAAGTGGTTTATGGTTGATGTTTAGTTCCATAGCAATGTCGTGGGCGGAAGAAATATGTCAGTCTACCTGGATTATTTTTAAAATTCCATCGACTTTTTCAGGGATTATCCGGCCAGGGAAAGGTTCATCTTTAACATCGAAATTTTTGGAAGGAAAACGAGCAAACCGATTCTGACTTTGGCGTTTACTTAAGCACTGATCACCATAAATGCCACACAATTTTCGATGAGCCTGCGCGCATTTTCCCCTTTCTGGAAGTAAGAAACTAAAATGTGACAAAAATGATCTTCTGAAATCTCTATTTCTAAAACACGATAACTTTTGACTGGTTAAACACATGACGCTATCTTTATATCTAGAATTTTTTAGAGACTTACCTTTCAAACGCTGTATAGTATGTCTTAACTGAATAAGTATTACTCGAGGTATGCGACTTTAAAGCTATGTATTAGGAAAAAAACGAAATTACTTTTTCCCCAACCCAATAATAATAATGTTTCATTTCAACTCTATTATATTTATTATAGAAGTACCTAGATATATGGTATCTGACAATTATTATACAGTACGTAGAATTATTACGGAAAGATCGATAAGATTGAAAGAAAAATTATTCTCTTTGACACTGAAATTGTTACTATTTCTGATACTCTGAGAAATTCTTCGTTAAACACAATTATGTGTAGAATATTTAAGAATAATTATAATGCTTCATTTCAACTCTATTATATTTATTTTAGAAGTACCTAGATATATGGTATCTAACAATTATTATATAGCACATAGAATTATTACGGGAAGATCGATAAGATTGAAGGAAAAATTATTCTTTTTGACATTGAAATTGTTGCTATTTCTGATACTATGAAAAACTTTTATTTAAACACAATTATGTGTAGAATATTTAAGAATAATGATAATGCTTCATTTCAACTCTATTATATTTATTTTAGAAGTACCTAGACATATGATATCTGACAATTACTATATAGCACGTAGAATTATTACGAAAAGATCGATAACATTGAAGGAAAAAGGAACGCGTCAGATTTTTTCCATTTGATACTGAAATTGTTATTCTTTCTGATATATTGAGAAACTCTTCTTTAAACACCATTATGTGTAGAAGAATATTTAAAAATAATTATAATACTTTCTTTAAACTCTATTACATTTATTCTAGAAGTAAACCATAGTGATATCTAACAATTATTATATAGCACGTAGAATTATTACGGAAAGATCAATAAGATTGAAGGAAAAATGAAAATGAAATTCTCTTTGACACTGAAATTGTTACTCTTTCTGATACATTGAGAAACTCTTCTTTAAACACAATTATATGTAGAAGAATATTTAAAAATGGTTATAATACTTCATATTATGTAACACGTAGAATTACCACGGAAAGATCGATAAGCTTGAAGGAAAATTTATTCTTTTTGTTACTGAAATTGTTACTATTTCTGATATTTCTGATACTTTGAGAAACTTCTTCTTTAAACATAATTTGTAGAATATTTAATAATAAAAATAATGTTTCATTTCAACTCTATTATATTTATTCTAGAAGTACCTAGATATATAACATGGAACAATTATTATATAACACGTAGAATTACTATGGAAAGATCGATAAGATTGGAGGAAAAGATTGCTTCAGATTTATTCTCTTTGACACTGAAATTGTTATTCTTTCTGGTACATTGAGAAACTCTTATTTAAACACAATAATGTGTAGAACATTTAATAATTATAATAATAATGTTTCATTTCAACTCTATTGTATTTAATCTTGAAGTACCTAGATATATCGTATCTAACAATTATTATATAGCACTTCGAATTATTACGGAAAGGTCGATAAGACTGAAGGAAAAATTATTCTCTTTGACACTGAAATTGTTACTATTTCTGATGCTTTCACAAACTCTTCTTTAAACACAATTATGTGTAGACGTAGAGTATTTAAAAATAATAATAATGTTTCGTTTCAACTCTATTATATTTATTCTAGAAGTACCTAGATATATAGCACCGAAAAATTATTATATAACACGTATAATTATTACGGAAAGATTGATAAGATTGAAGGAAAAAGGAACGCTTCGGATTTATTCTCTTTGACACTGAAATTGTTTTTCTTGCTGATACATTGAGAAACTCTTCTTTAAACACAATTATGTGTAGAATATTTAATAATAATGATAATGCTTCATTTCAACTCAATTATATTTATTTTAGAAGTACTTAGATACATGGTATCTAACAATTATTATATAGCACATAGAAATATTACGTAAAGATCGATAAGATTGAAGGAAAAATTAATCTCTTTGACACTGAAATTGTTACTACACTGTTAAAAATCGTATCCTAGTTTGAACCAAATTTTGGTGCTTAATAGCTGCCACTGCAAGAAGACGAAATCTTGAACCAATATTTGGAGCTACTGTTGAAGCATAGTTCCAATAACTGGAACATGGCTGGAAATAGCTGGAAATGGGAATCTCCAAATTTTGGTGCGAGATTTTACCATCTTACGGTGACAGCTGCTGAGCACCAAAATTTTAAAGCAAGATTAAAACATATTTAAAACACAATTTTCAAACTAGAGCAAAATTTTTAACAGTGTATTTCTGATACTTTGAGAAACTCTTCTTTAAACACAATTATGTAGAATATTTAATAATAATAATAATGTTTCATTTCAACTGTATTACATTTATTCTAGAAGTACGTAGATATATGGTATCTAACAATGATTATGCAGCACGTAGAATTATTACGGAAAGATCGATAAGATTGAAGGAAAAATGAATTGTGATATCGGACGGCTCCGTGATGTCGACGCCAATAAGTCTGCGATGACGTTCCATGCCTAGTGCCATGAGGTCTGAAAACTGTCCGCTCCGTGATTTTTTTCATTTTGAAAGAGACTTTTTGAAAGTAACTTTTCTGTTTGAAATGGAACTGAAACGAAGGGATTCAGTTGTTGCCTGGTGTGCAGCAAGGAAAGAACTTTTTTTTTCGGCGGGCTCGGGTGTGAGCCGTGTATGGTTCAGGTTTTAAAGAACATCGGAAAAGGGTGTTCGAAATCTCATGCCCGGAAGGGGCTGTATATGCTTGTGTTATATATGCTGTATATGCTGTATATGCAAGTATTTTTCCTAATGGATATGTATGTAAATTATCTGTACATAATTGTAAATAGCGCAGTGTGGTTATGTATATAGATTTCATCGTGTATTCTGTGTGTTAGTTTTATTAAAGTGAATAGTGAAATTGTACAGAGAGTCGGAGTATATTTAGTCACGACGTCACAGCTAGTAATATATAAAAATTATTGGTGGCTTGCTGTGGGATGTAGGAACTGAAATTAAAAGTTCCGCGAACTCATCATCTCTCCTGTATTATTTCGAATGTGGACTGAAAAGTCATCGTCTCTCCTGTATTATTTTGAATGTGGACTGAAAACTCATCGTCTCTCCTGTATTATTTTGAATGTGGACTGGAAAGCTGTGTCGGTCATTGAAATCAGTGTTCGAAGATTGTGAATTTCAGCTCGGAATATTAAAGGATCGAACGGTGAGTCCCTATTGTTTCTCTTGCGCGCTGAATTTTGGGGAGGTCTCAATGCCATACGCTTATATGTTAGAAAATTAAAATAGCGTGTTTCGTTTTGTTTTCTTTTTTTTTTAAGGTTATTGCACAAGAGTATGTTCGTGATTTATTATTATTATTATTATTCTTTGCTAATTGCTGTTTTGTTTTAAAAGTAAAACAAAATAAGAAGTGTAAAAGTAGAATATATTAAGTATTTTAAATACATTTTTATTTTTTGCATAAACAGTAAAGTAATTTTCATTGCACAAGTAGTACGGTAATGAACTTAATTGTTTAAGTTACAGTGTTAAGTTTATTAAATTAGAAAGTTGAATTTACTGAAATTACTATTGACTTTTTCGTAGTGCATTAAAGCAATGTGATTTAATAAAGTAAAGGAATGTACTGAGTATTTATTATTTTATTGTGCATTTTTTATTAATACTTTAGTTACGGTTTTAATTATTAACTGTGATTAGAGAAAAGTGTTACTCAGTTGGAAAAAAAAATCTTGTTTTTCTTTGGTATTTTAATGCTATTGTGCTCAGGAAAGTTATAGAAATATTTTGTAATTGTATTTACTTTTTTGTAGTGAGATATTTTTCTGAGTTTGATTATGGCTTCATTCTTGAATAGGCAAAATAAAGATGTACTGCTTTTGCTCGCAGCAAAATTTGATACCGAAATATCTGCTGACATTAAAAAAGTGCCTTTAATTCAGGCAATTTTGAAAGCTTCTGATTATGATGAACAAATTGCAAAAGATATGTTAGAAGGAATTTTAGAAGAAAGGGAAAAATTAGCAGAACAGGAAAAATTAAATAAATTAGCGGAACATGAAAGGTTAGATAGATTAAAGCGCGAAGAACAGGAAAGTTTAGAAAGAGAGAAAGATAGACAATTGGAATTAGAGAAGCTGCGATTACAATGCAGTGCAGATAGTAGCTCATTAGTTTCCCCTGGTTCTGTGATAGCTGAAAATAAAGATAAAAGAGTGAGTTTAAAGGATTTAGTTCCAAAATTTGACCCAAAATCAATTGATATTACCTTGTTTTTTATGATTTTTGAGAGTCAGGCGTCAAAAGAGAAGTTAGGAGAATTAAATTACGTTTCCCAACTTATACCTTTGTTACCTGTAGAGGTAGCTGAAATTATTGTAAAAGAACCCTTAGAAAAAAGGGATGATTACCAGCATATCAAGAATGTTTTGTTAAAGAGATTCAGATTAGGAGCAGGGGCCCTGAAAACAAAATTCGAGACTCATCAAAGGAAGGCAGGTGCGTTATGGACTGAGCTTGTTTATGAATTAAGAGGGTATTTAGAATACTGGTTAAAAACTGTTGAAGTAAATGATTTTGAATCACTCAAAGAATTAATGCTCACAGAACAGGTTAAGCGTAGAGTTCCTTTTGCGATTAAGGATAAATTCCTCGATGAGTGGGATGAGATTAAGACAGCGTCATATTTAGCAGAAAAATGTGATAAATTTGAAAGTGTGAGAGGGAATGTTAGGAAGTTTGATAACAAAACGTGGAATAATAAACCATACTTTAGGGATAGGAATGGGCAAGATAATGGTAGAAGTAAAGGGGATCAGGTAGTTAAATCAGGTGGGGTTGATAAAAGAGATAATGTGCGTAGGGATTTTGGAAATAAAGATAAACTTGATAGAAAAAAGCCAATTATCTGTTTTCAATGTAATCGTGCAGGGCACATTAGGCCAGATTGTCCGGATTTAAAACGCAAAAGTTCTGGAGATTTAGTCAGTCACGTGGACGTAGATGCAAGTTTAGGAAAGTGTTTTACACCTTATTTGAAAAAAGCAGAAATTAATGGGATAGAACGAAATTATCTAAGGGATACAGGGGCTGGAATTGATCTTTGTGACCGTAGTTGGATAGATAATGATGATTTAATTGGGGAAGTAACGTGGATAAAGCAACTCTTGGATAATGCGTGTAAATGTTTGCCCTTGGCGAGAGTTACAATTAAAGGGGATTTTGGAATGATAATTACTAAGGCAGCTGTGATACCGACAGAATTAGAGCAAGGTTATTATTTGTTGGGAAACAAGACTGCTGAACTTATTGAGGAATCAAAAGGTAATCCTGTGTTGCTAAATGCTGTAATGACGCGCAGTCAGAAGCGGGAACGTGAAAGAGAGATACCCGTGGTTGAAGTTGAGAATGAATTGGATTTGGAGGATGGAGATAAAGATGAGGTGGAGTTTAAAGAAGAGGAGGAAGGGATGGTTATACCTGAAAAGTTAGAGACGGAGACAGGTTTGGTTAATGTATCAGCGGAGAAATTTAAAGAAGAGCAGAAAAATTGCCCTTCACGTAAGCAGTTGTGGGAGAAAGCTAAAAACTCTAATAATAAAGAATTTTGTATTAGGGAAGATAAGCTTGTACGGGTGTTGCTATCAAGGACAGGTGAGGAGAAAATACAATTATGCGTACCGGAAATTTATCGAAGAGAAGTTTTAGCATTGTGTCATGAGCAGGTATCAGGACATTTAGGTACGACAAAGTCAAAGGATAGAGTCCTTAGGTATTACTTTTGGCCAAATTGTTATCAAGATATTGAAAATTACGTAAAAACGTGTGATCCATGCCAAAAGGTGGGTAGTAATAAAGATAAGCGTAAGGCCCCTTTAAAACTGGTACCAATAATTTCCGAATGTTTTTCTAAGATAAATCTGGATGTGGTAGGTCCCTTACAAACTAAGTAATATAAATAACAAATATTTAATTACATCCATTTGCCTTGCTTCTAAGTATCCGGATGCCATACCGGTGGTAGATATCACTTCCACTTCCGTTATTGATGCTATGTTGCAGATTTTCGCGAAAACGGGCTTTCCCAGAGAGGTACAATCTGACTTAGGAAGGTTTTTTACGAGCGAGTTAACGACCGAATTCTTTCAAAAATTTGGCATAAAAGTGTCCCATAGCTCAGTCTGCCATCCGGAGTCCAATTGTGTGGAAAGATTACATTCTACATTAAAGAAAGCCATTAAAGCCTTATGTCTCGAATCGGGTCGTGATTGGGAAGAAGTTTTGCCTATGGCACTGTTCGCTTTAAGAACAGTAACACATGAAAGCACGGGGTTTAGTCCCGCTAAACTCGTTCACGGGAAGAATTTGCGTATGCCACACACTTTGGTGTATGAAAATTGGATGGGTGACGAGAGTACGGACCGAAATGTGGTAGATTATATTTTGAACCTGACAAATAGGTTGAAAAGATGTCAAGAGTTGGCAGTCAAGCGCATTGAGGAATGACAGGACAAGCGAAAGTTGTGGTATGACCGGAATGCAGTGATAAGAAAGTTCAAGGTTTGAGACCAGGCGTTAGTTTTGGCAACCTCTAAATCTCATAAGATGGCTGTAAATTGGATCGGGACAGGTACGGTCACGGGAGTAATTTCAGAAACGAATTACACCGTTGACTTACCAGAGAAGCGAAATAAGGCGACAATCTATCACGTTAATTTATTGAAACCTTATTATAAGCGGCCGGAATTTGTTAATCTGGTAATTGATATCGATTCGGAAGAGGTGGAAGAAGATGCCGAAATACCGTACCCCATGCCAAAGCCCACACAAATTGATTTTTGGGAAATCGTGAAAAACAGTGAACTAGAGAAGAGGGCGACAGAAATTCAAATTAATAATTTTAAGGATGTCATAGAGCGAAATAAGAAAGCATTTTCTTCAGACCCAGGACGTACTCATTTAGTAGAGATGGATATAGAATTATTTGATGAAACGCCGGTGAGAGCCAAATCTTATAGAATGTCGCCGAGGCAGATAGAAATTTTGAGGGAGGAGGTAAGAAGATTATTAGACTTAGGAGTAGTTGAGGTAGGGCAGTCCGATTTTACGTCCCCCATGATTTTGGTAGAGGTTCCGGGAAAAGATCCTCGTCCTTGTGTGGACTATAAAATACTAAATTCCAAGACTCGAACGGAATTTTCCCACTCCCGAATATAGAGGAGGTAGTAGAAAAGGTGAGTTCTGCGACCTTTATTACGGTGATGGATTTAACCAAAGGTTATTTCCAAATACCACTGACCAAAAGGGCCCAAAGGTACGCTGCATTTGTGACACCTTTTGGGGTATTTTTGCCTAAGGTCATGATGTTTGGTCTCGTGAACGCTCCTTTCTTCTTCTGCAAATTAATTTCTATGGTTCTTGGAGGTCTGGAATCGTTCGCCTTGCCGTACATTGGTGATATTGCGGTGTTTTCACTTACTTGGGAAAGTCACATGAAGGATACAGCCGAGGTCCTAAAGCGCTTATTAGAGGCCGGTTTAACAGTGAAACCCACAAAATGCAGATTTCCACAAGACAGCGTGACGTTTTTAGGTCATGAGGTAGGTTCGGAAAAGAGGTCCCCCAGTGACGTAAAAATTAAAGCAATTTTAGATTTTCCAACACCCTCAACTAAAACTCAAGTAAGGTCATTTCTTGGAATGACGGGCTACTATTCTCGTTATATAAAAGATTATGCAGTAATTGCGGTTCCTCTAACTAATATCTTGAAAGGGAAAGTAAAAAAAGAAAAGATAGAGTGAATGAGGATTGTGAAAAGGCTTTTCAGGAATTAAAAAGGAGGTTGACCCAGAGTCCGGTTTTATGTGCCCCTGATTATAGCCAAGAGTTTATTGTGCAGACCGACGCAAGTTTATATGGTGCTGGTATAGTTCTGTCACAGATTCGAGATGGGGAAGAGCATCCCATTTTATATTTAAGTAAGAAATTTTCTAAAGCAGAGCAGAACTACAGCACTATTGAACGCGAATTAGCAGCGATTGTATATGGTCTTAAAAAGCTGAATCATTATCTGGATGGGCAGCGGTTTGTTATACAAACAGACCACAATCCGTTGACCTATCTTAAAACAATGATGGGGAAAAATGCTAGATTGACTAGGTGGGCATTATATTTACAGACATACAATTTTGAGGTTAAGCATAGACCAGGAAGGCTTCACGGGAATGCCGATGGACTGAGTAGAACTGAGTAATGGTGTGTGTAAATATTAAAATCCAATCATTGAATTCACTTATTTATATTTATTTTACACATATTGAATTTTATTTAATTGTATTAATTTTGTGTATTATTTAGTATAGAACTTTATGTTGCATATTCGAGAATAGTACTGTGCCATTCTTTCGGCTCAGATGACTAGCTCATTGTGTTTAGTAAAATTTAATCGTAAGTTTTTTTTTAATTATTAATATGCATTTATTTTAATAGTGTTCTGGTATTGTGACCTCTCAGGTTTGGCGTGTCGGGGGTGATAGGGGGCTCAATGCCGTCTTCCCAATCTTCAATTTTCATAGGTGTATGCACCCTATGAAAATTTCTTTAGGGGGAAGGAGCTGTGATATCGGACGGCTCCGTGATGTCGACTTCAATAAGTCTGCGATGACGTTCCATGCCTAGTGCCATGAGGTCTGAAAACTGTCCGCTCCGTGATTTTTTTCATTTTGAAAGAGACTTTTTGAAAGTAACTTTTCTGTTTGAAATGGAACTGAAACGAAGGGATTCTGTTGTTGCCTGGTGTGCAGCAAGGAAAGAACGTTTTTTTTTTCGGCGGGCTCGGGTGTGAGCCGTGTGTGGTTCAGGTTTTAAAGAACATCGGAAAAGGGTGTTCGAAATCTCATGTCCGGAAGGGGCTGTATATGCTTGTGCTATATATGCTGTATATGCTGTATATGCAAGTGTTTTTCCTAATGGATATAAATGTAAATTATCTGTACATAATTGTAAATAGCGCAGTGTGGTTATGTATATAGATTTCATCGTGTATTCTGTGTGTTAGTTTTATTAAAGTGAATAGTGAAATTGTAGAGAGAGTCGGAGTATATTTAGTTACGACGTCACAGAATGCTTCAGATTTATTCTCTTTGACATTGAAATTGTTATTCTGACTGGTACATTGAGAAACTCTTCTTTAAATACTATAATGAGTAGAATATTTAATAAAAATAATAATAATGTTTCATTCCAATTATATTATATCTATTCTAGAAGTATCTAGATACATGGTACCTAACAGAATGGTTTGGCCTTATTTCTATAACTCGGGAGGTCGAATTGGATTTTCTAGCTTCGATAGATCTGAGAAATGTTTCTCTCTGTTATTTCCAAGTTGAGCTCGTTTTAAATTTATTTTCAAAAATATCCTGACGATCTGTTTATCAATTTGTCTGTCGGTCTGTACTTTTGTAGAAACAGGCTTTCATTTTCTGGTTAATATTATGTACATATTAGTAATAAAAATGTAATTTAACAATTGCAACGACCATTTGGAAAATATTTCCAACGGCTAAAATTCCAGACTTAGTAAATACAATATTTAAAAAAGTAATAATAAACATAATTTTCATGATGATCAAAACGTAGTTTACGTATTAACAGAGTTATATATTACGTACGACATGGATTACGCATTAATATTCTTGAACCAATCATAAATAAATTTAAATGAAATTTTAGTATTACAATTTGCGGCACTGAGAATTTTTTAACTTATCGCATCGCACATTTTTAATCTTCACAGCGTTGTATAGTGTAAAAAATGTATTTTTAAATGCAATTTATTTGAAAGCTGTATCTCAAGTTATATTTGAGTTTAATATATATATATATATATTTATACTAAAAAAATTGTTATGATCGCAACGAAAGTATTTCATTTCTGGACATTAAAAATGGACCAGAAAACGAATAGAAAATGGACATCAAAAGATTTCAGATATCTCTATTCTCGACCGGCAAAAACAACCATCCCCCCCCCCAAAAAAAAAAAAACTTTGAAGGGGTTTATGGTTTATTTACCATGTAACACCTTATACAGCGTGTTCCCTGTTTTTTGTTTTCTACACGGTTAATATCTGAACTGTTAGCCAATTCCCCACAGTTTCCTTTAGTAGATAATAGAGAAATGGTTCAAGTTACAAAAATGTTTCAAATGATATTATTCATCATATCGAAAGAAATTTACACTAAAACAAATGTAAAAAAATAATGAAATTTAAAATTTTATGCCATTTATGGATTTTATATGCACTCTAAAAAAACCCTACAAATTTACTGAAAATTTGAGCAACTGTAAAAAAAACCGTAATTTGAGTGTTTGCAGTACAATTTTCACGGGCAAAAGCCTTATGTCATGAAAAACAGTCTAATCATCTAAATAAACGATCATATCACTTAGATATTTAGATCCCTTAAGTTCATTCAAAAACTCCTAAAAGTTTAAGCACAACAGAAAATTACAAAATAAAATTTTATTGATGATTGAAAGTTACTTTCGTTTTCACATAACCTACAAATTGCATTTTTAAAAAGATAGTTAACAGATTTATGCTATAAAATTTATCTTAAATAATAAAATTTATCAAAACAACAAAAATGAGTGTGTCAAAAGTTTAAGCACAGTAGTTTTTTAGTCTTTAGCAGAACAAAAATAAAAATAATTGATATTTGATTATTGCTCCTTTCTGCTGAATTACTTTAAATATACGGTCTTCCATCGATAAAATGAAGTTCTGTGTTGTTTCTGGTTCAATTTTAAACCAAGTGTTCTCAATGGCATATTTCAAATCTCTAACTGAAGAATACTGCTTTACATTTGGATAAACTGCATGAGTGAGAATACCCCCACATGTGTTCTATAGGGCTTAAATCAGGATTAATTGCCGGCCATTTCAAAACAGATACTTATTTCGACTTAAGCCACGATGAAGTTGAGTTTGAGGTATAGATTGAAGCATTATCATGTGGAAATAACCATCCCCCCCCCCCCCAAAAAAAAAAACCTCGGCAACAGGAAGCAAATGATTGGCAAGTATCTCTTGGTACACTCTAAAAAAAAAATGTGTAAATTTACACTCAAAAATGTGTAAATCGATGATACAAAAACGACACGTCTATGTGTGTAATTTGGTGTGTAAAATACGCCAAATGTGTAAATTTCAAAATACACATTTTAATGTGTAATTTGATGATAAGTCTAAATGTGTAAAAATTATCTGATAACTCCAGAAATACACGCTTCAATGAGTAAATTGCTGGGAAATACACATATTTCTGTGTAATATTTTTACACATATTTCTGTGTAATATTCAGTTTTTGCACATATTTTTGTGTGATACTTTTACACATATATCTGTGTAATATTCAGTTTTTGCACATATTTCTGTGTATTAGGGAAGTACACATAATGTTGTGTAACATGCAAAATACACAGATGTATGTGTAACATTCTGTTCTTACACGTATGTCTGCGTAACAAGCAAAATACATAATTTTGTGCAGTATTTAAAATACACAGATTTTTGTGTACATAGTTTTATCCTATACTTTGGAGTGTAAAATGTGAATTAAGTGTTTTCATTACCGAAAAAAACGAAAAAAAATGCATGAAAGACAAACTGGTATGTTTTTTGTGTTCTTTCTTTTTAACAGATTTGTAGTCTAAGTAATCGAAAACAAGATCAAAAATCACTGTACGTTCAATCTGAAAAAAAGTTATAATTGCTTCTGTGTCTGTAATTGGATTTGGTGTAAACATTTGAATTTTTCGGACTAGGTTAAAAAACTATTTCTTCTGATATCAAATGACATTTTTTTATAGAGTTTTTATTTATTTTTCTTGTAGTTTTTGAATGCAATACGCTTATAAAAAGTCTTCAATTTAAAAATCACAAACGAAAAACCATGAATTGAAATCTATGAAAAGCTGTCTTTTGTCACCGATAGAAAATAAAATAAGAAATGTATAGCATGTAAAATAATAAAAACTCGAAGTTTTATTGGAAAATATATTATAAACACGCTGAAATAGATAGCATTTAAACCGAATAATTATTTTAAATGCTATATAATGTTAAAACTGCAAATATTTACTCTAATGTTACAATATGTGATTTTAAACATGAAGAAATGATTTAAAACACAAAAATAATAAGTTATTTTTTCCAAATTAATAATTGTAAATTATTAATTGTAATAATCCAAATTAATAATTGTAATAAGCAGAAAATAACACACTTCTCATCCATATTATAATTTTCAAGTGTTAAATTGAAAATAAATGAACTTACCTTTGAAAAAAAAAATCTGTTTTGGGTTATCTATAGCCGTTTTAATTTTACAAAATTCATTTTAGCAATAATGATCTAAAACTGCTCAAGTGATCAAACTCAGTATCGTCGTATGTTGAGAATTCTAAGAACATATGTGGCAAAAATGCTATGATGGATGACAGCAGTAATACATACGACCCCCGATTAAGGGTGTATTTCAATACAAATTGCCTTTTTTTCTGATTTATTTTTAAATTCATTTTGGCTCTCAAGCACATCAAACTGTCGAATTCTCTTATTTAGAAAGTATATTGGGTCCCGTGCTTTTCAATTTTTTGATAAATGCAGAAAATATTGCAAAGAAATGCTGTTAAAGTCAACGTTTTAAACCGAATTTTCCGAAGCGGGAGATCTGGGAACGAAAAAAAGAGTCATACTGAGGAAATAATAGTTTATAAATCTAATTCTAATGAATTTAACAAAAAAATAAAATCACACGACATCTTATAGATCTCTTTAAAAGTCACATCAGCAAGTTTCGTGTTTTTACTTCTAAAAGTGAGTCTGAAATTGTATCAAAAAATTTCGAACTGTTGAAAGTGAAAAAAATGTTTTCGAATGCACCCTTAATGCTCGCTGGTCATTTTGACTTTAGTGTACATCGCAGTTATGTAACACGGAGATACAAAGGTGTAATTTACTTTACATTATGATCTGACTAAAGCAAAATTCAAACTTTAAAAAATTTAGTTATTAAAAAATAATTTTAATAATTCATTGCGAAAATTACATTTTTACTTATAAAATTGTACATTTAAAAATAATAACTCTTGCTATCTATGATTATTATTTTTGAAAACAAAGCTCATTTTTCAGATCTTATATGAAAGTTTTTGTACAATTTTCCAAGAATCTATGTTGCCAGGGCCAATATCACTCTGATATCGTCATAAAATAATACAAGCGGATTTGAATTTATTATAGTGGCTTTAAATGAAATGTGATAAATTTTTTTCCATATAATTGTCTGTTAGAAATCCATATAACCATACTTATTTTTACCAGTCTGACACAAGCTACTGACACAGCTAAAAACAAAGTAGGAATACACAGTTAATCACCTTTTTTTATGTAAATGAAGTATAAAATTGCAGACCATACATAAAATAAAATCACACTTTGGTATATTATCATTAATATTTTATTTACAAGATTGGTGGATAGTTATAAATAACAAAACTTATTTTAACACTCCGCCTACCAGACAGTTCCCCCATCGGATCGGCCAACAAAAATTAGTTTAAAATTCCGTAAAAATAGGGTGTAAAAAAATCATGATTTAAAAAGCAATAATAATAAAGATCGAATTTTTGTATTTAAATCATATTTCTTTTTATTTGAATCGGATTTTTTTTTTTTCTCCAGCATTGAAATATTCAATAGATGTAGGTTTAGCCTATAGGTTTCTAAGATTAATAGATTCTAGGTTTCTAAAAAATTAGACTATTTACTAACATAATCTATGTTTTTACACTTTAATCAATAAAATTTAATTATTAGTTAGTAACTACAAAAATTATAAAAACTGTAAATTAGTAATTTCATTAATTAATATAATACTATAAAGTTATATACATTAATATTTTGCAATAAGTATGTAAAACTATATTAAAAAATAATGATTTTACATTTATTAAAATTATCAGTTGCTGCACTTAAATCTAAATTGATTACAATCTTTAATTAGGTATATAATGCATATTGTAATGCTTAAATTAGTAAACGATAATTCAGTATTTACTATTTATTCTAAAAAGAAAAACAGCAGTATGCTTGTTCTAAAAAAAGGCACTTTACATAAGAAAATATATTACTAATGTGCTTAGTAGCAATAAAAATAAGTACATAATATTTTAGTATGATAAATATAAAAATCATTAATTTTCAATACTTCTATAAATCACGAATTGAAAAATACAATTAAATAACATGTTTTAATAATATCCTGCTTTTTTCCAAAAAATAAAGTTCTATCATTTTTGTTAAGTCTTGGGTGCACATATTTAGAAGTACTGAAGTATGGGGGGATTTATTTCAAAAAAGATCTGGCAACAATTACAAGTATATTTCACTATTTTTTAAAAGGTAGGGCGCATTTTGTTAATTTCAAAAGGGGAAAAGTGTTGCAGCCTTAACAAATAGCCAAAATGAAATAGTAATCAACAGAATTAATAAAAACAGCAAATAAGTAATTTCAATATGGCATAACTAACCAACATAACTAACAAATATTATTGGTAGCTCGTTTTGCATTTGTAGTAACAAAAATTAGTGTTAATAGCATAAATCATAACTTACACAATGTATGTGCATACTAATATATATATATATATATATATATATATGTATAGCCGAAATTTAGCATACTTTAAATGCTTATTTCATATAAAAGAATAAACAATTTAATTACTTAAAAGAAATTATGACATCACAAATTATATTAGATTTAGATTTAAATATAAAATTTAAATGAAATATTTTTTATGCCTTTACAAAGTTATTGTATTTAATGTTTCACAGGACTCAGAAATTAAAATTAGAAACAATTATTTAAAGCTTTTTTATCAGATTTTGGTGTACTGTATACAGTATTCCAAATTACATTAATCTTAATAGACTTTCCAAATTACATTAATCTTAGATTTTAATACGTTTGTGTCATTTAGAACAATTAGATTTAAATCAATTTTGATTTAAATAATTGATTTTTTTTTCAAATTGTTTATTAAAATAATGATTTAATCGCTAGCTTAAATCCACTTTTTAAAATAGTTAACACCCTAAATAAAATCCAAATGAATGCGATAAAATTTAGAAATTGGTTTGTAAACTTGTTTTATTAGATCTAAATTCGTAAAAATCTCGAAACATTTAAAAAATATATCGAATAAAAGCTAATGAATTTTATTGTGGTTGTATGCATTATTGTAATTTTTGTGCACTGTTTATCTTTTATTTCTTTTTTAGTGGGTTAATCATATATTTTCTGATAGTGTGTATCGTATAGATATTTTGAAATTCCTTTCATTAAAATCATTCACAAAATAAAATAATAAAAGCTTCTAGAATTAAAAAATAAAGTAAATAGACAATAGAATTATGACATTTCAGCCTCATTCCTTCAAACATATGGATTATTCATAGATTTTTATTTATTTCAACAAAATCATTGTAATTTAAAGAAAAGCAAACAGAAAAAATATTTTTCATACCTATTTTCCATCTACATATTTCTTCATTTTTTGATGGTAATCCATAGAATCATTTGTAGAAAACAAATAGTCCAATATTAATTACAAAAGCAGTGGCATGAATCTTTTACACATACCAATCGCATTTGTAAACTTTCTTGGACGTATTTTGTATAAAACACAGAATTTTGCGATACTTTTGCAATATTTTTTGCTTAAATTTTTAAACTTTGACGGACTATACGTACATAAACGGCTATTTTTACAAACAAAATGTTCTCGTTCTCTGTGTTTTCCAAAGATCAACAAATAAACTATACTGTCTTTAATTAAAAAATCGTCTGCAAGTTTTCCCTATTGCACATGGCATATGCGCATGCAAAAATTATAAAGCAAACAATGCTTACATTACTAAACTTTGAAGTTTATCACCTGTTCGTTCAAAACAGCAGGCTTAATATTTTTTTTTTCCTTTTTGAAACCACAGAAGTATAAGTGTCGCAGAAGTGTGTTTTGTTAACGACAGCTGATCGTTAATAAAAAATCACCATAAAAGATAAACTGACATATATACCTGAACCTGAAACAATTTCACACTCTTCTTTTTTTGCAAGAAAAAAATACTAGATTCGTGAAAATTTTCGAATTCTTGTTTTTAATGGATTTTACACATTTTATGAGATTAAAAATGTTTTTACAAAATGTTTGTTTGTATGTATGTGACTCTGTCTGTCTCTATGTGATATAAATTTTGTTGGCACTCTATCTCAAGAACTAATACATGGGATACGTTTTAATTTTATTTGAACCTTATACATACACATGCATATATATATATTTGTGTGTTAGAAATATGATTCTATATGTCAATAATTAATTTATAACAAGCTGGGAATTGCATTTTAAACGTAGCAAATGAGATGCTTTCGTGCTACGACAAAGTTCTAAAAATATTCAGTTTTTGGTGTAATGGATACAGTATTTCGGATACAGTATAGTGGCCGAAATCTTCGGTGTTTCCCTGTAAATACTATCTGCTTTCTGTCAGCGGTGTAGTCGTAAAAAAAGCAAAGGGTACATGCATAAAACAGAGGGTATACCCTAGAGTGTATACACTGTAGCTCTTTTGAGAAACAGAGGGTATACTGAGTTTCTTAAAAAAATCCAAAGGGTATACGGCGTGTACCCACGTATACCCTCCACTACATCCCTGCTTTGTATTATACAGGAAGTAACTTGTAATAAACCTCAACAACGTACATAAAATGTGAAATAGTTTAATAGTATTATAACGCGCCCCGAACGGTATCTCCCCTATAATATTATGTAATGGAATACTTGTGTGTGGCCCTGTAAATTAATAATAAATATTCTTTGCACCACCGATTGTGCAGAACGTATATTTTATCATACACTTCATAGATACATATAGATTGTATTATATTCGAAAGCGTGTAGCATCATTAACAAATTGGAAATTGCGCGTCAAACGTGGCAAATGAGCTGCGTTCGTACTACAATTAATTTTATAAATATTCTGAGCTTAATACATTAGCTGTTAAATTCTTATGCTAAAATGCATGAATATAAAATTTGATACGATTATATATCTCCAACTCAGTAACACGAAAATAATAGGACCTCTTCTTAAATATGACGCAATCAAGATCGCAAACCTAGAATCATTACTTATGATGGGATACCGTGAAAATGCGTAAATGATTCGAAAACTACTGCTATTTTCATTTTTACTCTGTAACTCTTACAGATTCTTTTGTGTTACCCTGTATATGATTTACAGCATTTATATACACAAAGTAATATGCAAAAATATGTTTACACTTAAAAACTCATATCACAACTAAAAGTGCACTTCTAGCAAAAATCTGTAACGTAGAGTAGTTTTGGTGTAGTATAGTATCCGAAATCTTTTGTAAGTGCCTGTAAATACTGTTAGCGCTTTCTATTATTAAAGAAGTAACTTGCAATAAAACTGAGCAACGTATATCAACTTAATTATATATGAAATAATTTAACATGATTGAAATAAGCAGAAAACAATGTTTTCCCATATATCATTATGTGACGGAATTCATTTGTGTAGCTCTGTAAATGAATAATAAACGTTTTTTCACCACATATTGCACCGAATTTTAATACGCTTCGGTAAATGTATATAAGTTTTTTTCTGTTTGGAATGCTGTAACACCATTAAAATGAACTTGAAACATTTTTTTTCTCATTAGCGTTGCAAAGGTTAGAAAAAACCTGGTTTAAACCCGGGAATAAACCGGGTTTTTAGGAATAAACCTGGAAAAAACCCGGGATTTTTTGGAATAATTCGGTTTTTTGGGAATAAACCTGGGAATAAACCTGGTCTATTGGAAATAAACCCGGGAATAAACCGACTTTTTGCAACTCTATTTCTCATTGACGGTAATGTAACGTAATACTTTTGATTATCCCTGTAATCAAACTATACATCCGATTTTCATAAAATTTGAAAAACTCGACAAAATTATGGAACGATTTTATATTTTAAAATTCAAACGATTCGGTTGGATAGTTTTTGCTCTATTATATGCGAACAGACGGACAGACAGACGAACGAATGGACTGAACAACGACAATCGGTCTTACATACATACATAATTACGAACGGACCTAATTATGTATCTTTTTGTATGTATTAATCACTTAAAATTTTTTTGATCGTTTTCGTTTTCGGCCGAAAATAGGATGAGTACCAAAATTCGGTTTCAGTTTCTGTTTTGATCTTAAAAATCGTTGGTTCAGTTGATCCTGAATTATGATTAACACTTTCATTTGCGTAAATGCAAGTACTTTTCTACATTTACACATCTGTATGAGTTAATCAAGCGATAACAAATTGCACATTTGATTTCACATGCTAGGTACACATAAAAAAAGGTAATTTTTTGTTCAAAATGTGTAAATTTTATGACAAGTATGCATTTGTAAAAAATTACTCGCTTATGTGTGTACTTATAATTAAGTTTAAATTAGACTAACACATAAATAAGTGTAAATCCAAGCATTTCTACACATTTACACATTTGTTTGAGTTTTTCAAGTGATAAAAAATTACACACTTACTTTCACATCCTAAATGCACATATAAACAGGTAAATTTCAGAAAAAAATGTGTAAATTTTACGACAGGTGTGTAATTTTAGAAATTTACACATATATTCCGGTAAAATTAGCTAATTTACACATTTATTTTTTAGAGTGTAATTTTCAGAATTTTCACGACCATTGATGAATGCTAGAGTCTGACAGTTGAAAGAAATAGCCCCCATACCATTACAGAACCATCATTATGTTGTCGGCTAAATACACTCCTGGGTTCTTTGCGGAGATCATGCCAATAGTACTTAAACCCACTAGGGCCATAAATGTTTCTTTTTTTTTCTTTTTTTCTTTTTCTTTTTTTTTTTTTTTTTTTCAATACTGAATATGACATTTATCCATTTTTCACCAAATGACATGTGCTCTTTGGCCCATTGTAATCTAGCTTCTTTATGGTGTCGTTTGAGATACGGTAATCGACCCATTTTACGGTATTTGATGTATTTGAATTCTAAAACTCTTCTATAAACAGTTTTTTTCGATATTTGTCCTCCAACTGCATGTTTATTTTCGAAAGGGAGTAATTACCAGTTGAAGCCAAATTTTTGATGCGGCTATCTTCGCGCAAACTAGTCACTCGTGGCCTTCCTGAACGAAATTTTTGTTTGAAATCATTACCACGGGCCAAAACTTGATGAATAATTCGTTTTGATCTTTTTAATGCACTTGCAATTTTAGAAACAGACTTACAATTTGCTCTTATGCTCCAGATTTTTATCACCTCCTCCTCTGAAAATCCTTTCGACTTAGGCATTTTGTACTAACTCAAAAACAACAACTGGCTGCTTTTTATGCATCCAGAAATTGTTTGCGTGCGCAACTGCTTACGTCAGATTGTAAAATTTGCATAAAAACGATTTTGTGCTTGAACTTTTGACAGGGTTATTTTTGTTCTATTCTTAAACTCCATGGTTTGAAATAAAATTTAAAAGTTAATTTCAATGAATATGGTGTTAAAATATATATTATTAACATATACAATACAGATATTGAAATAAATTGAACATTTAAAGTTTTATTTTCAAATTTCTATTGTGCTTAAACTTTTGACACGCACTGTATTACTCGGCAGCCAACATCTCCCCTTTGTTGATACATATGATAAATACAATATAATTATTGCATTTATACGAAGTATGCTTTAAAATATAAAATCAAGATTATAAGTTTTAATTTGAAACTGAATAATTAAAATTCAGCATTACTTTCCTTTTCATAAAATTTATTATATTGAGCTAAATTATGAAAACAGAGCTTGCCTTACTAATGTGCAAAAGTTATCGAGGAAAACAAAAGCAACCCACTATTACAAATTCAATTAGACATATTATATGAAATAATTAAGATTTTTTTTATTTAAATCCAAACTAATAAAGAAAAAAAGCGGAATTCTCAAAACAACAATAATTATTTTAAATCAACAGTCCATGATCAGTTTGGCACGATATCTAAAACAACCAAAAACAAAGATAAAAAAGAAACTATTTATAATCTTTTGCGTGTATTGAGTATTTATAAAAGTTCAATGCACTTTTTACCTCAAACAACAAAAACTTGTTCACAAAACATGCACTCATACCACTCCCCGCAAGAGTTCATTCGAAACATGTCATATCACTCAGCAGCCAACATCTCCCCTTTGTTGATACAATTTGCATAGCAAACCGAAGATGAAGGAAAGAAGTATAATTTAAATGGAGGTGAAAGGTGAAACAGAGCCGATGACCCAGATGAAAGAAGAAGCGTGCAAACCCCCATAGGTAAATCGCGTCATTATGGAAGCTGACATTCTTTTCCTGGTTCGGATGATTTAAACAAGATTTTTGATTCGAAAGCGATGCATATTATTAGCTCTAAACAATGGATTGAAAAATTTTCAACCCTTTGCTCCAGACAGATACGGTAGCAGTGAAAACGTCTTTACTTCCTTTTCTTTTTGCTCGGTGTTAAGATTGATGTAAGTAATCTATTCGGACTTTTCTTTATTCGAGAGAAAAAATTTTACGCATAATTCTGTAACGGGTAAATTCGTTTCGATTATTATTTGTCAAACTTTCTTATATATAACCCTTTTGGGTACAAATTTTTTTTCAGCGTTTAGAAAAAATTACTGTTACATTAATAACATTAACACTAACTAATCAAATAGTTTTATTAGTGTTTAACAAATATTTCATTGTTTGAAACAGAACGAATGTTGTTGCTTTGCGTACTATTCAATTCTTATTCATATGACAATAGGCTAAGGAAGAATTTTTGGAGATGTTTAGAAAATATTGTATTACAATAAGATTTAACTTATAGTACAACTTTCTAATACTTTTTTCGCTTTATTACGCATGATTCTTTCAGGCAAGGGCCTTTTATTTTAAATTTAAAGAGCGAAACATATGTTTAACATAAGAGAATCGAAAAAGGTGCAAAGAGAATTAAACAAATAATAATAATTAATATTATTACTAAATGCCTAAACATAAATGAAGTCATGTAGTGAATGCATAGACACATACTAACATTACTACATGTAAACAGTAGCAAAAAAATTTCTTAGAACAAAATAATACTGCGTTAAAAGACACGTACTATTAATAGCACACCAGACCCGAAAGGGTTAAGAAATACACTTACTTACTGGTTTCAATTAACGGTAAAGAAACGCTGTGTCATTTCCCGTAAAGCATGGTGACGTCACTGCAACGTCGTTTTGAAGTCACATTGTGACTTTGTGACCATCGATTGTCGATGTGACGTCACGTGACGTCGATGTGACTAAAATGTGAAGTCGTTATGGCCGTTTTAGAGCTCTTTTGTGACGTTTCACAAAGTGGTCACAATGTGACAAATTTGTGAAAAATGTGTCATTTGTGACTAATTTGACATTAACATTGTGACGAACCTGTGACAAAAGCGACGATATTTAAATTGCCAGAAACATGTTTTTTAAAGTAAATAACATGTTTTGAAGGATATTTATAAATCTCTAAAGATTTTTAAGAAAGCCACATCTCAGTCACAATGTGACGTCACTGAGTGGTGGCATTTTGGTCACAGATGTGATGTGACCAAAGTGACTCACAGTGACGTCACTGTAAACATGCATCTATTAGGGTTATGATTAAAGCTGCTATCAGATTCACAAATTGTCCCAGCAACAAACTTTTCAGCCGATTTTAATCCTTACATTTTTCTTTTTTAAAGAGAGAAAAAGTTTAAAAGCTGATAAGCTACTAGCATACCGATTTTCCAGTTTCTAACTCTTTAAATATCACAAAAATCTTGTTTTTTTTCTCTTGCCCTCTCTAATTTTTAGGTGGGAGTGAAACCGACACAAAATATAGCATATATTGGAGAAAGAACTAACACAATCAATTTGCAATTATTTCTTTAAAAATCGGTCTGAAATTGCAATAAAATAGTAATTTAAAATGTTTTTAGCACTCTTTTTGCGCAGTTCAAAATTTACAAGATTGGAAATCGCTCTTAGAGAGCATTTACATCTTATAATTATCTCTCATGTCAAATTCTAAGGTTTTATCTTTAATAACTCAACCGAAATTGTAATTTAGAATACTTTTGAATGTTTTTCTCTTATTTCATTATTTTTAAATTTCGAATTTTCTTAGGAAATTTTCTTAGAGATCATTTATATTTTACAAGTAACTACCACTCCAAATTCCAAGTTTTTAGCTCTTTCAGTATCACAAAAATCCAAATTTAGAACACTTTTTATTCCTGCATCCCCTTAGCGATGGTGCATCAAAATAAAAAGTAAGCTATGTTGAAACGGAAAATGTGACTATGAATTTGCTTCAATTACTTTTTTAATCAATTTGGTATTTCCGAAACTACACCGATTTCTACACCGGGGGATGTGTAAACATGGAAAACAGGGATCAGGAAAACGTAATGTCCAACTACCTCGGAGGCAGCAGCTAAAACCAGATTTTCAGGTATTTCCCACCAACATATGAATTGGTAGACCGATTGTGTTCGTAATATGCAAATCGAGATTTAACTTATTCTAGAATTTTATCTGTGAACTCGATGAGGTGTTTGTCTGTGCTGCCGCTTCCTGGTTTATTATTAAAGGTGCTTGAACAGAACTAAAATGTCGAGATCATTGTTTATATATGTGACGATTTAAGGAGAACTCGAATTATTTCCACTGGTTAAAAAGAAACACACAGTCATGGCAAGCGAGGGAAAAAACAAAATAAATAAATAAATGTAGAAGATCCAATAATTAGTCATGGGCTGCTGTAAATTCATTTATTAAATTCGTAATAATGAGTAAGGAAAAGCTCCTTTTGCAAAAATTCCATCATTATTTCAGCGAGCTGTCCTCATCGAAGAAGCAACCCAAGAAATCTTCTTTCTCATCTCGAGACTTCCACCTTTTAAACTAAAAAGAAAGTTCTGGAACATTCTGTAACCTCAAACCATCATTCTTTTATGTAAACAGAATTCTTATCCAGCTACGAGATTATTTTCCACAAACGATAAATTTATTTTTAAAAAAATATTATTTAACCAATTTATAATTGACTCAGAATTTTAAATATCTTAGGCAGACGATTTTTATAAATGATTAACTTTAAGAGAAAAAGAAAAGAAATGAATTTATTAATATGCACACATCAAAGGTTGACGTAGGAAAAATAAATAAATAGATAAAATAAAATAATGATATTTTTTGAAAGGTATGGTTTTGGAATAAATTTAATAAGACTTTCTTTAAAAGGGTTGATAAAAACATAGAAGAAATCAGTTTTATTTGGAATATTAAGAAATAAAGTTTTAATTAAGAATATTTTTAATTTAGAGCCATCTTTTTAAATTTACGCATACTGGAATAATGTTTTTTAAGGCAAATTAAGAATTTATATCGTCTGTATAAGGATTAACAGATTAGATTTAGAAACAAGATTTTAATTTAATAATTTGAAGTAAGTACGGAATATTATTATAAGAAAATTAAGATAGTATAAAGGTTAGTTTTGGCGAAAAAATTTTAAATTTGTAATATTATCCCCCCTCCCCAAGACTTTGTAAGAAATTGATAGTTAAATAAAACTACAAGTTCAGACAACAGAAATATAATAATTTAGAAAAGTTAAATTTTGGAATAAAACTGTCAAACTCAGGAAGCCAAGAGATGGAAGAAAAGAAAATTAACGCAATATAAAAAATATTAGCGATTAAAATAAAATAGTTAAGAGAAAATAATTCTGAATTAAATTTAGGTAGGAGCATTTCCCTGAAAGAAATACAATAATGTTACAACGTCACTTACCATTTGTAAGTGCATAGGAGATAATACATATAATAACAGTAAATAAGTTATGAATATTAATAAGCAAGAGATAAAAATATAATAAAAACAATAAAAATTCGTTCTCATGGAAGTTTAAATAATTACAATGACTTAATGCATAGTTTATTTTAAATAAGTCCTTTAAATGAAACAAGTCTTTCAGTGGTATATATAAAAGAGTCTTTTCCAATGTTCTCTGAATACAGTCTCTTTAATTAAAAATCTTCAAACCTAGTTTAATCTTTGGTTTTAATGTTATGTTGGATCCAACATCTTTCAGTAATATATCAATTTTTCAATAATAAATAGCATCACTCTCAATATCAATAATAAATAATATAGAAAAATTTAAATAATAACAATAACAACAATAATAAGTAATAGTATAATAAGACTCCATATCCTAATATTTTTCAATAAGAGTATAATTAATACTAAACTTCATTATAGAAATCATAATAATAATAATAATAGTAAAACAAGAGTATAATCAAAAGAAAATATCACAGTTTGTTTATTATTGATAGGGAAAATATTGGTTGAGGATAAAAATAATTACATAGCAGCTAAATAATTTTCTTATCTTCTAATAGCATAAGAAAGTATTTTTTGCTAGCCGAAAGTATAAATAAAAAAAATCATAATAATTCCAAAATCCAAATAAAATTAAATCTAACTATTTAGAAAATGGACTCTCAACCAGTATTTCCTTACAATAAATCCTCTCTGATACTCTTTTACAAAATTGTCAAATTTGGTTATAAGTTTTCAAATGCCAAATGTAGAATAATGTTTTATCTACACATGGTTTATAAACTTTAATAATAAAATACAATAGGAATAAAAGGTGTCATTCTTAATTGAGAAATGGAAATAAAAATAGTGTGCTTTTTTGAAAAACTTTTAATATCGGTAGTTTTCACAATCACTGAAAATCACATATTATGTTATAGGTTTGAGTAGAATCATCAGATTTTATAACTATTATCATATAATATCTGCTGAATAAATAGAGTAATACTAATGTCAAATAAATGAGTAAATATAGTTAGACTTAAACACCCTTAAAATTAATTTATCAACATCAATTTGAAAGCTTTTACAATCAAAGTGTACACCTTATGCCTGCATAAGGAGCCTAATTTAACCCCAAAAACTCCCAAAAACAAGTAATATTCTTGTAGGCCTCCAAGAACATACCTGCTAATGTTGAAAATTATGGTGATAAACTATTTAAAGAATAAGAATTAAAACTTAATCTACTGTCTTGACTTTAGTTTGATCTAGTGATTGTGATTGTATCTGAGGTTTTGTTTGTTTTTTGGGTTGCTCATGAAACAGTTTAAAATCTTCTGGTGAAAAATAGGGTCTTAATTTAGAAACATGCACAATAACGGAATTCTGTCCTGTCTCATAATTAAATTTATCTATTTCATAAGTTACATCAGTAAGTTTATTTATAATTTTGTATGGTCCAGAGAAAGTAGGTTCTAATTTTTGTGTGTTAGGGTATTTAAATTCTTCATAAATTACAGAGTCTTGTATTTTTAATGGGCATTCGACAAAATTTCGATCATAGAGCCTTTTACTTTTAAGGTGAAATTCCTGAGTTCGCGCTTTCGCAATTTTGAGGGCTTTGTCTACTGATGTTGTATACATTTTAATTGCTTCACACAGAACCATTACCCACCATTTAAAAAAAAAATGAATCAAAATTATCGTGAAATTGTGACTATATTTAGCTGTTAACATTAACCAGAAATTTTATCTAATAAAATAGAAATTGTAAACATCATAGTTATACCTTATTATTACAAACTTGCCCTTAATCGTGCATAGAAATATCATAATAGTCTTAATAAGTAACAGTAAATATCTTAAGAACATCATACTCCTCAATTAAATCCTTAAGAATAAAAATATTTCAATCTCCAACACATAATAATGATAATAATAATACTCATAAATAGGTAAGTAAGTAAGATTCACAGATAAATAATCAAATAAATAAACCTGACAAACAGAGAACTATCTACAACGAATGGTAATTTATAATTATTTGTACATCCATACACAATTAATAGTCAAATATTATGAGAATTATTTTGTGAGCTACTTGGAAGAGTATCAGAGGATGGCAACTCACTCCTAAAAATACATTCTCTTTCCCAATGAAAAGCATTACTGACACCCCTATTTGTGCATATCCTACAAGGTCTTGAAGGGTATGAATTTTGAATATAATTATTTTGACAAACTCTAGGTCTTTGAAACTGAGATTGCCTTTGGGGAATCCAATTCCTAGGTGTATTATTGGGCCTAACTGGCTGAATCCAGGGGCTAGTTGGTTGAAAAGGTTGAAAATTTTGTCTAGCTGATGGTTGATTTATTACTTGGTTTGAAACTAGTGGGGTGGAAACTTCCACGAATTGTTTGACAACCCGGTACCATTCGGTGGTACTACTAGGAGGATTTATAATAATACTGTTTTTGAATTCTGGTTTTAAACCATCAGTTAAACCTTGTAATAGTATATTTTCACTAAGATGTAATTTCCTACCAATTTCCACTTTCTTACGAAAATAAGTTTCTAAATTGTCTAAATTCCTAGGTGTATTACTAATTTCAGATTTGAAAAATCAGAAAAACTCGGGATGTCTAATTGAATGAATCTTTCTATCAAAATTTTCTTAATTTGTTCATAATCCGTACAATTTAAACAGTCATTGATATAAATTTTTTGCGCTTCCCCTTTCAGATATTGCGCAATAGAATTAAATTTCCATTCTAGATTTTTCTTCTCCTTTTCACATGTTGTATCAAAATAAGTTAACCACGACAAAATGTTCATTCCAGAACTCGGGTCAAACGGTACGAACTTAGGATCTTCCATAATTTTTTGATTCTTACTCATTAGAATAAATGAAGCACTTCTATTTTCTTTATTAAATCCTGATCGTAAAATCATTCGCAATAAATTTCAAAGTTAATAATTTCTATCAATTACATATTTTTTCAAAATTACTATATCAGATCCATAACATACAATAAATAATAAAATAATAAATAAATTAGTAAATTAATAAATTAACTTCAAATTACTCTC
This sequence comes from Maratus speculifer, assembly GCA_964019185.1. Taxonomy (NCBI): domain Eukaryota; kingdom Metazoa; phylum Arthropoda; class Arachnida; order Araneae; family Salticidae; genus Maratus; species Maratus speculifer. Next base: position 53,289,575 of record OZ025296.1, read on the forward strand.
ATCAATAAAATAATAAATAAATAAATAAATAAATAAATAAATAAATACTTTCCATCAATCATAAATAGAATAGAAATAATAATCAAAACATTTAATAAAATAACTTACAGTTCACGAAAAATCTTCAATAAAATCCATTCTTCATTAAATTCCTCATCAAATACCTTTCGCATACTCACCACTTTGAAGTCATTAATTTTCAAAAATTTTCCTATGACCATGAATACTGAATCAAAATTTGTGCGCACAGATCAACATCAAGCGTCAGGAAATCCACATCAGACTCGAAGCAAGTACTATTCATTAGCAAGCTGAAAATACCATATAGGCTGTCCTTCAATCGAACTTCGGCGATAGCATGCTTTTCTTCGTTCCATCGCAATTTTCTTTAAATATCATTCATTAAAAAGGCAGCACAGATAATTATTCCTGTCCGACTTTTCGATTAGTTGTGACGATTTAAGGAGAACTCGAATTATTTCCACTGGTTAAAAAGAAACACACAGTCATGGCAAGCGAGGGAAAAAACAAAATAAATAAATAAATGTAGAAGATCCAATAATTAGTCATGGGCTGCTGTAAATTCATTTATTAAATTCGTAATAATGAGGAAGGAAAAGCTCCTTTTGCAAAAATACCATCATTATTTCAGCGAGCTGTCCTCATCGAAGAAGCAACCCAAAAAATCTTCTTTCTCATCTCGAGGCTTCCACCTTTTAAACTAAAAAGAAAGTTCTGGAACATTCTGTAACCTCAAACCATCATTCTTTTATGTAAACAGAATTCTTGTCCAGCTACGAGATTATTTTCCACAAACGATAAATTTATTTTTAAAAAAATATTATTTAACCAATTTATAATTGACTCAGAATTTTAAATATCTTAGGCAGACGATTTTTATAAATGATTAACTTTAAGAGAAAAAGAAAAGAAATGAATTTATTAATATGCACACATCAAAGGTTGACGTAGGAAAAATAAATAAATAGATAAAATAAAATAATGATATTTTTTTAAAGGTATGGTTTTGGAATAAATTTAATAAGACTTTCTTAAAAAGGGTTGATAAAAACATAGAAGAAATCAGTTTTATTTGGAATATTAAGAAATAAAGTTTTAATTAAGAATATTTTAAATTTAGAGCCATCTTTTTAAATTTACGCATACTGGAATAATGTTTTTTAAGGCAAATTAAGAATTTATATCGTCTGCATAAGGATTAACAGATTAGATTTAGAAACAAGATTTTAATTTAATAATTTGAAGTAAGTACGGAATATTATTATAAGAAAATTAAGATAGTATAAAGGTTAGTTTTGGCGAAAAAATTTTAAATTTGTAATATATATGTATATATATATAAGCTCAGCATAAAATTTATGTTTTAAATAAAAATCATAAAAAATATTTTTTATCACTGTATAAGACGGCAAATAACTTGCAGCATCAAATAGGTATATATCTATATTATAAAGTCCAAACGTATCTGTGCGTAACGCATACGTCATTTTACGAATGACAACACTTTCCCCTGCAATTTCGGTGTTGCAATTTTTGCTACTGCAAATTTTACACTTCCAAACATCGCACATTTAAAATTTTTACACCGTCGTATAGACAAAAAATATATTTGTAAATGCAATTTGTTTGAAAGCTGTATCTCAATTTATTTTTGAGATATTAATTTTTGTCTAGTTTTTAGTACCAATTTTGTAATTGTGGCAACAGAATCACTCTATTTTCTTTTAAAATTGAAAAAAAAAAAAAAAGAAAGAAATTAAAATGCGCTACACTTTCCCATGCAATTTCAGTTTTGAAATTTTCAGCATTGCAAATTTTATACTTCTAAACATCGTACATTTTAAATTTTTACACTGTCGTATAAAGGAAAAAATGTACTTTTAAATGCAACTCGTTTGAAAATTCTATTTTAATTTATTTTTGAGATATTAATTTTTGTATAGTTTTTAGTACCAATTTTGTAATTGCGCATCAGAATCACTCCATTTTCTCTTAAAATTGAAAAAAAAAAAAAAAAAAAAGAAAAAAAAAAAAAAAGAAAAAAAAAAAAAAGAAAAAAAAAAGAAATAAAAATCTGCAATACTTTTCTATGCAATTTCGGTACTGCAAATTTTACACTTCTAAACATCGTATATTTTCAATTTTTACTCTGTCGCATAGAGGAAAATATGTACTTTTATATGCAATTTGTTTCAAAGCTGTATGTAGTGAATTTCAGTTTTATTTCGTTTAATAATTTAGATAATTGACTTTTATTGATTTTCTTAATTTTAGCTTAAAATAATATTTGTTTGAGAGTTAGACTGACCAATATAAGATGTATTTTTTACTGTAACTAATTTGTAGATTTCTTATAAATCAATGAAATAGTTCTTTAGTAAAGATTTTCTTTCGTCGAATTTCGACGGGTTCCACCTCGTATTTATAAATTCTAAACGTCTTTTAAGTAAATCTAATGTAGAAATAGAGTGGTTTCTAAATAGCCATTTATTGTATTAAATTTTAAAAATAATGATAAATATTTTGAATGTCAAATATATTGAATAAATATAATAAATGCATAAATAAAACTTTTTTTCTCGAAAAAAAAAATATATCCTCTTTCTTAATTGACATTATATTAAATATATCGCATGTATTTATAATAAATGCAATGCAAAGGAATTTGCACGTATAATATTTTTAATTTTTTACCGGAAGATATAAGCATTCCACCAGGATACAAAAGTGGAATTAAATAGCAAAAAAAGATTGAAAAAAAAAAAAAATAACACATGTTAATCTCTGAACCAGAAAAGGCTATGTTCCAATCGATTTTATAAAAGAGCAAAGCAGTTTAATAAATAGTGACAAACAGATAAATGAAATTCCTCCGGAAAATAAATAATTTTCCGTCTTTTATCAAAATAAAAGCAATTTGATTTTGATGAGACTGATGGAAAAAAATATCTTTGAGGGAAAATCTACAAAATTACGAAAAATATTTTAAAAGCATTTATTAAAGTTTTAACTAGCGCACGTGATTGTGCTGGATGTATTAACAAATTTTACAATACCTCGTGATACAATTTTCGCATGCGGATAAAAATTAGGTGCTAAAATAATCACAAATAAACAAGCTTTCATTTAATATCTAACCTGTAAGGAAAATCATGCATTGAGCATATATTATGATATACTTTCCAATACTTCCTGAAATCTTTAAAAGAACTTCATTATTTAAGAAAATAAGGTGTTACTCTCCATAGCCAAATATTTTTTCCAATACTTTTGAACAGCCCTATATTTGATCTGTCGGTTGATGTATATACTACATAATGGGGAAATTTAGATTAGCAAGAAAACGCCTAACGAGTTGAAATTTCTCTTTCAACAATTCATACTAATAGATGGAAACATGCACCCTAAAACTGGGAGGAGTGAAAAGCTCACTTTTTGTAGGAGTGATTTGCATTTTCACTCTTTTTAGAGTGAACTTTATACAAATACACTCTTTAAAGAGTGGAATTTCCGACTCCCTAAAAAGGAGTGAAATATCTCACTCCGTTGTCGAGAGTGAAATATCTCACTCCATGGTCGAGAGTGAAAAATCTCACTCCGTTAACGAGAGTGAAAGCCCGGCATTATACACTTGAAAAAAATACCCGCTCAACTTTGAACCAATATATGGAGTAAAACAATGAAAAGTACCAAAATATGTCAATTCTTACTTTTCAAAAACTACATTTTATAATATAACCTATAAAATTACGCTTATTTGCTATTAAAACGCACTCGTTTTCAAAAATGAGTGTCACTCCTTCGAAAGAGTAAACGGTCACTCTTAAAAAGTGACTTTGATATGTATTACGCATCAGCCAATCAGAAATCGTCTTCTCAGTTGTGATGATAAAAATGTTTCCGCCATCGTGTCCGTTATGTGTCCGATTTTCGTTTCCTCGATCTACAAATGTGGATCTTTAATTTGTATTATTAATACTGAAAAGTAGTTTAAATTTCGATCTTGGAGTGATATATTCCGATGTCTTATGATTCAAAATAATCCACATAGATTAAGTTTCTTGATTTGGAGTCAAAATGGAGAACAAATAATTCAGTAAAAAGCAATAATACTCCATTAATACTCAGTGACAAATATGTTGCACACATCTTATTTATCAAACAAAGGATTATTATGAAGATGATTATTATGATTGGATTATTATGAGAGGGGATAATATTTAACATAAAAAACGGTAAGTCAATTTTAATTTCAACTTTTTATTTTCCGAAAGTAAATTCTAGAATGTTGAGTTAAAAGTTTTACTTTACACAGGAAGTTGTCTTCTATCTCTATGTGATCGGAGAAAAAAAAAGAAAAGAAAAATCCTGACGCAAAGATTGGTATTTTATGCGTAATGTTTACAGATAAAAAACGGCTTTCGTAATTTTAAAAGTTTGCAGCATGACTTATATTAGATGAAATTTGTTTATTAGAGATATATAACTCATTAAAATTTTTTTTCCAACAGTAAGAATAATACATATATGTAGTTAGTTCTTTTATTCTATATATTCTTCATTTTTCTTTTTCTACATCAGTACATTTTTATAAAACTTCAACTCACATTCATAGAATACTATAGGGTAGATGTGGTAATATACACCAGTGAATGTTTTTGGTTTATATAAAAAAATAAATAAATAATAAAAATTTAGCTTTTATCATTATTTTTTTCGTAACTCGCTTTTGCATATTTTATAATTTAGCACTATTGTTGACACCCTTAAATAAACCAATCAGGAAGCAGAAAATAATGTTTTTAAGTCCCACTGTTTTTCATTGAAAATCATGATAAACATACTATAAGCTGGCTTCATTTAGTAAATTTATATATTCTTTATTTTCTTGCAAAATTTGCAATTTTTTGTTTCTGAAGTTGAAAAAAACTTCGAATTTTATAACTTCATTAATTTTTAAGGTTTTGAGAGGAGTGTCCATTACTGGAATACTTAAGTATGTCATTTTCCAGTAATGTACATCTCATATAGGCATTGTTAAAAATGCAATTTCGGTTATGTTTATAGCAGTGTTGAATTCAGACACTTATCTCCGGGTGGGATATTTCTGGCTCCTAGGGGGACATTACATAGTTCCCTGCGGGGGGGGGGGGGGGATTGCCCATTTTGACCATTAACAAAGCAAAATCTCAAAATTTCCGGAGGGGGGAACATTTCAATGCTCCGGGGAAATGTCCCCCCGGACCACCCCTGAATTCAACACTGTGTTTATAATACAAAAAATATTTTAACTTAATTAAAAACTTAAATAATCAACTTTAATTTTTAAATTGCACTTGCCAAAATGCAATGACGACAAAATTTTTATAAATAGTTGCTTTTAAGTTATATTAATGTGATTAATAAAATTTCAATATCATCTTCATTTTATTATTATTTTTTTTAATGAATCTAACCTGTGTTTTGTCTATTTTATAATCAAACCACTCATGAAGCCGAAAATATTGTTTAAGGGCACAGTCAAAGAGGGGCTTATAGGGCTTAATCGTTCACCATTTAAATAAAAACATTTAAGTTACAGAAGCCGTTAAAAACATATTTTCTCTCTTAAATATTTGTTTATTTTTCCTTTTTCAATTTTGGTTGCAGATATTTTTTAGAATAACACTTTCGTTTTTGGTATCGGTTTTGAAAGTGAAAGAAAGTTTATAAAATATATTTGCGACCGAAGTCGAAAAAGTAAAAAAGATGCGATCTAGAGACGAACTTCAGCTATTCAATGCAAAATAAATAAATAAAATGTCGAAATGCAAACGAGATATTAAAAAAATTCCTCCCCATAGGGTTAGCATTAGCTCGTGAATGTCTTCGCCGGCAGGGATAGATGCCTTAAGGGTGTCCATTACATGCACATCTACTCTATATACGGAAATAAAAAATTTAAATTAAATATGACTTACCATGTAGTTTTATAAAGAAGGGTTGCATTAATATATATTTTTCAGCAATATTATTTTAATTACACATAAAAAAAACAGATAACTTACATATTTATTTATTTAAATAATATGTAAAACTTAATGGGTATCTGAAAAAATATATTGATTGTTTAAGATTTTAAAACTGTTTAATAATTTGCGCTTATGAGCATTTTAAAAGTATCATATATTTATGAGTCTACCGATGAAAGCAAACACAAGGAGAAAGATTGGAATAAAATATTTTATTTCTGTCAATAATCTAATTTAATTCATAGTAACTTTAATTGTGTTTTCCCTTAAAAAGTTCAATTAAAGTAACATACTATGAATTAAGTAAATAATGTCAATAAAGAATTTTATTCCAATCTTTATCACGCTTGTATTTATTTTCATTGTATGCTCTAAACGATACGATTCTTTTAAAATGCCCATAATAACCAAAAAAAAAAAAAAAAAAAAAAAATTGAAAAAAGAAAAAAAAAACATTCACTCCTATGAAAAAGTGACTACTCACTTTTACGAGGAGTGAAAAAACGCACTCCTTTAGAAAAAGTGAATAGTCACTCCCCAAAAAAAGTGATTATTGACCCCTGTTTAGAGTGAATATTCACTTCCCAGGAGTGAGTATTCACTCTTTCAAAGAGTCAACGATTCCACTTTTGCTCAAAGTGAATAGTCACTCTAAAGAGGTTGGGCATATTTTGAGTCTGTGATAGAGTGAGTATTCACTCTTCCGGAGTGAATAGTCACTCCTTCTTATTTAGAGTGTGCTTGAATACTTTTGTTCAGCCCTGTAGTTTACCCACTATTTTTATAAAATGCCAGTATTTAGCTAAAATTTAGCTCAAACTAAAATATTCTTAAAACTACTGAAATCACATTTCCAGAAATTATCATCCATAGGCAACCATGTATCCAATTCTTTGCGTAATCCTGTATATCATTTTATCTATATTCTACAAACATATCTTATTAAACTGAACGCTGTTCAGCGTAAAAATGCATAGCTTATTTAAAAACTTCCTTTAAGTAAATTACGCGCATATTCAGTAACATTTAGGAGCTCTTTCCTTTACCCCTGTATATCAAATATACAATTTATACACATCATATAATATGTATAAATATAGTGAAACTTAAAAGCGCATATCGTAACTGAAATTTCACTTTATCCACCCATCAGAAATCATCTATAATATACAGTACTTCGCATAGAATATATTATTTGAATTATTTTGTGTGTCACTGTAAATGCTATAGACTTAGTATTTTGTGCGAAATATTTTGTATTAAGCCTCAGCGACGTACAACGACTTTATTAAACATAAAATAGTTTAATATAATTAAAATTTGTCGCAAAAAACTGCTCTTTTTACGATTATGTAATGGAATTGTTTTGTGAGGTCCTGTAAATAAGTAACCGTTTTATTTTCACATCATATTTCACAGAATGCATAGTTTAGTGCACTTCATTAATGCATATAAATTTAAATATGTTTGACAGGGCGTAATATCTTTAAAATTCATTTGAAATTATTTTTCTTCATAGGCCATAGTGTAACGGAGAACTTTTGACTGTCCCTGTAAATAAACTAATCATGCTGGAAACTTCATTTTCAATGGGATTCGTGCTGGGGTAAATGTCAATAACTTCCGGAAATTTCAGGGCAATCCGAGTATATTTACGAGAGTTAGAGCGCGGATAGACGCACAGATGGACAGATAAACCGAAATCATAAACACTTTGAACTATGCTGGAAAGGTTTAAAAAAGAAAATCACTATTTTGACCAATTTTGGGGTAAACTGTGCCCTTTAATGGATTAAGCGTGAAATTCGATTATGTCCTAAATTTGTGTTTTATTTCAACTTTATTGTTTCAGTTATTGATTGACGAATGTTTTAATTTCGTCCTGGAATAAAGCTGGAATCAAATGATGAGCTATTTATATTAATTTAAATGCAAAAGAATTTATTCTTTGTTATCGTCTGCTCGCGATAGAGATTGAAAAAAAAAATGCTTAATGATTAATATAAAAAAATAATTGAGTAAATTACTATACAGATTTCAAATGTGTTGCACTTAAAAGTAGTTTTTTCCCTATTTGACGATGTAAATATTGAAAATGTGTGGTTTTAGAAATTTTAAAAATTGCAATAAAAGTTTAATTTAACTGTCTTCCACTGTCAAAAATATGTCAGAGTTACGGACGCATAGCTGCCAACTTTCAACTAATCTTCCGTAATACCTGGATTAGTTTGATCCAGGTTAACGTCATTTCAAACCAGAAAATATATTTCATGAATCTTTATTTATTTGATTTCAGGATTGTTAGTGGAACATACTTAATTTCATTTCTTTGAAAAATTTCTGGTTCGGAACTCATTAAACCAGGGTCAAATTAACTGACGTATTACGGATAATCTATGTCAAGTTGGCGCCTATGCGGATGGACAAGTCTATCCTTTATAATATAATGTCTGTTTATAGCGATGACAATGAAAAAGAGTTTTGATAGTTTTCAGAGTAAAAAATAAATAAATAGATAAAAATAAAATAATGATAAAAATGAATAAAATAAAACTAAACTGACATTTAAAAAAGATATCTATGCGATCTTTTTTTTAAATTGAAACATTAAAAATGATAAATAGCAGAGATCAAATTCTCAAGTTTTAACCCTTTGCGGCGCGGTGGTTTCATAGATATACCACTTAATTTTAATTCCCAAAAGCCACATTCACACCGGAATTTTGTTTTAAAAAATTACGCTTTATTGAATGCGGCAAATATAGCGTTTTCTTATTTACAGATAAAGTTGTTTTCAAATTCCGGTGTCAGTCTTTAATTTCAACACTTAAGCAATGAATTTATCCTGCGCCGCAAAGGGTTTTAAACAAAAACCGCATGTATTTTTTTTTTTTTTTTTTTTTTTTTTTGCATGGTTTACAATTATTACACGCTTTTGAAAATCTGCAGTAAATTAATCAGTCATTGGACAGTTTTAATAATAAGTTATTTGACCATATTTTCAAGTTTATTTGACTATTTTATTTGACTGTTTTTTACAGTGGCCATCATCATATTCTTTTAAAATTTTACAGTCATTCGACCGTTTTTAATAATAACATTTATTTAAATATAGTTTGAGGCTTATTTGACTGTTTTTATGCGTGTCCCACAATCATCACCCACTTTTAAAATTTTACAGTCTTACGTTTATTTAAGTATATTTTGAACTTTTTTGGCTTTTTTTATGCGTGACCCAGAATCATCACACACTTTTAAAAATATGGAGAACATTTTGCACTCATTCGACCGTTTTCAATAATAATGTTAGTTTAAACATATTTTGAAGCTTATTTGACTATTTTTTTTATGTCAGACCCACAATCATCATACACTTTAAAAAATCTTCAGGACGTTTTGGACTTATTCGAACCGTTTTTAATAATGGTGTATATTTAACATATTTCGAAGCTTATTTGACTATTTTTTTATGCGTGGCCAACAGTCATCCCACACTTTGAAGAATCTACAGCAAATTTTTTCTATCATTCAAAAGTTTTTCATAACAACGTTTGCTTGACCATATTTTGAATCTTTTTTGACTGTTTTATTAGTATCGTCAGATTAGCCTTTATATAACCGTTTTCTGTAAAAACAATCACATGACTAAACAGTTTTCTATTTTTAACCATCTGCTTTCCTTGATTTTTTATAAGAAGGTTCATAAAATTAATATTAATTTACATTTTTTTCTCTCGTTTGTTTCTAAAATACAGTTCACATCTCTTTATTTTACAAATATTTTAAATGCAAGTCTGTTAAAAATATTTTTGAGTAGAGTCAATTTAAGTTATTTTAAGAACACCGAAAAGTACGGACAAAATGCTTAGATTGAACATTGCACATAGTGTCCGAAATCCATGATTATAAATATTTTAAATATGCATAAAGCATATTTATGACTTTCACTATAGTTTTGTATATTTTTATGATAATATAAAAGATGCCCGTTATTCATAATTGATTTAAAATTATATTATATTCTGCTTTTTTTTTTTTTTTTTTTTTTTTTTTTGGTGAGAGGTCTTCATCTAATATATTAATTTGTTCAAGATAGTTACAGAAACATTTTACACAAATATCTGTTTGAATTTTCTGTTCTCAATTTATACACTCTAAAAAAAAAATGTGTAAAATTACACACAAAAATGTGTAAATCGATGATACAAAAACGACATGTCTATGTGTGTAAATTTGTGTGTAAATTGCGCCAAATGTGTAAATTTCAGAATACACATTTTAATGTGTAATTTGATGATAAGTCCAAATGTGTAAAAGTTATCTGATAACTCTTGAAATACACACTTTAATGTGTGAAGTGCACTGAAATACACATATTTCTGAGCACTATTTTTACACATACATATGTGTAATACTCTTTTTTTACATATATTTTTGTGCAATAGGAAAATACCTACAATGTTGTGTAATATGCAAAATACACATGTTTTTGTGTTATGTACGGAATGCACAGATTTTTGTGTAATATTCTGTTTCTACACATATGTCTATGTAACATGGAAAACACATTTTTGTGTAATATTTAAAATACATAGGTTTTTGTGTACGAAGATTTACCTTATTCTTTGATGTGTAAACTGCGAAAAAGTTTTTAAAATAGCAAAACAAAATTACATGAAGAACAAATTCGTATGCTTGACTTGTTTCTAAGTACGCGATCGTAATTATGTAAATACGTAATAACTATAGTTGTCATTCAATCCGTCCGTCTGTCTATCTGTCCGTTCGCATATAACAACGCAAAAACTACTTATCCGAATTGTTTGAAATTTAAAATACATAACTCTTGCATAATTTTATCAAGTCATTTCAATTTTTATGAAAATGAGATGCATAATTCAATTATAGAGACAGTCAAAAGCGTTCCCTTGCATAACGGACCATGTATAAAAATAGTTTCAAGTGCCTTTTAATAATGTTACACATTTTCGAACATAATAAAATTGACTTGCATCTATGAAGTATATACTACAATATAAATTCTGTATAATCTGTAGTACAGATAATAGTTTTTATTAATTTTTAGGGCCATACTAAAATATTACATTACATTATGGTAAAGAAGGAAACATTGTTTGGGACGCGTTTTAATTTTATAAAAATCAATCTGAAAAAAAGTTATAATTGCTTCTGTGTCTGTAATTGGATTTGGTGTAAACATTTGAATTTTTCGGACTAGGTTAAAAAAACTATTTTTTCTGATATCAAATGACATTTTTTTAGAGTTTTTATTTATTTTTCTTGTAGTTTTTGAATGCAATACGCTTATAAAAAGTCTTCAATTTAAAAATCACAAACGAAAAACCATGAATTGAAATCTATGAAAAGCTGTCTTTTGTCATCGGTAGAAAATGAAATAAGAAATGTATAGCATGTAAAATAATGAAAACTCGAAGTTTTATAGCAAAATATATTATAAACACGCTGAAATAGATAGTATTTAAACCGAATAATTATTTTAAATGCTATATAATGTTAAAACTGCAAATATTTACTCTTATGTTACAATATGTGATTTTAAACATGAAGAAATGATTTAAAACACAAAAATAATAAATTATTTTTTCCAAATTTGTAATAAGCAGAAAATAACACACTTCTCATCCATATTATAATTTTCAAGTGTTAAATTGTAAAATAAATGAACTTACCTTTGAAAAAAAATCTGTTCTGGGCTATCAAAATTCATTTTAGCAATAATGTTCTAAAACTGCTCAAGTGATCAAACTCAGTATCGTCGTATGTTGAGAATTCTAAGAACATATGTGGCAAAAATGCTATGATGGATGATAGCAGTAATAAATAAGATCCCCGATTAAGGGTGTATTTCAATACAAATTGCCTTTTTTCTGATTTATTTTTAAATTCGTTTTTTCTCTTAAGCGCATCAAACTGGCAAATTCTCTTATTTAGAAAGTATATTAGGTCCCGTGCTTTTCAATTTTTTGATAAATGCAGAAAATATTGCAAAAAAATGCTGTTAAAGTCAACGTTTTAAACCGAATTTTCCGAAGCGGGAGATCTGGGAACGAAAAAAAGTCATACTGGGGAAATAATAGTTTATAAATCTAATTCTAATGAATTTAACAAAAAATAAAATCACACGACATCTTATAGATCTCTTTAAAAGTCACATCAGCAAGTTTCGTGTTTTTACTTCTAAAAGTGAGTCTGAAATTGTATCAGAAAATTTCGAACTGTTGAAGGTGAAAAAAATGTTTTCGAATGCACCCTTAATGCTCGCTGGTCATTTTGACTTTAGTGTACATCGCAGTTATGTAACACGTAGATACAAAGGTGTAATTCACTTTACATTATGATCTGACTGTAGCAAAATTCAAACTTTAAAAAATTTAGTTATTAAAAAATAATTTTAATCATTCATTGCGAAAATTACATTTTTATTTATAAAATTGTACATTTAAAAATAATAACTCTTGCTATCTATGATTATCATTTTTGAAAACAAAGCTCATTTTTCAGGTCTTATATGAAAGTTTTTGCACAATTTTCCAAGAATCTATGTTGCCAAGGCCAATATCACTCTGATATCGTCATAAAATAATACAAGCGGATTTATAAGAATTTACTATAGTGGCTTTAAATGAAATGTGATAAATTTTTTTCCATATAATTGTCCGTTAGAAATCCATATAACCGTACTTATTTTTACCAGACACAGCTAAAAACAAAGTAGGAATACACAGTTAATAACTTTTTTTTATGTGAATGAAGTATAAAATTGCAGACCATACATAAAATAAAATCACACTTTGGTATATTATCATTAATATTTTATTTACAAGAAGGGAGGATAGTTATAAATAACAAAACTTATTTTAACACTCCGCCTACCAGACAGTTCCCCCGTCGGATCGGCCAACAAAAATTAGTTTAAAATTCCGTAAAAATAGGGTGTAAAAAAATCATGATTTAAAAAGCAATAATAATAAAGATCGAATTTTTGTATTTAAATCATATTTCTTTTTATTTGAATCGGATTTTTTTTTTCTCCAGCATTGAAATATTGAACAGATGTAGGTTTAGCCTAGATTTCTAAGATTAATAGATTCTAGGTTTCTAAAAAATTAGACCTTTATTTACTAACATAATCTATGTTTTTGCACTTTAATCAATAAAATTTAATTATTATTTAGTAACTACAAAAATTATAAAAACTGTAAATTAGTAATTTCATTAATTAATATAATACTATAAAGTTATATACATTAATATTTTGCAATAATTATGTAAAACTACATTAAAAAATAATGATTTTACATTTATTAAAATTATCAGTTGCTGCATTTAATTTTAAATTGATTACAATCTTTAATTAGGTATATAATGCATATTGTAATGCTTAAATTAGTAAACGATAATTCAGTATTTAATATTTATTCTAAAAAGAAAAAGGGCAGAATGCTTGTTCTAAAAAAAAGGCACTATTACATAAGAAAATATATTACTAATGTGCTTAGTAGCAATAAAAATAAGTACATAATTTTTTAGTATGATAAATATAAAAATCATTAATTTTCAATATTTCTATAAATCACGAATTGAAAAATACAATTAAATAACATTTTTTAATAATATCCTGCTTTTTTCCAAGAAATAAAGTTCTATCATTTTTGTTAAGTCTTGGGTGCACATATTTAGAAGTACTGCGGTATGGAAGGATTTATTTCAAAAAAGATCTGGCTATATTTCACTATTTTTTAAAAGGTAGGGTGCATTTTGTTAATTTCAAAAGGGGCAAAGTGTTGCAGCCTTAAGAAATAGCCAAAATGAAACAGTAATCAACAGAATTAATAAAAACAGCAAATAAGTAATTTCAATATGGCATAACTAACATAACTAACAAATATTATTGGTAGCTCGTTTTGCATTTGTACTAACAAAATTTACTGTTAAAGGAAATTATGACATCACAAATTATATTAGATTTAGATTTAAATATAATATTTAAATGAAATATCTTTTATGCCTTAACAAAGTTATTGTATTTAATGTTTCACAGGACTCAGAAATTAAGATTAGAAACAATTATTTAAAGCTTTTTTATCAGATTTTGGTGTACTGTATACAGTATTCCAAATTACATTAATTTTAATACACTTTCCAAATTACATTAATCTTAGATTTTAATACGTTTTTGTCATTTAGAACAATTAGATTTAAATCAATTTTGATTTAAATAATTGATTTTTATTTCAAATTGTTGATTAAAATAATGATTTAATCGCTAGCTTAAATCCACTTTTTAAAATAGTTAACACCCTAAGTAATATCCAAATGAATGCGATAAAATTTAGAAATTGGTTTGTAAACTTGTTTTATTAGATCTAAATTCGTAAAAATCTCGAAACATTTAAAAAATATATCGAATAAAAGCTAATGAATTTTAACTGTGGTTGTATGCATTATTGTAATTTTTGTGCACTGTTTATCTTTTATTTCTTTTTTCGTGGGTTAATCATATATTTTCTGATAGTGTGTATCGTATAGATATTTTGAAATTCCTTTCATTAAAATCATTCACAAAATAAAATAATAAAAGCTTCTAGAATTTAAAAAAAAATAAATAGACAATATAATTATGACATTTCAGCCTCATTCCTTCAAACATATGAATTATTCATAGAATTTTATTTATTTCAACAAAATCATTGTAATTTAAAGAAAAGCAAACAGAAAAAATATTTTTCATACCTATTTTCCATCGACATATTTCTTCATTTTTTGATGGTAATCCATAGAATCATTTGTAGAAAACAAATAGTCCAATATTAATTACAAAAGCAGTGGCATGAATCTATTTTACACATACCAACAGCATTTGTAAACTTTCTTGGACGTATTTTGTATGAAACACAGAATTTTGCGATACTCTTGTAATATTTTTTGCTTAAATTTTTAAACTTAGACGGACTATACGTACATAAACGGCTATTTTTACAAACAAAATGTTCTCGTTCTCTGTGTATTCCAAAGATCAACAAATAAACTATACTGTCTTTAATTAAAAAATCGTCTGCGAGTTTTCCCTATTGCACATGGCATATGCGCATGCAAAAATTATAAAGCAAAAAATGCTTACATTACTAAACTTTGAAGTTTATCACCTGTTCGTTCAAAACAGCAGGCTTAATATTTTTTTTTTTCCTTTTTGAAACCACAGAAGTATAAGTGTCGCAGAAGTGTGTTTTGTTAACGACAGCTGATCGTTGACAAAAAATCACCGTAAAAGATAAACTGACATATATACCTGAACCTGAAACATTTTTACACTCTTCTATTTTTGCAAGAAAAAAATACTAGATTCGTGAAAATTTTCGAATTCTTGTTTTTAATGGATTTTACACATTTTATAAGGTTAAAAATGTTTTTATAAAATGTTTGTTTGTATGTCTGTGACTCTGTCTGTCTCTATGTGATATAAATTTTGTTGGCACTCTATCTCAAGAACTAATACATGGAATACGTTTTCATTTTATTTGAACCTTATACATACACATGCATATATATATATTTGTGTGTTAGAAATTTGATTCTATATGTCAATAATTAATTTATAACAAGCTGGAAATTGCATTTTAAACGTAGCAAATGAGATGCGTTCGTGCTATGACAAAGTTCTAAAAATATTCAGTTTTTGGTGTAATGGATACAGTATTTCGGATACAGTATAGTGGCCGAAATCTTTGGTGTGTCCCTGTAAATACTATCTACTTTCTGTCAGCGGTGTAGTCGTAAAAAAGCAAAGGGTATATGCATAAAACAGAGGGTATACCCTAGAGTGTATACACTGTAGCTCTTTTGAGAAACAGAGAGTATACCGAGTTCCTTAAAAAAATCCAAAGGGTATACGGCGTGTACCCGCGTATACCCTCCACTACATCCCTGCTTTGTATTATACAGAAAGTAACTTGTAATAAACCTCAACAACGTACATAAAATGTGAAATAGTTTAATCGTATTATAACGCGCCTCGAACGGTATCTCCCCTATAATATTATGTAATGGAATACTTGTGTGTGGCCCTGGAAATTAATAATGAATATTCTTTGCACCACCGATTGTGCAGAACGTATATTTTATCATACACTTCTTAGATACATATAAATTGTATTATATTCGAAAGCGTGTAGCATCATTAACAAATTGGAAATTGCGCGTCAAACGTGGCAAATGAGCTGCGTTCGTACTACAATTAATTTTATAAATATTCTGAGCTTAATACATTAGCTGTTAAATTCTTATGCTAAAATGCATGAATATAAAATTTGATACGATTATATATCTCCAATTCAGTAACACGAAAATAATAGGACCTCTTCTTAAATAGGACGCAATCAAGATCGCAAACCTAGAATCATTACTTATCATGGGATACCGTGAAAATGCGTAACTGATTCGAAAACCACTGCTATTTTCATTTTTACTCTGTAACTCTTACAGATTCTTTTGTGTTACCCTGTATATGATTTAAAGCATTTATATACACAAAGTAATATGCAAAAATATGGTTACACTTAAAAACTCATATCACAACTAAAAGTGCACGTCTAGCAAAAATCTGTAACGTAGAGTAGTTCTGGTGCAGTATAGTATCCGAAATCTTTTGTGAGTGCCTGTAAATACTGTTAGCGCTTTCTATTATTAAAGAAGTAACTTGCAATAAAACTGAGCAACGTATATCAACTTAATTATATACGAAATAATTTAACATGATTGAAATACGCAGAAAACAATGTTTTCCCATATATCATTATGTGATGGAATTCTTTTGTGTAGCTCTGTAAATGAATAATAAACGTTTTTTCACCATATATTGCACCGAATGTATATTTTAATAGGCTTCGGTAAATGTATATAATTTTTTTCCTGTTTGGAATGCTGTAACACCATTAAAATGAACTTGAAACATTTTTTTCTCATTGACGGTAATGTAACGTAATACTTTTGATTATCCCTGTAATCAAACTATACATCCGATTTTCATAAAATTTGAAAAACTCGACAAAATTATGGAACAATTTTATATTTTAAATTTCAAACGATTCGGTTGGATAGTTTTTGCTCTATTATATGCGAACAGACGAACAGACAGACGAATGAATGGACTGAACAACGACAATCGGTCTTACATACATACATAATTACGAACGGACCTAATTTTGTATCATTTTGTATGTATTAATCACTTAAAAATTTTTTTATCGTTTTCGTTTTCGGCCGAAAGTAGGATGAGTACCGAAATTCGGTTTCAGTTTCTGTTTTGATCTTAAAAATCGTTGATTCAGTGGATCCTTAATTATGATTAACACTTTCATTCGTGTAAATGCAAGTACTTTTCTACATTTACACATCTGTATGAGTTAATCAAGCGATAACAAATTGCACATTTGATTTCACATGCTAAGTACACATAAAAAAAGGTAATTTTTTGTTCAAAATGTATAAATTTTATGACAAGTATGCATTTGTAAAAAATTACTCACTTATGTGTGTACTTATAATTAAGTTTAAATTAGACTAACACATAAATAAGTGTAAATCCAAGCATTTCTAGACATTTACACACTTGTTTGAGTTTTTCAACTGATAAAAAATTACACACTTACTTTCACATCCTAAATACACTTATAAACAGGTAAATTTCAGAAAAAAATGTGTAAATTTTACGACAGGTGTGTAATTTTAGAAATTTACACATATATTCGGGTAAAATTAGCTAATTTACACATTTATTTTTTAGAGTGTAAAAGCTTTATAAAGAAAAAAAAAAGTAATGCGTTTCTTAAACCTTTGCGGCATAGTGGTCCCACTCTTGGCACCTCCAAATTTGCAAATGGCGATAGCATTTTAATAAAATTTTGCTTTGTTTAAGCTTTCACGTCTAAATTAAACAGTTCAGTTCTTAATTTCTAAAGAAGTCGTTTTTAGATTCCGGTGCCTGTCGATAATTTCTCATTTCACGGACAGAATTTATCCGTGCCGGAAATGGTTAAACGGCCGGCGTAAAATAGAGAACATTTCTTAAAGTCGAAATGTATAATAATTATAGTCTATTTCTTTAAAAATAAAACCTCATATTCCTAATGAATAATAAAAAATAATGTTGATTAAATCTAATTTCATTTGATCACCTGCGGTCAAGGGCGGATCCAGCCCAACCTCCAGGGGGGGGGGTCACAACTTTTGACAGATGATTTAATGAAACAATTTTAAAATATAGTAAATCTTGTGAAAACGGAATTACGATAAAGAGTAGCAAATTTTGCCAATCGAGCATGAAAAAAATCGCGAATTTTGTCGATTAGGCACGGAAAGAACACGAATTTTTATCGATCGGACGCGAAAAATCTCAGATTTCGTTTATCGGGCAAGGAAAAAAAAACCTAAATTTTTTTTATAATACTTGAAAAAATTGCAAATTTTGTTCATAGTTTGTGGAAAAGTCGCCTGTTTTGTCTATTTATCGCGAAAAAAAAAAAAAATGCAATTTCGTTGACCGGACGCGGAAAAATCGAAAATATCGTCAACTGGACATTGAAAAATCGCAAGTTTTGTCTATCGGCCTTCGAAAAATCTCGAATTTTGTCTGTATGTCTCAGAAAAATCGCAAATTTTGTCGATCGAGCGCAAAAAAATCGCAAATTTTCTCAATCTGGAACGAAATAATTGAAAATTTGTTAATAGGGCACGAAAAAACCCCAATTTTGTCGATCGCTTTGTAAAAAGCGCGAATTAATTCGATTGGGAACGGAAAAATCCCGAATTTTGTTGATTGGGATAGGGCCGTATCTAGAAGTGAATATTAAGGGGGGCTCAAGAGATTGAAGGGGGGGGGGGGCTCATATACATATTTTTTTCTCTCCCGCTGACGCAGAAAGGTAAATTAGTGCATATTTACATGGTAGGTACTATGTTTCTTATTAAACTGTTGCAATAACTTCATTTCATGCTAAGAAAAGTATAGGATGATGAAAATTTTGAATGTATAACTGGTTCGAAATTAAACATGTTAGCTTCATATGTACAAATAGGATGAGGGAGTGTTGAAACACTTATTTCAGATACAATTTAGTAACTCTGCAAAACTGCGAAAAGGTTCACAAAACTAAATTAGATTTTTGAACATAATTTCATTAGGATTTTCGGAACAGAAATTGATTGAAGATTCTTTTTCAGGGGGGGGGGGGGGGGCTC
Source organism: Maratus speculifer (assembly GCA_964019185.1). Taxonomy (NCBI): domain Eukaryota; kingdom Metazoa; phylum Arthropoda; class Arachnida; order Araneae; family Salticidae; genus Maratus; species Maratus speculifer. The sequence continues at coordinate 53,308,885 of OZ025296.1, forward strand.
AAAATATTTTAGAGTGGCTGAGCCGCCCATAGCGCCCCCTTAGCTACGGCCCTGGATTGGGAATAAAAAAATCGCGAATTTCGAGTTGATATGGAACGCAAAAATTGTCAATTTCGTGAATCGGGAGAGAAATTATCTCGAATGTAGTTGATTGTCTTGGTAAAAAGAGTGATTCGGGTGATTGGGTACGAAAAACTCGCGAATTTTGTCGATTCGAAATGAAAAAATCGCTAATTTCGTTGATAAGCAAGGAAGATTTTGTCGATGATGCCCGGAAAAATCGAAAATTTTTTTGAGCGCTGCAGAACAATAGTGAGTTTTATCACTTTATCGCGAGAATGAAATCACAGATTTCATCAATTTACGGCGGGAAAAAAATGCAGATTTCATCAGTCAGTTAAGAATCACGAATTTTCAGGGGGGGGGGGGGGGAGGGAGGGGTGTCCGGTGCGGAAAAATGCGTATTTCATGGACAAGAAAGGAAAAAGGCGCGAATCTCGTCTATTGGGCATGGAAACATCCCGAATATGTTCGATCGCTTTCGTAAAAAGCGCGAATTTAGTCGATCGGAACGAAAAAGTCGCAAATATGGTCGATCAGTTTCGTAAAAAGCGCAAATACAGTCGATCGGGAATGAAAAAAAATCTCAAATTGCGTTGATATGGCAAACAAAAATTGACAATTCTATCGATCGGAAAAGAAATTATCCCGAGTATGGACGATCGGCTTCGTAAAAAGCACGAATTCGGGCGATCGAGTACTAAAAAACTCGCGAATTTTGTCGATTCGGAACGAAAAAATCGCTAAATTTGTTGATAGGGCGTGGAAAAACCACAAATTTTGTCGATGATGCGCGGAAAAATTTTAAAAATCTTTGAGCGGCTGCAGAATAATCGTGAGTTTCGTCAGTTTATCGCGAAAAAAAATCACGGATTTCATCAATTTACGGCGGGGAAAAAATGCAGATTTCGTCAGTCAATTAAGAAACGCGTATCTCATACTTCGTGCACGGAAAAATTCGTATTTCATCGAATAAGAACGGAAAAATGTGCTAATTTCGTGGATTGGGCACGGACAAAATTGTGAATTTTGTCAATCAAGTGAAGGAAATCTCAAATTTCGCAGACCATTCGTGGAAAAATCTCAAATTTAGTCGATCACACCCAAAACAAATTGTGAATTTCGTCGATTAGGCATGGAAAAATTGTGAATTTTGTGGATAGGCTTCGCAAAAATCGAGAATTTCGCTGATCGGGTACGGAAAAATTGTGAATTATGTCGATCAGTCGCGGAAAATTTGCGAATTTTCTCGATCAGTTTCGAAAAAAGCGCTAATTCTTTCGATTAGGTTTTATTTTGCGTTCCTGTTTTAGCACTTTTTACTTACACTGTATAATGTACATCCCTCTTTGAAGAGCTCCAGGGGGGGGGGTCATGACCCCCATGACCCCCCCCCCCTTGGATCCGCCACTGCCTGCGGTTCGAAATTAGTATTTCATTCTTGTGAATTTCAAATATCGCCTGTAAAGTTACTTACTTGTTCTTGTTTTCACTTTAGCTTATCTACCGCTGAGCTGAAGCTAGTCTTCGATAAATGGGTTACATTCTTAGATTTAAATGAAGATGCTTCTGTCATCTTTGCGCATCGGTGGTTCAGTGGTAGAATGCTCGCCTGCCACGCGGGCGGCCCGGGTTCGATTCCCGGCCGATGCAAGTGTTCTTTTTTTTTTTTTTTGTCTAAATTATCAATAATAATAAAAAAAAAAAAAAAAGGTCCAAGTGCGATTGCTACTCGCGCTGAGAGGGTTCCGTAAAAAAAATATATGAAATATTAACTATATTATTAAAAAAAAGTTGCTAAAAGAATAAAAAGTCTTTGTTGAAATCTATACAACTCAGGGTTGGGTATAGCTGTATGTACTAGAAAAGTATGAATAAATAAACCATACAACTTTAAAGAGCTGTGGAGCTAAATATTATCAAATATTCCAATTTTGTATTGCTCTTTTTGTAAATCTTATCGTAATCTGTGTTATATATACACATACATATATTTATCATTATTATTATTTTATGAACTTAAGTCTGTACTGTCAATAGAAGTAGAGCATATTTAAACTTTATTTGGCATATCATAAAAATAGATCAAAACTAGTAATAGTCTTTTATTTTTACAGCGTAGTTGAAACAAAATCCTTATTCAAAGTTTAAACTTGCCATTGTGCTTAGGAGATTGAAAAGAGATCACAAAGTTGCAACGCCGTTTTTACAAAGTCGCGTTTTTCCAGATAGGTTTTTAATTAACTTTTCAAGACACTACATACCCATTAAGAGATCCACTCAATGCAAACTTGTCGTGAATAACAAAGTATTTGTGAGATTAATTCTAAATAAATCGATATCTTTTTATCTATTTGTTGTTTATTGCTTTTATAAAACAAAGTATTTGTGTGATTAATTCTCAATAAATTAATCTCTTTTTATCTATTTATTGTTTATTGCTTTTATAAAACAAAGTATTTGTGTGATTAATTCTTAGTAAATTAATCTCTTTTTATCTATTTGTTGTTTATTGCTTTTATAAAACAAAGTATTTGTGTGATTAATTCTCAATAAATTAAACTCTTTTTATCTATTTGTTGTTTATTGCTTTTATAAAACAAAGTATTTGTGTGATTAATTCTCAATAATCTCTTTTTATCTATTTGTTGTTTATTGCTTTTATAAAACAAAGTATTTGTGTGATTAATTCTCAATAAATTAATCTCTTTTTATCTATTTGTTGTTTATTGCTTTTATACAGCTACTGCGCATTTTCATTACTCAAATATATCGTTAAAAGTCGTTATCTAGGCTTTAATCCTTTTGACGGCGATGTCCTTAAAAAAGGACGCCTAATTTTTATTTTACTGGCACCCATAATCTCTAATTAAAATTTTCCTTTTATAACGTATACTAAGCATAAAATTAAGCTCGTTTCTAATGTGAAACTTTCTGAATAATTTTTAACATGTCTGCATAAAATGGGGCAGCATGACATTTAAAGGGATTCGAAATCGAATGCAGTTTTCCATTTTTTGATAAATAAATTATTTATTGATTTGCAATTTTTGTCACGTGGCAACAAATTTTCACCTTTTCCGCGCTGTCCTGCCTTGATATTTTGTTCAAAACGCCAACTTTGACAGTATTTTCTGAAATGCTTTAGCCTTTACTAAAAAATTTAAAATGCCATTCTGTTACACAATTGTTCAATAAGAACATCTGTGAATTTCATATATTTTCAATCAAAAAAGAATTCAAAAATGGCTCAAAAATTAGCTTCTTTAAGTTTGAAAAAAAAAAAAAAAATATTAATTTTTAGTTGATTGGACTGAAAATATAACTAACTAGTATGATGTGGTCTGTGAGACCGCAAAATCGAAAAATGAATAAAAGGCATGATTAACCCATAGGATGAACTTTTGATACTAAGCCTTTTATTTTGTACTAAACCTATAAAAATAAGTAAGTTGATATTTTCTAATAAACTAGGGCGCTCTTCCGCCATCGAGCTATGCTCCCCAACCCCCGTCCAGACACCCAAGATTCTGAAACCACGCTAATTTCATTGGCTTTAAAATTTTTTAATTATAATAAAAAAAAGGGCGTTTTTTCTATAAATGGATTTTTATTGATATTTCTTTCATTGAAATGTAATTGCAATTCCTTCTAAATAAAACTAAAGGTTCAGAAAATCAATCTGTTTTAAAGTGTTTTGTTGATGATAAAATAGAGAAAAAAAAATTGAAGCTATAAATATTGAATTCCATTCCAAATTTCAAAATGCTACTATTTTCAGTTGTTCTGTCATATTAGTAATGCAATATTACTATTTAATTTACAATTAATAGTAATATTTTATTACTATTATATATTATGTTTTTTTTATGCATACCTTAATATTACTTCATAAAAAATAAGTACACGAATCATTTTCATTGTTGTGCTTGAAACGCATAGTTAAAATTTAAATATAAAATTAGAAGTGATTTATAACGTTTCACTTTGTTTCTGAACTGCAAGTATATGTTTGTGCAATAAAGCATGATATGTGACAAGGGAATGGGAGGGGGTAGGTAAAATGTGACAAAGGGGGGGGGGGAGGAGGTTAAAAATGTGTGACATCATTTATGGACAGCCCAGGGCCGTAGCTAGAAGTGAACAATAGGGGGGGGGGGGGGCTCATAATTTTTTTTCTCTCTCTCTGACGCAGAAAGATAAATTAGTGCATATTCACATTGTAGGTACTATGTTTCTTATTAAATTGTTGTAATAACTTCACTTTATGTTAAGAAAACAATATGACGATGAAAATTTTGAGTGTATAACTGGTGCAAAATTAACCATCATGTTAGCATCATATGTACAAATTGGATGAGGGAGTGCTGAAACACTTATTTTAGATGCAATTTAGTAATTTTGCGAAACTGTGAAAGGGTCTCAAAACTAAATTAGATTTTTGAACAGAATTTCATTTGAATTTTCGGAACAGAAATTCATTTAGTGACCTTGGAATCTTTTCCGGGGGGGGGGCAAAATATTTTAGGGGGGGGGCAAGCCGCCCATAGCGCCTCCTTGGCTACGGCCCTAGGACAGCCCCTATGTTCTTTATCTCGAGCATTTTCAAATACTACCTGTAAAGTTGCTTACCTACTATTGCTTAAAGTTTCATCTCGGTTAATTTGCCGCTGAAGTTCTTATCTAAGTGGGTTATAATGGTGTTTAAATAGAAATGCTTTACGTCAAATCGAGCATCGGTGGTTCAGTGGTAGAATGCTCGCCTGCCACGCGGGCGGCCCGGGTTCGATTCCCGGCCGATGCAAATTGAAGTTTTTCTAATTTTGAAACATGATGGTTTCACGTATAAAACATAATTTCTATTTTCTTTTAGTCTCATTGAAACAGCCGAATCAATTACGGTTAGCCTTGCTGGCGTGTATGTATTTTTTCTTCTTTTCAAATGTGGGGACACTAATGTTGCATCACATATTAAACAATTCGAAGCCTTAACCCTTTCAGGGGCAAGGTACTTGTATTCAAAAAATTTTGAAATAATTGATTGACACCAGAATTTACACGAAAATATATTTTAAATAAGTAAAAGTGTAATTTTTCATATCTATTAAAGATGAATTAAAAAAAAAAAAAAAAAAAAAAAAAAATTGTTGCAGATGCGGCAAAGAGAGATTAAAATTATGTGATGCCGTGGCAGCATCATCGCCCTTTAAGGGGTTAACCCTTTCAAATCCTGCGTGTTTTACAAAAAAATTATTCGGTCGTCAGTATTTTTTCAAACGAAGTTACTTTCAATTTCATATTATAAAAAAATACTCTAACTATACAAACCATACTTTATTTTCCTTTATTACTGGTGTTAAAAATAAATTTTGCAAGGAAAGTTGATGTTTAGTCAGACTGTACATACGAGTGCAAAATGTTAATTTGTGCTTAAAAAGTTTTAGGTAGCTTTCATTACAAAAAGTAAAAAGCTACCTATTGCAGCCGTCCGGAGGAAAGCACTTCCAGAAAATTTTGGTATATTTTCACCGATCATGACCCCCAGACCCCAAAACCACCCTCCGTTCAAATGTTGACATATATATATATATATATATATATATATATATAACCATATATATATATATATATACCGGGTGTCCTGAAAAGGACTGAACGATTTTAAAAATCAATAACTTGCAAACTTTTACAGATATTTAAAAAATTCTTGCACGAGAATCATCTCAAAGGTCAAAAGTTTTTTTCCTGCGATTCTGGATTTTAGTTCGAATTACAAACAATAGATGGCGCTGAGAGCGCTAGGTCGGTGTTGAGATGGATATTGACGTCAATTGGTACTGAAGCAAAATAAGGAGTTTAAGGCTGTGGATTGGGTCTCGTTTGACAATGCCATCTTGCTCTTAGAGCCCGATTTTGAACATTTGTTTATTTGTTTTTATTGAACAACATACATTTGACCTGTGTACTCGACATAAAGCCCGATTTTGGACTCAGTCGGTATAATTTCAATGAAATGTGTTGTTGTCATGGAAATAATAAATCCTTTTATATAATAGCAGCGATTGGAAACTGGAAATGAATTTAACGAGCAGTATACGAGCTTTTCAGACGATTTTACATTTTAAAAAGCCGTATTTTCTCGGATTAAATTACTTTTTATCATCTAAGTTAAAGAATACTTTGTGCATCATATTTTAAAATAAAGTAAAACGATTTAGTAGTTTTTTTTTTTTTTTTTTTTTTTGTTAAAAATTAATTAATTTTGCTATTTTAAAAAATTTGTTATATTCTAAGAAATGCTAGTTTGTTTTAAAGAAGTTCTTTAGTAGAGTTTTATGTATGTTTTAAAAAAAATTGCGGAAATGGTTTATTCTTTAGAACAAAGAATATTCATAGTATAAACATTGAAAATTTGGTGCAATAGCTGTTGCACTCTTTTGTAAAAATATCCAAATACAAAATTTATTACGATTATGTATATTAAATTCATGGTAATAGGGAAATAATACTACCTCCACCTTAAATGAGCTATAATCATAATGACAACCTAGAATCATCACCTATCACTAGATATCATTGAATTAGTCACGCAGAATAGGTTTTAATAGAATGAAGAAAACATTTATTAATGTCCTTTTAAGCTTTGATTCGCTTTTCATAAAACTTTAAATGAGTAACGAAAATTTTGCAACGAGTATATATATTATAATTCAAAGCATTCTGTTGGGTAGTTTCTGCGCTATTATGTGCGGACAGATAAAAGAACATTCCAGATGACGAATATAGGAGCTACATATATAATTATCCTCACAGAGCATAATGTAATGGCATAGTTCTGAGTGTCTGTGTAAATGAATCATGAATTATGCATAGTTTGTTTACAATACCCAACATCACGGCATAATAAATCTTATTAACATGTATCACTTACAGACCAATTCAATTATTTCAACGCAAGTTAGAGTTTGGAAAGACAGACGGCTAACTAAAAACAAATCCTAAAATTTTTTAACTGTGTTGGAAAGTGTTTAAAACACATGTTAAGTTGAAATTTGACATTTAGCAATTTATTTAAATAGACGGAAGCATATTTGAACTCTTTTGTATAGCCCTGTACTTTTCCTACTATCTTTAAATACACGCCATTTATCTAGCTAAAATCTATTTAAAACCGAAACATGCTTTAAACTAATGAAATCACACTTCCAGAGATTACCATCCAGAGCCGGTTATTAATCCAATTTTTGAGTGCCTCTGTATATCATTTCATTTCTATTCTTTAAACATATCGTAATATACTTAAAGCTGTTCAACGTAAAAAAATGCATAACTCATTTACAAACCACCTAATATATTTACTTACACACTTAGTAAGGAGTGCGAATTCTTTTGTGTTGCCCTGTATGTGATTTGCACCAATTATATATATAGCGTAACATGCAAAAATATACTGAAACTTTAAAAAACCATATCAAAACTTAAAACTTCAAGCAATTATCATTAGCATTTTTGATGCAGCATAGTTTCCGAAGTCTTTTGTGTGTCCCTGTAAATATTTCATATTTTCTATTACATAGTAAGAAATTCGTAGTAAACCTAAGTAACTTATAACAATTTTATTATATGTGTAACAAAATTAAAATATGCCGCAAAGTATGTTTCCTTCTATACCGTTATGTTACATAATTATTTTGTGTGGCCCTGTAAATGAATAATAACTATTCTTTCTGCAACATATTCTGCATCATTTGTATTTCAATTTAATTCATAAATGCATGTTAATTTCATTATGTTCGGACGGGTGTAATATCATCAAAAGGCACTTGAAACTTTTTCCTCGTCGGCCATAATGTAACGGTATACTTTTGACTGTCCCTGTATTGGAAATACACATCCGATATTCATAAAATTTGAAATAACTGGATAAAATTCTTCAATAAATATGTATTTAAAATTTCAAACGATTCGACAGAGTAATTTTTGCACTGTTATATGCGGATAGACAGACGGACGGACGCACCAGAGACGAGTATAGGTGATATGCTTTTATATAATTACTACAAATGTATCTAGCTAAATTTAAAAGCGCATGCCGAAATTGAAAACGCATTTCCAGCTGTTATTACTTAAAGACAGTACAGTAACCAATTTCTTTTTGTGTGCCCCTGTAAATGAACGTTAAATGCTATAAATACCAAATACTTTATTCTATCATAATCATCTTATACTGAAATTCAGTGATTTATATCAGTTTCAATACATTTGAAATAGTGTATTTCATTAATATACACTGCAAGTGATTTTCCCCCATAGACTATGATGTGATGCAATCTTTTGGGTGCACCTGTAAATTAACTGTTAATCCCACATACTTAAAATACAATACAGGACATGACTAGGTGACATAAAAAAAAGGTTTAAAAGATACCCAGATAAATAAATAGATAAATAAGATATCCTGTTCTCAAAATACTTACATTCTTGGAATGTAAATAAATAAATAAATAAATAAATAAAAGTCGGTAATTCGAACGTTGTTGTTTCACGCATTTCGATTTCAAAGGAGTCGTACCCATGAAAATAATATTTTTCTCTATTATTGCGCTGACTCCAGTAAAATCAAAATTATATGGACTGCATTCAAAATCGGACGGTAAAAGCAAAAGTTCATTTTTGAATAAGATCCACTCCATAGCTTTAACCTCCTTATTTTGCTTCAGTGCCAAGTGACGTCAATATCCGTCTCAATACAGCACCTAGCGCTCTCAGCGCCATCTATTGTTTGTAATTCGAACTAAAATCCCGAATCGCAGGAAAAAAACTTTTGACCTTTTAGATGACTCTAGTGCAAGAATTTTTTAAATATCTGTAAAAGTTTGCAAGTTATTCATTTTTAAAATAGTTCAGTCCTTTTCAGGACACCCGGTATATATATATATATATATATATATATATATATATATATATATATATATATATATATATATATCTGATTTTTGTCATGCGATAACTAACGTATTTATGAACCGATTTGAATGAAACTTGGTATGTACATAGTACATACAAATGTCTCGACCGAGTTCGTTGGTAAGCATCATCCGCCATTTTGTTTCAAAATGGCGGCCATTTTAAATTTTTTAAAAAATTTAAAATTTAAAATTAAATGCGAAAAAATTAAAAGTTGAAAAATATTTTTCGTTTACGTGTTAGAACTTAAAACAAAGATTCCAGAACACTTTTTATTTTGTCTATATCTTAAAAAATGATTGAGTTATAGCACTTTGAATTTTTCTTATGGCTGATATTTTGAAACGATCTGATTTTTGTCGCGTGATAACACGCGTATTTATGAACCGATTTCAATGAAAGTTGGTATGTACATAGTACATACAAATGTCTCGACCGAGTTCGTTGGCCAGCATCATCCGCCATTTTGTTTCAAAATGGTGGCCATTTTAAATTTTTAAAAAATTTTTAAATTTAAAATTAAATGCGAAAAAATCAAAATTTGAAAAATATTTTTCTTTTACGTGTTAGAACTTAAAACAACAATTCCAGAACATTTTTTATTTTGTCTATATCTTACAAAATGATTGAGTTATAGCACTTTGAATTTTTCTTATGTCTGACATTTTGAAACGATCTGATTTTTGTCACGTGATAACACGCGTATTTATGAACCGATTTCAATGAAACTTGGTATGTACATAGTATATACAAATGTCTCGACCGAGTTCGTTGGCCAGCATCATCCACCATTTTGTTTCAAAATGGTGGCCATTTTAAATTTTTTAAAAAATTTAAAATTTAAAATTAAATGCGAAAAAATTAAAAGTTGAAAAAGATTTTTCTTTTACGTGTTAGAACTTAAAACAATAATTCCAGAACACTTTTTATTTTGTCTATATCTTAAAAAATGATTGAGTTATAGCACTTTGAATTTTGCTTATGGCTGACATTTTGAAACGATCTCATCTGAACGATCCACAATGTTGCTTTAAAATGGCATACACTTTATGGTATCGTGGAATTTGGTGACTCTCTAAATCGCTTAAAATAATACCAGGTTGAATAAAAGATGGCTAATTTCTAAAAATTCCTATTAATATTCAATCTTTACAAAAACTAGTATTCAATCTTATAAAATCACTAATTTTATTAGATTATTTCCACTAATTTGAGCTTAGTATTTTTGAACAATGTAACTTACCTTAAAATAAATAAATAAATATATAAGTAAGGTACCCTGGGGTAATAACGCCACGTTAAGGTTCTACCAATTTTCACGGCTTAGTTTTAGATTGTATTTTACAAACATATATAGGATCTGATACAGCAACTCATTGACTATCTATATAAAATAAAATAATTTAACAGATATGTATTCATAAAATGTAATGGCGTTTTTTCTTGACCGATGCTATTTGGCGTTAATACCCACCTATATGGGTAATAACGCCATGCAAACAAAACTATAAAATAAGATGGAATAATGGCATGTAGATTACCCAATTTTAAAAATACTAACTCTACAGCTCTAGAAATTGACAAATTGCAATCTAAGCTATTGAAAATGTACAATTTTTTTTTGTGACTCTGAAAGAAAAAGAAAGCTGTTGGGTCGGCGGTGGGAGGAGGCAAAAGAATATCAGAATCTAAGCTACGTTTTGCTTAAAAATGACCATTTAAATAGAATTATTAGAAACATTGCACTGATTATTTGAATCAGCATTTATATTCCCATGTATGCATTCTATGCGATAGAAAATATTGATTTTTTTGTGAAAGTTAAAGAAAAAGGAGCGAGGGGAGAGCTTCAACAGAATATAACACCCTGTGTCTCTCTTTGCTTAAAAAGTCCCGCTTAAATATGATTATAAGAAACATTGCATGGTTTTAACCATTCATAATGTAATATTTTAATCATGTGAAATTTTATAATAACTAGAGTTATATGTAATAAATATTTTTGTTAAACCTTAACTGCTGTTAGCGTCTTACATATCGCTGAGTTTTTCAAGTTTCAGAGTTTAATTTGCAATTTTTAGTTTAACTATAGATACCGGGAAATTTTTGTTTCATTTGGAGTCCTATTACTATCGCTAGAAACTTTTGAATAGCTAAATTTTATTTATAATAGTCCTGTATATAAGGTTCAATACAAAAATAATATTCTAAAAGTTAATTTAACATTTTATTCATCGTTAGATTAAGGGTCTGACAGGCCGCTCACAGTAAGTTATGCGACAATTTTTGTCACAGCAGTTAAGGGTTAATACTATTATAGTAATCTAGTAAATAGTTTTTAACCCATAACTCCACACTAATGCGGATTCTCCAAACCTACAGTTAAATTGTCGACGTTTTAAAGAGCATGCATTAATAAATTTTTAATAAATTGAATAAAATTTTTGATTAAAAAATATTATCCCAAAGAGATCTCTTATTCAATTTTATACGTAATTCATATGGTTATATATCATTATCTCTATATTAGCAAAAAAATTAACCTTTAACTGCTGTTAGCAATCTGACTGAACACTGTACCCCCCCCCCCCCCCTAAAAAAATAGCTTTTAACTTGTATTTTCCAGTTTAACTATAGTTACAACTGAAATTCTCTTTCGTTTGGAGTTCTCGTAATATTGTTAGAAATATTTGAATAGATTAAATTTAATTAGAATTAATTCTGTACAAAAAGTTTAGCGCAGGAACAGTATTCTATGATTTTTAATCATTGATCGCATTTTAACCTTTAACTAATGTTACCGGTCTCGTAGACCACTATTTTTCTTTTAATTTTTTAGTTTAACTTGTAATTTTCAGTTTAACTGCAAACACTACCGAAATTTTCTTTCATTTGGAATTTTAGTACTATCACCAGAGACTAAATAGGTGAATATTAATTATAATACTCTTGTATAAAAAGTTTAGCACAAAAACACAATTCTATGAGTTATTCCCGCCTTTTATTCATCTTTCAATTTTGTGGTCTCATAAACCGCATCACATTCATACGTTAGAATTTCTGTCAGATCAGTTAAAGGTTAAATTTATAAAGTTTTGAAAAACCGAACGCTGAGAAAGCGGACAGTTAAAATTTCGAACTCAATTGAACAATCCAGTGGAAATTTAATAGAAACCTGATTTTGAAGATGTTCGAATTTGAATCTCGAAAACATTTTGATGTAGTTTTATTTACAAGAGTTAAAAATTATTTTTTACATTAGTAAAAAAAAAAATAAAAAAAAATAAAATAATATAATAAAAAATAAAATAGAGAGATTTTTTTTAAGTATTGGGCACCCCCCCCCCCCCCTTAATCTTACCATTTCAACAATGATGATAATGCTGCCCCATATTAATATATAAACCCCTTCGGATATAGTTCGGCCACTGTTGGGAATCAACCGGGGTAATAACGCCAATCCCTGGCGTTATTACCCCGGAATACTTATTGCGCAGTAAATCCTAAACTACAAATTATCTCGAGAAGATATCCAAAATCTTCTACAACAATTTGAAAGTACATGAAATACACTACAATTTTATGTAATAAACAAAGTATTTCTGGATAAAAAATATAGTCTTCCGATCAAAAACCTTATCTCGCAAATTTTAGATCAAGCGTTAATTTTAGTTGCTTGTAAAAACAATAAGACCTAAAAATGAAACAAATTAACTTGAAGCTGTTTTTTGCGATTTATATGACTCAAAACCCTTCTGCGCGGAGCACATGGGTGTCATTTACCTGATTATTTCATAATTATGCAAAATATAAGCACTTGGCGTTATTACCCCGCCTGGCGTTATTACCCCAGGGTACCTTATATGAAAGCTACCTCTTCCTCTCGGCATTGCCGGAAGGACTTTTAAAATTTCTTTTAGTTTCATTGGAGTCGCTTCGTTCCATAAGTATTCGAACTCTGTGAAAATGTTGTGCGAGTCTTATGAAATAGACTTAACCCTTTGAAGGGCGGTGGTATGTCTATGACACCACATAATTTTCATTCCCAAAGGCCACATTGGCGCCAGAATTTCGATTAAAAAAATTTCAGTTTATTAGATACGTGAAATTTAGCTCTTTTCTTATTTACAGATAAAGTTGTTTTCAAATTTCGATGCCATTCCTTAATTTCAACACTTAAGCAATGAAAGTACTCTGCGCCACAAAGGGAAATGGAAATCGATATGAATGATGTCATTCCGAACAAGCCTGGTGAATTTTACAATCTGCCATAAACTGTTTTTAAAAATTTTAAATAATTTAAATTTTAATTTGGATTTTTAATATTGAAGATAATGATATCATTTAATTTATTAAATATAAGAGCACTGTCTATAAAAAAAGACGTCTTGTGTCTATAAAAAAAGATGCCTCATGTCTTCAATACTAATTAGAATTCAACAGTATTTGTTGGAAAAACATGAGGTAACTTCTTCTACTCAGTTTTTAGTTTTTTAGTTACACGTCATACGTAGTATAAGGTAAATCTTGCAATCGTTTTAAAAATCGAAGGTTTTTTTTTTTTTTTTTTTTTGACAGATTTACACGTTTTGGATACTGGAGATTTCGAAAAACATATTTTTAGTAAAAAAAAAAAAAAAAAAAAAAAAAAAAAAAAAAAAATTGCCTTTCGCTTGTCTGTCTGTCCGTCTGTGTGTCTGCCTCTATCTCCCGAAGAAATTGAGATAGAGACTTGAAATTTTGTATGTACTTAGTATGTAAGAATGGAATGAAGCCTATTTAATATCAATAACCTCGACTATCCGGAACTATTTTTTCGGACTCTCGAAAAATTCGTCCTTATAAAAGTTACATAAAATTTTTCGAAATTTTTTATTTTAAGGAATGGACATAAAAGGAAATAAAATAACACAAATTTGCATAAAAAACGAAGTCAATCGGATTATTAGTTGCCGAGATATTTGTAATCCCGTTTTCTGCATTGTTTGATTTTTCATGGCTCCGTATTTTTTTCAAATTTCAATTAAAAGATATATTTTAATTGGAAATGAGACACTTAATACGAAGCAGTAAACAGTTAGTTAATAAGATTATTATTTTTGGAATTATAAGAACGTTTCTTTTACGCTAATCGGTACTACTTGAGTAGTTCCACGTTTTATATAATTTGTAGAAATTGGTTCGTCAGCAATTCACTGTAAAAAAAAAAAAAAAAAAAAAAAAAAAAAAAAAAAAAATGTAAATTTACGTACTTTACCGTGAATGCGCCAGTAAATTTATGGAAAATGTCCCTTTTTCAGATTAACGGTCAACGTCCGTAATTTTTTGCATTTTATGGGCAAAATCCGTGGCAAAGTCCGTTGATATAAGGATGTCCGTTTTTTTTACGGACATTGTCTGGAATCTCTGCTGCAGTAAATTTCTGCTTTTTTTTCCAGTGTTTATTGAGCATTATTATGTATATTAAAAACATTTAAATACACGTTTAAATTTTGTTTTAAATTTGCAATGCTTTTATAAATATTTTTCACCTGCTTTATTTTTAAATGCTATAATATGCATATCCATGATGGGTAAGTATTGCGGTGGTCCCCAACGACTAGTTTTTTTTAATATTATTTATTTATTTATTTATTTAAATATTGGTCAAGAGATATTAGAATATTATTAATTAATAGTAATTTATACAGCAGAGAACAGCAAATTTCCGTCAGAATGAAGCCAAAATTTCTAACAGGTTGGGTCGGGTCGGGCCGGTTAGTGGAAAATTTACGGTCCCTACGCATTTGTTTTTTCTTTCGTCCTGGTCAGAGCCGATAAAAAAGATTGAATGGGCCAACCGGTCACAGATAGAAAATTTAAAGTATCAAAGTAAGATGATAAAATAAGCACTATTCGGGTGAATATAAGTATAAATGTACTGCACGATCTGATGTTTGATTAAAATCATCTAATGAGCAAACAACATAACCAGCGTAGAAATCGGCATCGGACAGTTACATCGTGTCTGAAACGGAGCTAAATTTTTTTCTGTAGACTTGGGTTGGCCCCAGAGCTTGAAATGGAAAAATCCTCAATCAGGAACGCTATTTCAAAATTGTTGTTTAAAAATGTTTTCGAATTATAGAAAATTTATATATTACCATTCAAAAACAATTTAAACTAGTTGGATGTGTCAATACCAAAACTTTCTTGTATCACATACATCTTAGTATTTCAAAAAGTAGTTAAAATAGTAATACTTAATTCTATATTATTCTAGTACTATACCAACTTTAATTTTCACTTTAAATCTCTGCTTCAGTCAATTAATTGGACTAAAAACTAGTTAATCTCGATCATGATATTTATTAAAATCAATTTTTTTTTTCAGTATTTTACTGTACATCAACAAAGAACACAATAAGCTATATACATAAAGTTATAAAAGGGTGGCGATTGGTCAGGGAAAACCGGGAAAAACACAGTCAAGAAAAGAGAAAAATACCAGTAATTTCTTACAGAAAATACTTCAAATAATATAAAGAGATTATATACGCTGAATTTAACAAAATACTGATATTTATCATCTATATTGATGGTGTTTTTAACAATGTGTTTTAAAATTTTCACGAACCAGAACGATATGTATCATAATTTCACGAACTGGAACAATGTACGTAATAATTTCATGAACCGAAATATCGTTCCGGTTTGCTCCGGTACGTTTCGAGCTCTGATTGGTCCGGGATAAAGTTTATATGTTTTTTTTTTTTTTTTTTTTTTTTTTTTTTTTTTGCATACTAGATCTACGTGGTGGGCTAATAGTAAACTTAAGAAGCTATTTCAGTTACGCGAAAAACTCGTTCGTTAATGTTAATCCAGTGGGAGAAAAAAATTTTCGTTGTCTTGCTTTCATTTTAATATCAAATTTTTATTTATTTTTATTTATTTACTTCTTTACTTATTTATTTTATTTTATTTATTTATTGATAATTACTTTTTTTTTTTTTTTACATTGCATTGCATAGCTGAGTGCGATCTCTAAATTAGTTGTTTTTTTGATAACTTTATTGATTTTGTTTGCAGTTATTTTTTATTAAGACATTTTCAAAACCAATTTTGAGAATGAAACAATCCCCATAAAAAAAACCCCTGTAAACAAAATTGAAAATGTAAAAATAACGGCCTTTATAGAAATCAATCACAACTTTACAAAAAAAAAAAAAAAAAAAAAAAAAAAAAAAAAGAAGAAGAAGAAATAGTACATGTTAAAATATTGAAATAAAAACGAGATGTCCTAAAGAGTTTGTTCCATTGGATTAACATTAGTAACAGAATTTTCGCGTGACATAACATTTTCACCTGACTGAAGAAACTTCGTCGAGCAAGCAATTTGTTTTGTAAAAATAATAGTATTAATAATGTACTTTTGGTAACAGAAAATTTGGAACTATAACTTAATGAGTTACAGAAATTTTTAAAATTTTTATTTATTTATATTTTGAGATTTTTGAACAGCAAATTTTTAAAAATCCCCCTTTTTTATCATACAGCTTCATAAGCTATGAAGTTTATAACCATTTTTTTCTTTCCTTCTGAACATAATGATATTTTTAATGAAGCTTTTTTTGAATTTTAGAGTCTAATATGTCTGATTCATTATTAATATTGTTATTCTGTATGCTCTGGCTTGTAAACAAACTGTAATCTTAAATATAAGGACCTCCGTGGCTGAGAGGTAAGACATCACGCCGCCAATCGCTTGCGAGCGCAGGACGTTGT
This sequence comes from Maratus speculifer, assembly GCA_964019185.1. NCBI lineage: Eukaryota > Metazoa > Arthropoda > Arachnida > Araneae > Salticidae > Maratus > Maratus speculifer. The sequence continues at coordinate 53,325,676 of OZ025296.1, forward strand.
AGGTTCGAATTCGAATGCCACTGGCTCCATTGCACACACTCTGTGTGAAACTCCTGGTTGTACTTCTCTTGTGTTGTAATATTTCCTTGTGTACTATTTCGTCCCTGTATATTGACGATGACTTATAAACAGGCTTCATGTCGAGCACACAAGTCAGATGTATGTTGTTCAATAAAACAACGACAACAATCTAAAATACACTGTTAAATTTCCGAAAAAATATTGGTGCAATTTTCTAGAAAAGAATCTGAATTGTACGTTAAGAATAATAATAAAATTTTTATGAAATTTGAGTGAGGTCTGATTTCTATGATTTCTGCATGGCCGAACTGCGCCAAAAATTTTCACTCATTTTTGCACGAACCGAGCCGGCCGTGAACAGCGATAATACAAACGTGCCGGCCCTAGTCCGGATCCGGAAATTCCGGCCCTTTCAAATTCCTGGTATGCGGCAGGAAATAGTGAAATTTAAATAATAGTAAATAAATATTTTTCGATTAACTTTATAATTTTTACTTTCTTCTATCTTAACAAGAATGCATTTGAATTCGTAAAAATTTTCGAAATATATTTTTCGACGGATTTACGGGTTTTAGGGCTTAGAGAACCCGAAAAACATGTTTTTACAAAATGCCTGTCTGTGAGTCTGTCAATCTGTCAGTCTCTCTGTCTCTTTGTATATGACAAAAATTTTGCGCATTCTGTATCAAGAACTAATGCACGGAATTCCACAAAATTTTATATTCTGTTAAACGTTGATATAAACTAGATCTGGCGCCTTACCACAAGCACGTCGAGATTCTTCCGAAGCGAGGAGAACCTGTCTGTCACTAAACAGGTGGCGCTGCTGTGCTGCATTATTTCAATTTCCGCAATAACTATATCTCAAAAACTAGTGCATGGATTTTCATAAAACTTTAGATTTTGTTAGTAATTGATATAACATAGTACGGATTACGTTTTGGTGCAAATCGCTCAACAAGTGGCGCTGCTATGATGCATCATTCGTGATTATCGCAATAGCTCTATCTCAAGAACTGATGCACAAAATTTTCTAAAATGTCAGGTGCAATTAGTCCCTGTTACAGATTAGTATTATTTAATGTTTGGTGTAAATCACCCTACAAATGACGCTGCTATGCTGCATATTTCACGATTTTGCAATAAATGTATTTCAAGAACTAATGAATGGATTTTCATCAAACTTCAGATTCAGTTAATACCCGATAAAAATGGTAGGCGGAAAAAATCGCCCCTGAAAAAATCACCATGAAAAAAAAAAGGCTCATATTAACTAGGTGAAAAGGGCCCAGTTCTTTAAAGCGTAGAGGACGAGTTGCAGATTTTTAACAATTTTAACAAGTATTATTTCTACAAGGGAGAAGTTGGGATTTATACGGGGGGGGGGGGGAGGTATTAATGAAATAGAATTTACAGATTCTTTCAATTTGTTGCATTGCTAAGTTATGTATAAGCAAGATGTTTTTTATATTTAACTTTAATCAAGAAAGAACTTTGGATGTAATGGAATGAAGGGGGCAATTACATACAGAGCTTTTAAAGGAATAAAATAAAGACGAAGAGAAAGGAAATTTTCTTTACGATAATCTTTTCATTATTCTGCTTTTTTAGATAATGTAAAGATATCTCTGGGGAATAGAAGAGATAAATACTCATGTATTGTCTGTAGAAGAGGGTGAATATGGATAATAGGGCAAACTAAAAGCCGTTATGTTTGAATAGCAAAAGGGTTTGAATTTGAGTTACAAGAATGTAAAGTTGTATTATTATTTTGACAAGCTATACCACATAAATAGAAAGACCTTTAGAGTAAAAATATGAGCTTCATTTCTATCTCTTTGTAATTGAAGGAAGAAAGGGGTTTGTAATCTGTATCAATGAAACTAAATGCACCTAAGAATGCAATGCATGTTGAAATCCCCAAAATCACCTGATTTGTCACAAAAGCTTCAGCTAAAGAATTTTTCATTTGTATTTTTCAGGGAACACTATAACGTTTGAGTAGCGAGGAATAAATTTTGCTTTAATGAGAATTTTAATTCAAAGGTTGTATAAAAGACAATAGTTATTTTGACGATTAAAAGAAAATGAATAACTGAAAAAAGAATATCCAATTTAGAAAAATATATATTTCTGCGCATTCGTTACCTTTAAAATGAGAAGTTTTAAATTTATATTCAATATTTTTCTATTTTTATTAAAATTCAATATGTATATGCAAATATTTTACTAATTATAAATTAATTCTAATAATTTATTGCGAGAAAAAAATCATTTTATTGTTTATACAATGAAATATACTTCATAAGATTGATTAATTGATCAGGACAAAAGGTCTAATTTTTTAATGTCATTTAATACAGATTTATTTATTTTTATAAGGTTTTTGGAATTTGATTGATAATTTATTAGGTCATTTAATGACTTTGAAATTTCATGATATAAATTCATGATTTTTATATTGATTTTGGGAATCATAAAATAGATTTATTAGTTTTATAAATACTTGTTGTGATTTAAATGAAGAATTAGATTTACTTATAATAATATATAGCTAAATTAATGTGTATTATAATATTTGAATTAGAGTAATTGCAAATGATTTTGTAAACAACATATTGTAAGTTAATTTGATGGGTTTTTATTTGTTATAATATGTATCCTTAAAAAGTCAATCAATGCTGACTCTGCAACAAGACAGACACAGCGTGAAATTTCATGGTTCTGTATCAGAGAAGATATGTCAGTATTGTCCCTTTATTACAGAGAGTATAAATGTATTGTGATATCTTGGCTATTAGTTTTTAATAATCTAATGAGGTGATTACATTATTTCAATTTATTTAATATATTATAACCTAATAACTATCCCATCCTGTTGACTTTGTGATTAACTTGAATAATTTTGGATAACCAATATTTTCAATGTATGTTATACATAGTTAATAATTTTAGTTATTATTTTTCCCCCAGCTAAATCTTTTTTTCACTTCTTCTTTGTTTCTTTTCTTTCTTTTTCTTTTTGTTTATCATGAACTGGAGCATTTTTTAATATTGATTCATATTTTATATGTTATTTAATAGTATGTGATTCAAAATTATATAAATTTTAAAATTTTCTCAGTCGGACACATGTAAATTCTCTTGATAATTAGTTTCTATTTGATTAAAATTTATTGCAGTGCATAATATTTTACAATAATTAATTAGAATGCTATGAAAATTGATATGAACATATTGTATTTATTGCTATTTAAATTTCGATGGAATTTTATTTAAATGTCATTATTTATAACTATCCGTCACTTTGCTTTTAAAGAATATATGTTATAAATAATTTTCGGGATCACTTCGTATCCGAAAGTGGCATTAATTAGCCATTTATTTTTTATGAAAAAATTAAAAAATTATAAACTAAGATTGGATTACAGTGATGCAATTAAACACAAAAACACTTTTTTAAATCAAAACATTACAGTAGCTTTTACACAAAGTCAGCCATAAAAAGGATCACACTTTAAAAATAATCTTTTTTTTTTCGTTGTTTTTAGTATTTGAAAGTGTTTATATATATATATATATGATTTTAATACCATAAATAAGATACTAAGGTTTAAATTTTTAAAGGAAAATGTAGGTATCATTGCAAATGGAAACTGTTGAAGTAAATTTCTTTTCTACCAGCATTTTTAGGAGCACTGTTTCAATGTCTAAGCTAACATTTCTTAATGTTAATAAAATTCTGTAATTTTGATATGAATTTTTACAAATGGAAGGTTTCGATTTAGGCAATATTTGAAGAAATATTGTAGATTAAAAAAAAAAAAAACGTCTAATAAAAAGAGTAACAACAATTGTGGAAGAGATTAAAAAAATAATAATGCATATTTATTGTTATTATTATTATTATTATTATTATTATTATTGTTATTTTACTTTGGACAAGAATGTTGTTGTGAGGAGGGGTAAAATACAACGAGAGTGTGTGTGAGAGAGATTTTAAAGCGCATGGTAAAAGGTAAATAAAGAATAGTTTTTATTATTTATTTTTTTATCACTTGGCATTTTTTAAATGTCACGAGGTTTAAAGAACTCATGGATAGAAATAATAAATAAAATACTGAGATATGTATCATAAATCTAAATCATGACATAATGCTGACAGAAAAGTTTATTTATTTTTTTTCTTCCAGAAAGGTAGGTTTCTGGGTGTGAGGGAGCGAATGGCGTGTTAAAGGGTATATTTCAAAAAAGATTTTCCACCCTCAACCGCTCGAAATATTTGGATATATTTTCAGGCTGATTTTTAAAAGTAAAAACACTGAGCTTGATGAGGTGATTTTTGAAAAAATGTATAAGATGCTATTTTTTTTAAGCTCAATTCCTTAGAATTTGATTTATAAACAATTATTTTCTCAGCATGACTCCTTTTTTTTCGTTCCTAGATCTCATGCTTCGAAAAATTCTGTTCAAAATGTCCAGTTTGACAGCATCTTTTTGCAAAGTTTTCTGCATTTATCAAAGAATCGTCAAGCACACATTGTGTAGTGTCTAAATAAGAGAATTCGGAAGTTTGATGCGTTTGAAAGCAAAAATTAATTTAAAAATATGTATCACAAAATAAGTAGTTTAGACTGGAATACACCCATAATAAAATTTCAAATTCTTCCAAATTGTTACATTGATATTAGTACTGGGCACGTTCACAAAATAAACGAACTAACTCAAACTCACGTTCAATTTCTGAAAAGTGATTTAAGTTCACGTTCAAACTCAAAAATTTTCAAACGAACTCGTTCAAATCAAACTCATTTGTAAAAGTGAACGAAGTTCACTAAAAAGTTCACTTTTTTTTATGTTTGGATATTATTGTTCAAATTTACAAAATTTTGTGAACTAATCATTTGATTATTCGATATGTAAGATAGAGGTATGCACGGACGGAAATTTCCAGGCCCGATCCATAGAAAAAAAAATGTCCTGCCCGAAATTAAAATAAAAATTTTGGCCCGAGCCCAGCCCGGCTCGTAGAGAAAATTTAGCGGCCCGACCGGCCCGGTATAATAGCTAAAATCAAGGCTTGACCCGGCCCGATATAATAGCTAAAAACAAGGCCCGAGCTTGGCCCGGCCCGATATAATGTATTATTCCTTAAAGAAAATTTTAACTGTAGAATAATGGTAATTTAAAAATATATGTATTTTCGTCAAACATTGTAGACCCAAAGAGGTTGTTCCCTAAACAAATCTTTATACAAATCAGACGGACGGGTCAATGATTTTCATGCAAGCAAGGTTGTGAGACAATGTGAAAAAATTTCGATTTGTGCACACTTCGCTTAAGAATAAAGTACAATTCCAGAAATAAGCCCGGTCCAGTCTGGACCGAGCTTTCAGATAAAGGAAGTCCTGGGCACGACCCAAAAAACTAATGATCAGACTCGACCCGCCCCGAGTCCATGTAGACCTCTAAACGGCATTTGAATGGAAACTAGTTGGATGTGCCATTTCCAAAACTTTCTTCTATCTCATACATACATTTTAATATTTTTAAAAAATAGTTACTCATTTTAATGCTTTAATAATTTTACAATAACAATTCAATATCATACCAACTTTGATTTTTATCTTAAATTTCTACTTCAGTCAATTAATCGGAGTAAAAACGAATTTCCGTCTCTGCACGAGCCGATAAACAATAGAATGATAACCAGATTTTTTTTTTTTAATTATGGGAGGACCTACTTGCCTCACCAAAAAATAATCATATACAAAAAATTAGTTCAGTTCTAGAACTAACTACTAGAACGTAAACTTTTAGGTGGTGCGATATTGAAAATAACATAAAATTCGCTATTGCAGTGCCCCCTTCCGGCGGATTTTTTTAGAATTCATGGAGGACCAATTAGTCATAGTCATACACTTACACAAAAAATTTGGTTCAGTTCGATGTATAACTTCATATATTTTTGGTCGGTACAATATTGAAAATGGTACAAAAATCGCGATTGCAGCGCCCCCTTCCGACGGATTCTTTTAAAATTCAGGGAGGACCAATTAGCCATAATCATACACTTATACAAAAAATTTGGTTCAATTCGATGCATAACTTCATATACTTTTGGTCCGTACAATATTGAAAATGGCACAAACACGCGATTGCACACTCTGGATGTCTGTGTGCAAGTGAGACAACCCTTTGAGACAATGCTGGTCTGAGTATTGTGCTTTAGTAATTGCTCCTTTTTGCTAGTTTGGAACTTAGTATCAGTTTCACAGAAGAGTAGGGGCTAACTTACCTTATAGCAATTGCGATAGACAAAAAACAGACACAAGAGGGAGATCTTATAATGGTTCCGTTTAATTTTTTAAATACGGAACTCTAAAAAGTACTTATTACAGTTTCCCTTTCATGCTTATGTTTTCATTTAAAAAGGGGGGTCATGGGCTGCGTAAATAGGCACATTTATTCCAAATCTATACTGGTGAATCTTTAAAAAAGACACTTAGGAAAAATTCATTGTAGACAGATTCTTTATTAAGAAATTCGCCGTCTTTTACAAATATGTTATGATTTTTTTTACACGGATTATTCTATTCATTTTGCACCGATCTAGAAATTGTTTCGTTTAAGACAGGATTTCGTTATATACAGATTTTTGTAGCACCTTTTATAATACTGTTTCCCCCATCCCCTAGCATTGTATATGAACTATTCTTTAAAGAAAAGTTTAATTCTTGAATCATGGTAATTTAAAATTAGAATAAACTATGGCTACAGCGGAATCGATCGGTATCTTGAAAATTTTCCGTAGAAGACAATATTCCGTCTTAGACAAATTCTACTCTGCCTGCGGATTCGCAGGAACTTGAAAATCTTCCCGATTTAGACATATTTCCGCCTTACACAGTCCACCTTGTATAGAGAGTTTACAGTATATATCTCTTTTCGGCGAAATTGTGTACTGCCCAGGTCCGGTTCGGCGCGACTCGAGTCTGCAGAAGAAGTAAGATTAGGATACCACCCAGAGAAGTGATATCCAGACTTAACCCATCCTGAGGCTCGTGTAGGCCTCTAAATGGCATTTGAAAGACTGAAAAAGTGTACTAAGGTCTGGAAAAATTTTAAATAAATTATGAAAAAATTGAACGTAAATTTGAACGTAAATTTCGTTTAAACTCGTCTATTTTTTGAGTTTCCGTTCAGTTCAAACTCGTTTATAAAATAGTGAGCGAAGTTCAGTTCAAAGTTCACAAATAGTGAGCGAAACTCGTGAGTTTTCGTTCAGTGAGCGCGTTCATACCCAACACTGATTTGATTGATATACTATATGTTATTCATCGATAGTTGCATTCCGCATTTTATGGAAGAAACGTCACGCCTTTACGAATTTGATTCTATTTTTCTTTTTTTTTCCAAGTGCGCGAGGTTATGATTGTTTTATTTCGCGCGCATAAAATTTGGGTAAAATAAAAATTCAAAAAATAATTAAATATTTAAAACCTTATTTAAATAAAGTTTTTTAATAAAACTCCCTGCACTAGTAATGGGCGATTTCGATTTTTTAAATAGATTTAATCGATAGTACGGCCAACTCGATTTAATCGATACTTTAAAATTTTTAATCGATTTCTCTGAAGGTAATATGATTTTCATTTTCCTTCAAAAGTCGAAGATAAAATAGACGGATGTGCCAATTCCAAAATTTCAGTGTATTAGTTTCTAAGATAGAAGAATTAAAGAAACCTCAGACCCCCCCCCCCCTGCAAAATAACGTTTTTTGTTGAGTGATGTACACCAAAAATCGATCAGGATCAATTTTTATTAAGTACCAGCTGAATCTGAATTTTGATGAAAATCCATGAAAGCGCGAGATACAGCTATTGCGAAATCATAAAAAATGCAGCATATCAGCGCCACCTGTTGGGCAATTTACACCAAGAACTAAATAACAATAATCTATGTCAGAGATTTACTGAATCTGAATTTTGATAAAAATTCGTTCTTTAGATAGCGCTATTGCGTTAATCATGAATAATGCAGTATAGCAGCGCCATCTCTTAAGCGATTTCCACCAAAATGTAATTAGCATAAAATAATATCAAGGACTAATTGAATCTAAATTTTTATGAAAGTCCGTGCATTAGTTCTTGAGATAAAGCTAAAATGGAAACAGGGGCGTGCGAAAAGAGAACTGCGCCCGGTTCAAAGTTCCAATTTAGCCCCCCCCCCCTATTAACTTTTTCTTGTGATAGGCTAGAAGTGATATTAGTAGTAAAAACTTGGCGCCCCCCTAAATTTCCGTGCTCGGAACGATCGCTTCCTTTCGCCCCCCCCCCCCTTTCATATGGCGCTGAGTGGAAATTGTGAAAAATTCAGTATAGCAGCGCCATCTAAGAAGCTATATATATCAAAATGCAAAAAACATCAATTCATGTCAAGGACAGACTGGATCTAAAATGTGATGAAAATCCGTTCATTCGTTATTCAGATATAGCTGTTGCGCAAATCGCAAAAAATGCAGCATAGCAGCGCCACCTGTTAGGATATATGCACCAAAAATTAATTAGATTCAGTTTATATCAAGGTCAAACTAAATCTAAAGTTTTGTGGAATTCCGTGCATTTGTTCTTGAGATAGAACGGTCAGAAATTTTTGTCGTATACAGACTAACAGAGTGACAGACACACCCACAGACAGATATTTCTTAAAAACCATGTAATCGTGTTAAAGACCTTCTAAAATATATAAATCCATCAAAAACGGAAAGTCAAAATTTTTCACGAATCTAATACTCTCTTCTTGTAAAGTTACAAAAGAAAGTAAAAATGTAAAATCGATTCTGCCCGTAAGATCGATCTTTAGATTCGATTTCGATCTTTAAATTCGATGTCGATCTTTAGATTCGATTTCGATCTTTAGATTCGATGTTGATCTTAGATTCGATGTCGATCTTTAGATTCAATGTCGATCTTTAGATTCGATTTCGATCTTTAGATTCGATTTCGATTTTTTTTTTCTAGGCTAAATTAGTGTTGAATGCAGGTATTTTTCTGCGACTCCGGAAGAAGGCATCATGTTTTACTGCTCTGTAAGGAAGGGGGAATCGCAATTTGTGCATTAAAAAGCATGAAATCTCATAACTTCTGGGTGGGGGGTAATCTCCTGCGGGCCACCCCATTAATTCGACACTAGATTAAATCGTTATATTTTTGTTTAGAAGTCCAGTTATTTGAAGTATTACTTTATTATGTTTTATTTTTCACACTCGTCTCTTCTAATCCCCCCCTTCCACGTCAGTTTTAACTTACAGGGCGGTTCGAAATATGCATACAGTTTAAAAAATGTCCAATTCTCGGTCTATTTTATTTTAGATCCACATTTTAAATCCTTGACAAAAGATAAATAAAGGGTCGCCCTTCCGCCCGTTTGGGGTTTATCTGCGCCCCGCCGGGGGGGCATATTTTTTTGTTTCTTCAAAAGAAACAAAAAAATTTTTGAGGGGGGGGGGCTGCACCCTCCCCCAATATACACCTTAAAATTTCGCTCATTTAATTTTCTACAATTTTAACTTAAAAGTTTAAGCTACATGGCACCCCCAGAGCTGTGGACCCTCCCCCCCCCTGTCGATCACTCACCTAATTTTGCTTATTTCTTCACTTCATTTCAATCTTTAAAAGGCTATAACTTTGCTTCTATAGGAGTTACAGTGATGAGAAAAATTCTAGTATAGCTAACCATTTCTCGCCGTTTTTTTTTTTTTTTTTTTTTTTTTTTTTTTTTTTTTTTTTTTTTTGCTTTTCCAGTTTCCCGGTTTTCCCTACAGAACCTTTTTTGGGGGTGGGGGGCAGAGGGGGGTTTTCTTCATACAATATATCTATTGAAAGCTTATGCTTCATACATTACAAATCTAGCAAAAGAAATTTTCTCCCATCATTTCAGGTCACGTTACGGACCCATAATGTGTTAAAATTTTAATTTTTCAAACTTCTTCTTCAAAAAAAAAAAAAAAAAAAAAAAAATTGATACATATTCGCGAAACTGGGGTTCGAACCCGCAATCGTTTGATTGCACACGTAATCCCTAAGCTTATTGGCCACCGAGTACTCAGCAGCGCTATTATTTCTTTAGATTGTCATCTTTAAGGGTGTATTCAAAAAAATGACTTTTCACCTTCAACAGCTCAAAATTTTCCTATACATTTTCAGACTCATTTTTAAAAGTAGAAACATGGAACTTGCTGGGGTGATATTTGAAGAGATGTATAAGGTGCCGTGTGAAGTAATTTTTCGCTGAATTATTTAGAATTTGATTTATAAGCAATTATTTTCTCAAGATGCTCTTTTTTTCGTTCGCAGACCTCCCGCTTCGGAAAATTTTATCCAAAACGCCGTTTTTGACAGTATTTTTTTGCAACATTTTCTACATTTATAAAAAAAATCGACAATTACGGCACCTTTTGCAGTTTTTAAATAAGAGAATTTTAAATTTTGGTGCATTTGAGAGAAAAAAATGAATCTAAAAATAAATCGGAAAAAAGGCACTTTGGATCGAAATACACTCTTAAATTCATAATATCTTTTGAATGGAATGTCCGATTTGAATAATTCAAAAAGTAACCTACAGATATTGTAACAGGCATTAATACAAAATGATTTATTTGGATAAGGATTAAGGTATCGATAGTATGGTCTAATTTTGGTTGATGTATTTATCGCGTTTTAAAATGTAAGAAAGTAGTTATAGTGAGTTAACTACAATAGCTGGACATATGATATCGCGCGGGGTTTTTTTTTATAGACGTTAATATGTTCTTTAATATTATAGAACATTTTTTTATTCATTTAAAAGTATTTCCTGGCGGTTCAAAATTATATATCTTAACGATTCAAAAATACACACGTAATTGTTCAAGGTTTCACTTCTATCGGCACTCTCAGAGTGCCACTATTTTTTTTTTTTTTTTTTTTTTTTTTTTCATGTTCGTCCGTCTTACACCCCCCCCCCCCTCCTTCCTCACCAATCTTAACTTACAGGTTCGTTCAAATTATGACTGCGATTTTTAAAAAGTCTAATCCTCGTTCTATTTTGTTATAAATCCATATTTTGAAACCTCAACAAAAGATACATTTGGGCCAGGGTCGCCCTTCTGTCCGTTTGGGATTCACCTTGCCCCCCCTGGATGGGGGGTATATTTTTTGTTTCTTCCACATGATTTAAAATTATATAAACAAATACGTTCTGTTATTGATGCTGCACTTTTGCAGAAGGATCTAAATAGCTTATATAATTGGTGCATTTATAATAAATTATTCCTTAATATTAAAAAATGTAGTGTTTTAAGTTATTCACGTAGAACTGGTACTTTAATTTACTCTTATGAAATTAATAATCTTGCCTTATTTCGTTGTAATACTGTTGTAGACTTGGGTATTACTTTTGATTCTAAACTTGATTTTTCACTTCATATTAATAACATGGTTTCTAAGGCATATAAAAAATCAGGGTTTTTAAAGCGTAAAACTAAAGATTTTACCAATCAACATGCATTAAAAGTTTTATATTTTGCTCTGATACGTCCTAAGCTTGAATATTGCAGTCTCATTTGGGATCCTTATTATTTTAATAAAATTAAAATTCTTGAGCAGGTGCAGTCTAAATTCACTCGTTACTTATTGTTCAAAAGTGATCTTACTTTTTCCTATGATGTTTCTGCTTCCTATTTACGCGGCATTTTTGGCATTCCAAGTTTTAAATCTAGACGGGATCTTTTTTGTGTTTTATTTTTTTACAAGATTATAAATAACATGATTGACTGTAGTGAAATTCTTAATTCTATTAAGTTCAATGTACCAAATAGATCCCTCAGGTCCAACCAATTCTTTCCCTCACCATTTCTCAAATATAATTACATTAGTAATTTCTCTTTGTATAAATTTTACAAAATATTTAATGAACTCTCTGTGCATCTTGATATTTTTGATATGTCATTTCATGTCTTCAAAGATAAATGCTCTGAACTTTTAATCTCTTAATTTTTGTTTTATTCATGTTTTATTACATGTAATTATAGTATTGTAATTATTTGTGTTTTATATATATGTGTATATATTTCTGTAGTCTTGTGTCTCTTGATGTTCTTGCAACACTGTAAATGGGTTATTCTGTAGTGTGCATTTCAATAAAATAAATAAAAATAAAAAAATAAAATCTCATGTAACATATCGTTATAAAGCTTTAATCTCCTCGTTTTTTTCTGTTACTACCTCTCTCTCCACCTAGTTACATGCTCTTGGCACTTTTTATAGTTTCAAAGAGTGCATGTTCCCCGCGGGCCACCCCATGAATTGAACACTAAGTTAAACACTATATTTTTGTTTAGGAGCTCAGTTATTTTGGTTATTAGTTAATTATGTTTTTTTTTGAAGTTCGTCCGTTCTAATCCCTCGCCCCCCCCCCCCCCCTTCCTCGCCAATCTTTACTAAATGGGCCGTTCAAAGTATGCATGCAATTTTTAAAATGTCCAATTCTCGTTCTATTTTATTATAAATCCTCATTTTGAAACTTCGACAAAAGATACATTTGGGCTATGGTCGCCTTTCCATCAAGAGTGGGGGTTACCTGCCCCCTTGAGAATGGGGCATATTTTATGTTCTTCCAAACTATCTCGTGTAACATTTGGTTGGCATTAGAAAAAAAAAGGTTTTTTTTTTTTTTTTTTTTTTTTTTTGTCTATACTCCTTGTTCCCCATCCTAGTTACACACACTTGGCACTCTTTATACTCGGTTTAATGCCAAGTTACTCAGTGTTGTTATTAGTTGAGTTATGTCTCTCAAATTTGTCAAAGTTTTTGTGTAAGTGAAAACCATAAGTGACAAACATTTTAAAATTTAAAATTCTTAATATCCGACTCTAAAATCTGCAATAGCTTAATTTTATGCCTCCCTAAATGGGGATGGGGGGCGGAGGCGGTAATCACGGTCCTGCTGATTGTCTAAGTTTTGGAATTAGTAATTTGGATCTTCTCTGTGTGAACCTAAATATCGAAATATCGATTCTAGTATCGATTCTAGAACTGAGAAATCGATTCTTATTATGATCGATGTTGTTTTATACGGTATCGATTTTAATCGATTCTCAAAATTTCCAGAATCGCCCATCACTACCCTGCACTGTCCAGAAATTTGTAAATAAAATTATGTCCATGTGACTGTGTCGACAAAAGTAAGCATATATGACGGGCTCGGCGATTACGATAATTTTTTAGCTTATTGAAGCTAATTTGAAGAGTAAGGTGCTTACGATGGGCGAGGCGTCTATACTAAAAAAATCCTTGCGCCTCTGTCTGCTTGAAGCCGATTACAGTTCGCAACGCGGGCGAGTTGGAAGTCGCGAGAGGTGTCTTTCGATTGGAAATATTCCGGGGAAGTCATTTCGGGCATTTTCGAGACCGTTGGACCAAAATTAAAAAAGTTATGAATTAAAAACCCCTTGGGAATCGGAACGAAAAATGTCTCAAATCCCAAACGGCGCTCAAACGGAGCTCCGAGGCAGAACACTGCGCTACCTAGCGGTGAAGAACCTGAACTTTTCCCCTTTAGCTAAAAGAAGAAACAGCCGAAAACCGCTTTTTCTACCGGCGCTAATCGCGTTTTTTTTTTTTTTTTTTTTTTTGCGCGTTTTTTCTTAAACCATCATGCAGACAGTTTTTAAAGTAGAAAAAACTGATTACATATTCAGAATCTGCGTAAAAATCTGCTTCTGATGAACTAAAAAATACGGAAAAATGTCTTAAGGGCGCGTAGTGCCCACCGTGCAAAACCAAATATTTTTAACGGGAATGGGCGCGAAGCGACCATAGTTCCGATCCACAATCTTTTTTTTTCAAGTGCACGTGGCCCACAGTGCGAAATCACATATTTTTAAGGGGACCATGGCTCTTTAATTTACTTTTTTTGTGCTTGAGGATTCTAACACCAAGACTTGCTTATTTAATGAATTTTTTTGCTTATTATATACTGCTTAATACCGAGGTTAGTTTGGAAAAAGTGGCCCAGCTAGCGGGCGTAGCTCGCTAGTTTCTTCCATAAAATACGGTATATATTTCTTTTAACTTTCAACAAAAATGATAGATAAGAGGAGACAATGAAGTAAGAATAACCCAAACCTTTCTTATATAGAGTCCGTAAACTCACTACATCAGTAAGTTATGTATTGCGACATTTAAAAAATATATATATGAGCGCAGAAGCAACTTTACTTATATATGTAAATATAGATGTAGAGAGGTGAAAGAATCAATAAATAACATTCTCTTTTAAATTAGCCCTTCACCCCCCCCCCTCCCTCCCACACAGAAAATCCCACTTTCCCAAGCATCTGTAGATTTTATCTCATATTTTTTTGTTACCTCTCCTAAAATCAACCCCTCCCTCACCTCAAAAGATAGGTAACGAAAAATCTTTCTTTTTATTTATCTATATTTCAAACCCTTTAAAATTTCTATAGGTAAAATTTATTTTTTCTTACTTCTTCAAGCAGCATTGCTTTTATATATTAGCTGTCATTGTAGCGAGATGAAAAAAATTTGTAAAATCTATTTTATTTTCTATGGATATTGTAAAATGTATCTCCCCTGACCCTGCCCTAAATCTCAAAATTTGCAAACATAATTTCCTTTAACCTGTTCTCAACTGCTCTGTGAATAAGGCAAAAATTTTGACATATTTACAAATTCGTTTTTTTAACGGAAAAATATAAAATTGCAAAGTCTGACATGGAAGCGATATGAAAACGAATTGTGTTTTCCTTTTTTTTAATCATTAAACTAAGTATTGAGATGCAAGCGATTTTGATCACGTGACAAACACATTTTCACCCCTGTTTGTGTGCGCTCCTTTTGAAATTATTTTCTAAAAAATCTATTGGGTTTAAAAAAAGAAAAAAAGACGAAAACATGAGTTAATGATTGAATAGACAGATTCTGAACATCAACACCTGCTAGTTTCATGAATTTCCGAACAAAAACAAATTAAAACTTATGTCATAAATTAGTCCCTTTGGATTTAAAAACAGTCTTAATATTCATAACTCTGTTTCCTCCCAATCCTCTTATTTTGTGAAACTCGATAGTACAAAAATGTTTCAATGTTTAAGAGTTTTCTCCGTGTTCGTTTCTATTACACAAATAAAAATCGGACTAAAAAATTATACGAACTGAAATGTAGGTTTGTATCCTAATGAGAAATCAGTTATCAATCACTGAATAACAATGTTCAATATCTTAAGTGAAGTATACAAATGAGGGCATCCAAACTGTCTTTGTAGCTACAAATTGCATTAATTAAAAAAAAAAAAAAAAATCCGAAATTTGAGTTTGGGTAGCCGGGGCTGATTCCCTGTTTACCCTTGCGATAATCATGAAAGTAGGACCTTATTTGATATGGAGGTTTTACTATTAAAGGATATGTATATATACCCTAATAGCATGCATGGTCACAGTGACGTCACTGTGAGTCACTATGGTCACATCACATCTGTGACCAAAATGCCACCACTCAGTGACGTCACATTGTGACTGAGATGTGACTTTCTTAAAAATCTTTAGAAATTTATAAAAATCCTTCAAAACATGTTATTTACTTTAAAAAACATGTTTCTGGTAATTTAAATATCGTCGCTTTTGTCACAGTTTCGTCACAAAGTTAATGTCAAATTAGTCACAAATGACACAATTTTCACAAATTTGTCACATTGTGACCACTTAGTGAAACATCACAAAAGAGCTCTAAAACGGCCATAACGACTTCACATTTTAGTCACTGTGACTTCACATCGACGTCACGTGACGTCACATCGACAATCGACATTCACAAAGTCACAATGTGACTTCACAACGACGTTGCAGTGACGTCACCATGCTTTACGGTTAATGCTGTAATTGTTTCCAGTACAAATACACGTGATTAGCAAGTGGTTTACTTGAAATTATAATTGCCATAATCAAAGTCATCAAATCTTTGTTATTCATATGTGTGGGTTTTTTCAGTCGTTATTAAAACGAGCCTTATTTTTTGGTTACCTTTTTTTGTGGGGAGATTTTTACCGGGGCGATTTTTTCCGGGGGAGATTTTTTCCGGGACGATTTTAACCGGGGTGATTTTTTCCGGGGCGACTTTTTCCGGGATTCGATAAAAATTGATGCTGATTAGTTTTTGGTGAACATGACACAACGTGTGGCGCTGTTATGCGAGCTTTTTTAAGATTTTAGAATAGCTCTCAAAAACTAATGCACGGATTTTCATCAAATTTTAGAATCAGTTCTAAATTGACATAAATTATTGCTGACTATGATTTTGATTTAAACCACCTAACTGGTGGTGCTACTATTCTATATTTTCCAGGAAGTATTTACATACATAAGATAGAAGAAATTTTTGAGATTGCCACATCTGACTAATTTTAATATGGTATTTAATATGGAGTTTGCGATCATTTGAAGAATTTATCTAGTGAAGAAAAATGTCCTTAACTGATATTGCCTTGCTCTTGCTTTAATGACGAACAATAATATTTTTTATTTGTTTAACTAGTATGTTGAATAACTATTTTCATTCATAAATAGCGTAAGCTTTACATAAAGTTAAATAATTTTCTCTGTAAATTCTGAACACCAAACATATTAAAGTGGTGCTTGAATAATTTTCACTACATTATCCTCTTTTAAATTTCACATTGGTTTGTCTGCATAATTCTGCATAGAAGTGTATTAATAAAACGATTTCGCCTTATTTCTGTCTCATGCTTAATAGAATAGGAAAGTCGTAATTCCCCTTTACTAACATGGCGTCCACTTAAATGCTTAATTTAACACAGAAATGTTAATGAAGAAGTGAAAAATTGGGACCAGGTAAAAATTGAGAAATTTTTATTTTAGGTTGCATTAAAATGAAGAAAGATACCATATTACATAAATAGGCCATGGAATAGGTTAAAATATTCCAAGACTATAGAGGACAATGTGGAATTTCTTTTGCCTTTTTAAATCATTTTTACTTACCTATCATACGTATTATAGGGTAAGTCTTGAAAATCGTTTTGTAAATCGAAAATAATTTTTGGACGGATTTAGACGTTTCAAACACTGAAAAGGAGATCCCGAAAAACACATTTTTAGAGAAAAAATTTTGCCGTCCGTCCGTCTGTGTGTTTGTGTGTGCGTGTCTGTAATGCATGTCTGTCTATCTCCCGAAAAAATTGAGATAGAGACTTGAAATTTTGTATGTACTTAGTATGTATGAATGGGCCGAAACCCATTTGATACCAGTAACCTCGATTATCCGGAACTATTTTTTCGGGGTAATATAGGGTGAGTCTTTTAGTAAATTTAATACTTAAACATCATACCTAGTATAGGGTCTTACAATCGTTTTGAAAATAGGAAAAAAAAATGACGGATTTTTATGTTTCAGATACGGGAGATTCCGAAAAACATATATATATTTTTTTAAATGGCCCTCGATCTGTCTCTCTGTGTGTGTGTGTCTGTTTGGCTGTCCGTTTGTAAATGCTCTATTTCCCGAACAAACTGACACAGAGGCTTAAAATTTGGTGTGCATTTAATATGTAATAAAGAGAAAAAGCCTGTTGAATATCAGTAACCTCGATTATACGGAACTATTTTTTTCGGACTCTCGAAATATTCGTTCTGATGAAAGGTACATTACAATTTTCGAATTTTTTCTTTTAAGTAGTGGCTGTAAAAGACAATAAAAATACATAAATTTTGAATGAATAAAGAAATTGATTGGATAATTAGTTGTCGAGATATTTGTAATCCTATTTTCCACAATCTTCGATTTTTCATGATCCTGTATTCCGTTCAAATTTCAATTCAAATATGTATTTAGTTGGAAATGACACTTCATCCGAGTCATTAAACTGATAGTTAATAGGCTTATCATTTTTGGAGTTATAAGGATGTTTCTTTTACTGTTTGATTATTACGTCGATTAAAAACTATCACCAAACTATAAAACTGAATGACAATAACGGCTTATCGTAAATGTCACATGCACTTGACATTGAAAACGTTACATGTGTTTGTAACTGATTTTTAATTTGATATTTAATTTGAATTTTCATTAATCTTTTATAATTTATTTGTTCTTTCATATTTAAAATAAAAATTATGCCAATTTGTACAATTTACGAGTAGTTTTAAGATCTATATAATTTGTCGAAAGGGGTTGATGTGATAATCAAGTAATAGCTGCAGTTCCTAAACGGAGCATTTTTATGTATTAAAAATATTGAAGTATGCTTTGAAATTTTATTTTGGAATAGCAATGCATTTTATAAAGACTTTACACGAGTTTTATTTTCATATTTTATAGTATGCATAACTTAGATGGATAAGTATTACGTTGGCCCACAATGACTGCTTTTTAATTTGGCAGGCATAAAAATAGAATTGACAGATTCGAACAGACACAAATTCGGTTAAATTCATATTTTTTGCTTTGCACTCTTTAAAAAATTTTCTTTCTTTATATTTCCTGTTTATTTTCTATAAAGCCTAATATTTTCATTTAAATGATGTTTTATGTACTGATATTTTAACATTTGTAATAATTACGACCTCTTACCTTTTTATTAACGACATGATCTTAATTTTATTTTTACCACCTAGACTCTAAAAATGAGAACTTATTTGTCATTTTGCAGATAATAATTTATACTACATTTTTAAATCTTGAATTTTATTTAACTTTTCATTAAATTTAAATTAAACAATGGATGTCAATATCTTTTGTATTTCCTATAAAAAGTAGTTTTTCTTCTTTCTCTTTATTTATTTATACATATATTTTTTTTAACCTAATGCCATACTTTTCTTAGAACATTTATACATATCTTCTTGTTCAGGAGTGTGAAAATCTTGGTACCAGTGGGCAGTCTCCCACAGTTAAACTTTATTAATTTTTTTCCTTAAATTTTAAAAGTATTCTTACAAAAAATTTAAACGAAATATTAAATGAAAAATAACAAATAGAATTTAATGGTGGGAGACTGCCTGCGGGCGCCTAGATTTTTACACCCATGTTGTTAACAACATTCGCAAAATAGCAGGGACTGAAATTCGAAGTATCTCAAATCGGAACACCATTTCAAAAGTATTGTTGACTTTGAAAGTTTACTTTCAAACAAACAAATTTATATTTAATCACATGAAAACAATTTTTAAAATGCATTCAAGATAGTAATAATAAAGCAAGATAGCATTAAGTTAAGCAAAAAGTTCTGAAAAATTTATCTAACAGTTACAGGAATTTGTGTCGTATATAAGAGTGCTTGTACATCTATAAGAGTTCAGGAATTATGTCCAGACGTGGATCCATCCATTTATTGCCTCTTTTGATTAATGCAAGTATTTTTTAAGGGCCGTCGATATGAATCCTTTAACCACTTATTAACTGATTTGCCTGCACTGAAAAAAATGAAGTACTCCAAAATGAGTAAGTCGATGTACTCATATCGAATTAAGTATGTTTGGATCAAAAACGAACACACTGCTTCCTCAATTTTGAAACAGCATCTGTCATCAAATCCAAACAAACGATAATTTTGTATCCAGTATTGGTTTATCTCATTCATGGCGGCATAAAAGATGATTATTAATGTAAGCATTAAATTATGCACAGTATTTTAAAATAATTTTAAAGTATACTTGCAAATAATGCTCTTGTCATAAAAAATGTTTCAATTTGGGTATTTTACTGATAATTTTGCTATTTCTCTCAATAAATAATCAATTAAATGTTTATTGTTCATAATTTTAAGCAAAAAATAAATACCAGTACATTTTCCCTTTAACACTAGAACCGCGGAACCGGGTCAATTTGACCCGGAACAAATGAATAGGTGTCGATTCGAACTAGAAAATTCTTTATAAATTGAGTTATATATATGACGCAGAAAAAAAATTTGAGTAAATAAGTGATTTAGTTTAAAATGAAAATTCTGATGTGAAATATTTTTAGGAATCCCGAGAAAAATATTCCGCGGTTCTAGTGTTAATTTGTAAATTCAGGGGGCAGATAATAGTGATTTATATTTGAACACAACCATGGAATCAAAAATGAGTACATGTGTTTCTCAGTTTTTGAGAACTTTTGGATCGGAGCTATTTTGAGAATGTGAAATACTTAAAATTGAATACTTTTTACTCAATTTTGAAAACCAATTTTTTTTTTCAGTGCGTGCATCGTACCAGCAAAAAGAGTTTGCTTGATCCACCACTTAAAGCTTTTTGACACTACTAATTTATTTAATTATAAATTCATAGTACTTAACGGCAAAAAAGTTTAGATTTAATATTATGAATTTTTTAGTTTAAAAAAGTGGTGTTTATCACATATTTTCAATTTATTATATGTAAAAAAAAAGCATCACTTAAGTGATTAGTGGAGTTGATGAAGCACATCGACGATTTTTCAATTCCAAGGAACCGCTATGACACTGGATGATCACCATGATACCATGATACCAGCAGATCCGGAATCTGGCGGAAAGATGGTAGGAAATAAGGAAAGGGCATGTTTACAAACAAACACTTCTGTCAACCAATCTACCGCTGCATTTTTGTCATAGCGATCTTTGTAAGAATCATCTTAACGACGTAGCCCAATCATAGCAAGCAGACAACCATAATAAAATCTGTAGACCAATCAATTCACATGTAGAATCGGTGCTATAACGAAGCATGGGCGAAAACAGCTTGCCCACACTAATAAGAGCCCACAGTGACGTCAGCTGCCCTTTCCTTATAGTGATGATCTGAAGAACTATGATGGACTATGATGGACTTTGAAGAATAGTCCTTGTTGCTTTTGTTGTTAATTCGCACATAACAACACATTTTCCACATTTTTTTTTTTTTTTTTTTTTTTTTTTTTAGTTTAAAAAAAGCGATGTTTATTCCATATTTTCAATTTATTATATGTAAAAGAAAAGCATCATTTAAATTATTAATGAAGCTGAAGAAGCACATCGAGGATTTTTCAATTCCAAGGAACCGTCATGACACTGGATGATCACC